>BTHU01000017.1:16988739-17588739 GCA_036184795.1 Tokudaia tokunoshimensis | reverse complement strand
TTGAGCTCAGCATGACCAGATTGGATCAGCTCCAAACTCCGTTCTGCAACCATCCTTTTAGTGGGTACCTTCACTTTGTGCATCTCTGTGACCGACACTCACTTATTTCTTGACATCAGTCGGGTTGTTTGTTGACAATTCAGCTGCAGCCACAACTGGCTGCTTCCTGACTTTTAACTGAAGGGTAGGATTTCAACGAGGAGAGAGAGAGAGAGAGAGAGAGAGAGAGAGAGAGAGAGAGAGAGAGAGAGAGAGAGAGAGAGAGAGAGAGAGAGACAGAGAGACAGAGTCTAAAGTATAGATCTGATACCAATGATGCAGACAGAGGTGGAGGCAAGGAACCAAACCTTCAAAGGTCCAGAGTATGGCAAAGCACATTTGAAGTGTCAGTGTATTGAAATGTTGATGTTTCATTAATGAGAGAATATGAGGATTAAAGACAGCAGAAAATCTGATGTTTTGCTGAAGTCTACCTTCCTAAAACTGGCTAATGAGAAGTAGACATAATTTCCTGAAGTTTAATTCGTATACTAGGATTGCTATCCTGAGCATTATTATATATCAGGTAGGAAAATGAAATAAGAAATTAAAATCTTCATGTTAAACATTGGCAAGGCTTGAAGTTCACACTTGATTATGTGTGTGTGTGTGTGTGTGTGTGTGTGTGTGTACTTGTCTGCATGCATGTGAGCATGTTTGTGTGTGTGTTTATTTTGATGTTTAAAAATATACTTAATACACATACGCTCTTTTTTGTCTTTTGTAGAAATTTTGTATGAGGAGGAAGATGCTTTTATCCTGTTATTTTGAATTTCCTTGAGTAGAAACTTTGAGCCAGCAAGTAAATAGGGCAGGCCCAGCAGAGGGAGAGGACCCTTGGATCACAACATTATTGGGACCCCTACCATACACTTTGGGAAGTACCTGTCTTGCTTTAATATTTCAAAACAAAAAGGAGCATGATTTACCTTTCTACTTTTAGTCACCCAGCCTAGAGCATACAAGAGAAGACTACTTGCAACATGTGTGAAGAGAGTCTTTCTTATAGTTGGAAGCACAAAAATTTGCCACTCTAGGCTGCTCACTCCTACTCATCCTAGGAACATTTCACATGCCTAGATTTTTGGAACATTATCTATGCCATGAATTCTATGTGTTTCCAAGTCCCAGCTGTTGGCTTTCCCACAGGATTGTGGGAAACAAACTTCAGGGGTTCTTTATATCAACTCTCAAATGTATTCACTTTCCTTCTCTGGTAGGACCATGGGAATGTAAATGCTGGTGCCTCTCATGTGGCTCTTTCTACATCCTGTCCTTAAGTTCCCTTTATTGCCTTCTAAGCACTCAGTCTTGTCTGTCAGTCTCATATGACAGTCTACCTATCAGTGAGATATGAAGCAGAGATCAATCAGTGTTGATTGTTCCTGAGTCTTAAAAGTTAAAGCAGACGCAGATTCCCTGTTAAAAATCAAAGATTGTTCAGAAATATTTCCATTTCTTATCATAAAGTACTAACTACTTTATAAACTTATAGAATCTCAGTACAAAGGACAGTGTGTTTGACCAAAAAAAAAAAACAAAAAACAAAAAACAAAACAAAACAAAACAAAAAAAACCCAAATCTAATGACAACACCTATCTGCTGATTCTTGAAAGAATATCCACTTACATAATGGTTTTTATTATAAAGCCATTTTTTTTCTTCTGATCTTTCTCTTTCCATGTCATTCCTGGATAGCATTTCCCAAAATTTCTTGAATGAATTCCATTGTAAATGCTTTATTCTTCTCTCTTACTTTATACTGATTCTTCATTAATTCAAAGATTTTTCACCAAGAGTTCTACAAAATATGTCACATCAATTATCTCCTCGAGAGTGATGCTGGACTTGGTGCCTGATTTTGCTCATATCTTTCTCACTCATTTTCCTCATCACTCTCCATGTCCTGGCTACACACGGATTTTCTTCTTAAAGGAAGGTAAGTTCCTTCCAAGGCCTTTGCAAACAGTCATGGACATCCATCCTCTAATTCTTCATTGGATTCTTTATTTTTTCATATAAAGGAAATGAGCATAGAATCCATTCCTCTCACCATACATTTCAACCATTTCTGGAATTCCTATGATGCTTGGAAGTTCTCTGTCTTTTGCCTGAATCTTTCTTCCTCACATTACTACTTTTCATTGTTCTCATTTTACTATATCTCTGTCTTTAGTAAGGAGAGACTCAATGGTTCTTCAACTTCTTGTCATCCTCACATAACTCCTGACGGTTTATACTCCATAAACATTCAGTTAATGACTGAACACAATTTAAAGTTAGTTTTATTTAATAAATATTTATGTTTTTCTCTTAATCGACATAATTCAGTTTTTACTTTTCCAAAAGAACATACAACATTTTCTGAGCTGATTCTCTTTTTTTGTTGTTACTTATTTAGTTTAATGAAAAAGGAAGTAAAAACATTTTATGATAAAATTGAAGATTTACATGGAAAATATTTCTGGCAAAATCAAAGAAATATATAGAAAACAATGTTAAAATTGACAGCTTTCATGGAAAATTAAATAGTAAAATGGTAGACATAAAAAACGTTGCTAAATTAATTGAAAAAGGAATTAGAAACATTTGGTGATAGAATGAAGATTTATATGGAAAATATTTCTGATAAAATTGTAGAAAAATATAGAATAACGTTAAAATTGAAGATTATCATGGAAAATTACAAATAAAATGGTAGACATAAAAATATTTCTAAGTTGATTGAAAGTGGAATTAAAAACATTTTCTGATAAAATTGAAGAGCTACAAGGAGAATATTTCTGATAAAATTCAAGAAATATATAAAAAATGTTAAAATTGACTATTTCATGGAAAATTATACATATAAAATGGTAGGCATAAAAATATTTCTAAGTTGATTGAAAGTGGAATTAAAAATGTTTTCTGAAAAAATTGAAGATTTACATGGAAGATATTTCTAATAAACTTGAAGAAATATGTAGAAAAACATGCTAAAATTGACAATTTTCATGGAAAATTAAAGAGTAAAATGGTAGACATAAAAGACTTTGCTAAATTAATTGAAAAAGGAAGTAGAAACATTTTATGATAGAATTGAAAATTTACATGAAAAATATTTCTGATAAAATTGTAGAAAAATATAGAATAACATGTTAAAATTGAAGATTATCATGGAAGATTACAGATAAAATGGTAGGCATAAAATATTTCTAAGTTGGTTGTAAGTGGAATTATAAATATTTTCTGATAAAATTGAAGATCTATAAGGAAAATATTTCTGACTAAATTGAAGATATATATATAGAAAAACATGTTAAAATTGAAGATCATCATGAAAAATAATACAAACTAAATGGTAGACATAAAAACATTACGAAATTAATTGAAAGAGGAATTACAAACATTTTTGATAAAATTGAAGATTTGCATGAAAAATATTTGTTAGTCTATGTCTTTTTATTGGGGAATTGAGTCCATTGATGTTAAGAGATATTAAGGAATAGTGATTGTTGCTTCATGTTATTTTTGATGTTATTTTTATGTTTGTGTGGTTACTTTCTTTTTGGTTTGTAGGAAGATTACTTTCTTGCTTTTTCTAGGGTGTAGTTTCCCTCCTTGTTGTTGGCATTTTTCATCTATTATCCTTTGTTTGGCTGGATTTGTGGAAAGACATTGGGTACATTTGGTTTTATCATGGAATATCTTCGTTTCTCCATCTATGGAGATTGAGAATTTTGCTGGGCACAATGTCTGGGCTGGGCTGGCATTTGTGTTCTCTTATGGGTCTGCATGAGATCTGACCAGGATATTTTGCTTTCATTGTTTCAGGTGAGAAGTCTGGTGTAATTCTGATAGGCCTGCTTTTATAAGTTGCTTGACCTTTTTCCCTTACTGCTTTCAATATTCTTTCTTTGTTTAATGCATTTGGCGTTTTGATTATTATGTGCTGGTCTTGTCCAGTCTGTTTGGAGTTTTGTAGGCTTCTTGTATGTTCATGGACATCTCTTTCTTTAGGCTAAGGAAGTTTTCTTCTATAATTTTGTTGAAGATATTTACTGGACCTTTAAGTTGGAAATCTCCGCTCTCTTCTATACCTATAATCCTTAGGTTTGGTCTTCTCATTGTTTCCTGGATTTCCTGTATGTTTAGCTTACAAGCTTTTTGCATTTTGCATTTTCTTTGACTGTTGAGTCAATATTTTTATGGTATCTTCACCACCTGAGATTCTTTCTTCTATCTCTTGTATTCTGTTGTTGATACTTGCATCTATGACTTCTGAATTCTTTCCAAGGTTTTCTATCTCCAGAGATGTCTCACTTTGTGATTTCTTTATTGTTTCTACTTCCATTTTTATATCCTTGATGGTTTTGTTCAGTTCCTTCACTTGTTTGTTTGTGTTTTCCTGTAATTATGTAAAGGATTTTTGTGTTTCCTCTTTAAGGGCTTCTACCTGTTAACATATGTTCTTCTGTGTTTCTTTAAGGGATTTTTGTGCTTCCTCTTTAAGGACTTTTATCTATCGACTCATGTTCTCCTGTATTTCTTTAAGGGAGTTATTTATATCCTTCTTGAAGTCCTCTATCAACATCATGAGATGAGATTTTAAATCCAACTCTTGCTTTTCCAGTGTGTTATGGTATCCAGGACTTGCTAGTGGGAGGACTGGGTTCTGATGTTGCAAAGTACCCTTGGCTTCTGTTGCTAGGGTTCTTGTGCTTGCCTTTCACCATCTGATTTTCTCTGGTGCTGGTTGGTCTTTCTGTCTCTGGCTGGAGCTAGTCCCTCCTATGGGCCTATAAACCTGTGTCCATACTCCTGTAAGACCAACTCTCTTCTGGCAGGGTCTGGGCACAGAAGGCTGTGGAGTGGCCTGTCTCCCTGGTGCAAATGGCAGCAGGAAGGGAAGACTCCTGTCCCAGCAGCTCTACTTATCATACGCCCTGTATGCTCCTAGCTGTTCCCCTCCAGAGAGAAGGTGGAGATCTCCCTGAGCTGAATCTCAAAGTTACACACATTTATTAATCCATCTGAATTCTCTCCCTCATGCTTTCCAATGTTTTGGGTATACTTTATCAGTTCTGAGTACCTGAATTACTAATGGATACAATATACCTTAGCCTATATATAATATTTAAGAAACATTGAAGTTCCCTTTCTCAGGTGAGAAACTGCTTAAAATTATAGTTGCAGAGAAATAACCCTGAGACCAGAGAAAAGACAGAGGGAGGACAAAATTTACTTTCACCATTTTCTTTTTGTGGGCTGAATATTGATCTCTCTGGTTCTTTTCATAAAAGATGCAATGTGTGTTTATCACCATACACAAAATTCTTGCTGTACATTTACCCCATTTTCAAATACATGTTTTCTGCTGGCGACATAGATGAATCTATATCACACAAGTGAAGATGCAGAAGAGTAGATGGTGAATATGAAAAAAGAGGAGGAAGAAAGAGATTGCTTCTCCTAAATTCTCTATTTAAAATCTATCTTACAAGTATTTTTACCTCAAAGCAGTACTTCAATATGGGATTTTTGTCATCAGCACCCACCTCCTTGTATTTTTGAATAAATAAAATGAAAATATTGAATAAACAGTAACTGATACACCTGAATGTTTATTGTGAGATACGTTGTTGTTGCATGATCGAACTTGGAAAATGTTTGGTTTTATTTTTGGTAAAAATATTGGAATATCACTCACACCATGAAACACTGTTGAGATAAAATGGGGGGATATTATTCAAGAGGTGCCTCTGTTTTCATTTCCTTCACAACCTCAGCTCCTTAGTTGCTTGTATATGACTACAACCTAATTTGTTTTTCCTAGTCTCACAGAAGTTTCATTTACAGAGCCTGTTATTCATAAAAGAAAAGTTTTTGCTAGTGTTAGACAAAATTCTCCTTAAGAATCCACATGCTTAAGCACATGTTTCCACCAGCATTGCCCACCAGGCAGATTTAACCAGTATGTTTTTTGATTTTGTAATTCTTACTGGGGCATTAAAAGTAAATTTTTTAAAATCAAGCAACCATACATAAAATTAGGTATTAGTAACTGCTGTAATTTATGCCCTTATTATTGTGTACTACTCCTTTGAACAGAGAAACCCTTACAAATGACAGTGTAGGATAAGATATGCTGTCATTCATTTATAGTGTTTAATTGAAAGTCCGAATTTGGACTTTATCTGTAATTTTTGGTCTCCAGGGACACTGGGCGCTGTGAGGTTCTAAGTCACAATTCCATTCACTAAATGTGTGCTCGAGCTTGTAATGAGTTTGTTTAAAGCCTCTCCCACCTCTGCTTTCCATAGAAGGTTAATTTACCTTTCCGAAACAGAACAGAGCTGTTTTTAGATTTCCCTGATTTCCACAAACAAGCCACTCCTGGGAGCCTGCTGTAGAAAATGTTCGTTAAGGCACATTCTTAGCTGACTGGCTGATGGGCGAATAGGGAAAACCAGCCAAAAAGCCTGCGTCCTCTGTGCTTCATCCCAGCCTAGGCATTATTAATTGTACATCATAGCATTCTCTTCCCTCTAAATACATGTCTGAGTCCTTTATTAAAACTTCATACTAATTACTTCAATCCCATCCCTCAACGGGTGATTCCATATGCAACGTATTAATTACTCTGTCTGCAAAGGCTCTCACATAAATTCCTCTGGTACCTGTCCCTTATTGCTCCTCAAAATCATGTCCCTTCATTCCTTTATGTGGTGATAACTTATTCTAGTTGCTATGCAGCCTGCTCTACCTTCCGCTGAACACAGCAATATCATTGTTGTGAGATAATGAACAAACTCCTATAGAAAGGGATTTTATATACTTGCAAATGGTTTTTGTTTTTTTTTTAATCTGACACACCTGAAGTTTACTTGTCAATATCATGGATTGACTGCTATCTTTCCTAGCCTTTTAAAGCATGGAGCATAAATAGATTATTCAGAATTTGGATAAGCATAATCTCATACTATTGTCCAGTAGTGAAAAAAGAAAGAGGATTAAGATCTTATGCATTTAGATGTCTGTGGGGGGATATTCCTGGTAACTAAAGTATCATGGTCTATCTGTCTGTCTGTCTGTCTGTCTGTCTGTTTGTCTGTCTGTCTATCTATCTATCTATCTATCTCTCTGTTTATCTACACACACACACACACACACACACACACACACACACAGTTATTTGAGTCAAGAAACAGCTAAACAAACATACAGTACCTCAGCAGCCTCTTGTAGCAGGTCATGTGTATGGTGATAATATGCAATGGGACACATAGTGTGACAGAGTATTAGATCTATTTCTAGAACATCAGACAAAGGATCACCTCTGTAAGGTAATTTAAGCCCTTGACACTAGAAAAAGTTCTTGGTTTCTGACTTGGGTAAAAATGTGGAGACCAATCTAAGTTGAATGCTTACTTTGACTATTTGTCAATATTCATTTTAGAACAGAAAAGATGAGCTGCCTTTGTATCCCTTGTTAATAATATTACTTAGAAATGTGACACTGTATTTTATATTTGAAGACTTGGGAATATTCTCAAGTATGCTCTTCTGAAGGCTTGACTGTTACTTTAGCTCCCGGAAATACAGGTAAAGTTATAAATACTACCCTTTTTGATACAATTAATATATGTTGTTATGCATATGATCAAATAGTCCCCAGCTAATCTACTAAGGTTAGCATTTAGAATAGACCACACTAATAAAATTCTGTTGATTCTAGATCCTATAAATTATTACTATTCATTGCTGTACTGGACAAAATTAGGAGGAGAAGTATATAAACCTACTCATTGTAAGCTTACTCACAAAGTTAGGTACCACACCAATGGATTCAGTCCATGAATTAATTCTGCTTCCAAGTTATAACTATGACATGAAAATAAAACAATACCGGATTCTTTAAAATGTTATGTTTTTGTGACTTCTGAAATATACTTGAAATGTGTGGTAATTCTTCTGCTTCATCCTTACCTTTCCTGTTCTTTTAATAATTGACCTCTGTTTGTTCTACATGGGACTAAGTTCTAAAGACTTTTTCATGCAATATGTAATACATATTGACATCAAATATTTATGATCACAAAGATTTAACACTCGGGAAATAAATGATTATCACTGTTGTTGGCATTGATCTAACTAGGCACCACCTACTTACAGGTTAATCTGGTATCTGTCTCCCCCTTTTTTTCTTTATCTGGACTGCATTGTTACAAATTGTTTAGTTCCAAAAATCGATTCTTTGAATCCATTCTGATTCTATTCTAATCTATTTTACTTTATATTTACTTGACAAATTAACTAATCTCATTGGGTAGCTCAAGTCTATAAATTAATTCTGAGAATCCTAGAAGCAGTTTCAAAAGTATCATGAAGCTCATATTTAATTACATGGAGGGAGCTTTTCCTAACTAACCTTTGCAAATAACTAGACATTGAGAATACTTTCCTCTTGGGCTGCCTCTCAAAACACGAACTTGCCTTGTAGGAGCCCTTCATAAGAACTTGTGGCTAGAAATGGGATCTCCATTACTTTATTGACGTTGTATGCCCAAGGCAACCTTCCAGGGAGCTTTTCCATGTTGTATTTCACTATTATAACTCCATCATGGTCAATTAGGAAGACAGACTCCTGGCTTCTATGCTTGAAAATGAGGCTTCCTTATTATTTATGTTGCAAAGATGTTATTGAGTAATTCAGCTTAGTAAAGATCTTCGATGTGTACCATCTCTGTGACTGTAAATCCAGGTGTTAATACTCTCTGATGACTCATCATCTCACTAGAGATGCCTAATAAAGCAGCCATTAGCTGAAGGGATATGGTGATGTAAACTAGACTGCTGGCTGAATTTCCCATTATCCAGAATACCACTGTGGTGGTAGAGGACATTACCTAAGAAGAGACAATGCATGATTCTAATGAAGCCATGCAACGGAGTTGTTACCTTTACAAGTGGAAGAATGCATGCGGATGACAGCAGGCCTGAAACATGGAGATAAAAAGAAAGATTTGCTCAAATGCCTCACAGATGTAAAAGGATAAATTATTCTAACACTGCAGGCAATGGATTGCAACCACTTCTAAAACTGCTGGTCTACTACGCATGAGTTATTTTCCTGATGGTAAATCTAGTATCACAGAGGGGGTGAAAACCTGATACTTGAAAGAGGACACTTCTGTGAGTACACTTATTTAGAATAGCCTAGCCTAATAAATATTTGCGTCTAAAATTAACATTTGAATAGTGTCTTCTGGAGGCAGGAGAGGTATTTCTTTTCCAGTATATGTTGGCCACACTGCAATGAGTATCTTTCACTCATGTTCTTATAACCAAGTCTAGTGCAACTCCCTGGGACATTGTGAGGAGAAGATAGTATTAGGAGGTCTAGCTGGGGATTAGAATGGGACCAGTGGAACAAGCAAGGACAATGGAGTGAAGGTGGCCAAAATGCATTATATACAAATATGCAAACATCAAAATGAAATCCATTATGTATAATTAATATAGTCTAATAAAATTAAAGGACAAATATTCTCATTTGGTTTTCTGTTATTAAAGTATAGAAAAACCTTAAAACCACAGTAGCTTTGTTATCATAAACACATTGGCATGTGGGATGTTGGGATGTGAACAAAGGGGAGCCTATAGCTTGGGCTCTAGTCTTGATTTTTTTTTTCACCACGTCTGTCTGTGACTAGTCTCTTCACTCTACTTCTCAGTTCTACTCTCAGTTATGGGCAGATATCAAACCAAGTTGACGCAGACAAAGATAGAGCTTATATACCACTGACGTTGCCTTTTTCTATGCCAGTACATTCATTTTCTACTAACTTATTTTAAAAATGGATCTCAGAGCTATATCTCACTCCTCTACCTCTACCTCAGGGAGCTGTTTCTGGCTACGGGAGTAGATTAAGAATAGGTGAGGAACTCACTGAGTTATGATAGATCTCACCACGTTTGTAGTTTGCTCATCTCCCTATATTTGTTGTTAACAATATTATTTAATCTATCCCCCATGAGGAAGTAGAAAGTATTTCCTTTAGTACTGAATCTGTGATCCAACAGTCCACCCTCCCATAGGCAATACCATCTCTTTACTCTTCTTTTTCCTGTTAACTTTCCTTTTCTTTGAAATAATTTCTCATGATACTACAGGAAAGTTTCTAATACTTTTTGACCCAGAAAAAAAATATGCTCTTTCAATTTACCCTAGAGAAGAATTTTGTATGTAGTGTTGCAGAGTCTAAACTATTTGAATATGCCCTATCACTAGGTAGCTTTTCTAATCTTCTAAACATCAAATCACACACTAGACTTGGCTTAAATAGTGTGGGAAGTGTATTCAGCTGAAAGCATGGGCTATGCCTTATAGGATTTTATATGCAGGCAGAGGATCGAAAATTATACCCAAAACACCCCCAAGGCAAGATAAAGTACTGTAACAATGCATAGTCTTTCAAGTGGCATCCACCCTGCACATTGACAGGTTAATCTTCCACAAGCATGGCTTTTATCATCTTTATGCCTCTAGACAACTTTCTCAGCCTTATTTCTTCTCACATTAAGTTCAGTCTCCTCTGGTACTTTTTCAGGAGGCCTTGTGTATGGCATCACCTGATTTATCCAAATTTATGAACTTCTCTGTCAAGCAAGAATGTCTTAGTGTCTATAGACCTGATGCCTTTCCTAGCTCATTTGTTAGGAATTACACTTCCAGCACCAGCCCACCTCAGTACTGTTTACCACAAGCAGGGCAGGTGCTTGACTGTTCTTCCAGCTGCCTCAGGCTGGCGAGTAGGAGGAGATGCCTTAGTGTCTTTCTTTGGACCTTCCTGGACTTGCCAGTCTCAGGGCTATTAATTTGTTTTCCCTCATAGGATGAAAATATGTTTCATAGTGCCTTTTATGATATTTCTAATAATAAGTGATAAATTCAAAGAAAGGTTGGAAAGCAGAAAACTACTGATTATTTAATATGGAATGCTTTTAAAGCCAATGTCTATTTTAAGTATCGACTAGAACACACTGGCTTAAAATTGGAAGAGATTTCCTCTGAAAATTATGAGTTACTGCATAAGAACTTGAGAAATAAAAGCCTAGATATAAACACTACATCAAGTTCCCTTCAAGCTGTGTGGGACATGTACCTAATTTTCCTGTTTATGAGGAGAGGTGACACACAGAAGGCAGAGAGAGCAACCAATCCTGTTTCCCTTGTGATGTCAAGAGATCAGGCAGAATCTTGTATGAATTTGGCTCCAAGTGTCAGGCTGCTCCTCAATAAAAGTTGTCAGTCAAGGTAAGGATATAGATCCTTTGGTTGCAAGGTTGCCCAGAAGGTAGAAAATTGGTTCAATCTCCATCAATGAATAAGCCAGACATGATGTTATTCCAGTACTCAGGAAATGGATGCAGAAGGATTAATAATCTAGTATACCTCTGTAGCAAAGTAAGTTTGAAACAAGCCTGTATATATGTTTTGTAATAATAGTAATAATGATGATGATGATGATGATGATAATAATAATAATAATAATAATAATAATAATAATGATTTTCCTCAAACTGAGAGTTTTAGTGCAACAGCTCTAGACATTCTCTCTCTCTCTCTCTCTCTCTCTCTCTCTCTCTCTCTCTCTCTCTCTCTCTCTCTCTCTCTCTCTTCTCTCTTCTCTCTTCCCCATCTCCTTGTCAACTACTTTTCCTTTCTCTATTACCATGTTTCGGGAAACAAGCACTTTGTTTTATTTTCTTCTCTGTAATTATTATTTTTCATAGCTCCTCTTGTTCATTCTTCCCTCTGACAGATTGGCCATATTTCATGCAGCTGTAGTCACCCATTTCTGTGACATGCATTCACACTTTTTTGCTATCACTTGAAAAAAACAGTAGAATGGAGAACCAGCCACCAAGAAATGCTCATGTAGTTGGTTGGACAAGCAGACTGCTGCTATTATATTTTGACTTTCATCTCCTGGATATTAACAATACCTAGAGTGGAAGGATCACAGATCATCACATCAGAGGCGTCTCTCCTGTATGGATGCTACACTAACTCTTAATGAAATTGGCTGATATATGGACCAAGGTATTTGGAGGTTTGTCTTATGTGTGAGCTCACAGAATATCTGAATACTGTGAACATTGTTGACATTCAGTATACAATGTATTTAACTTTGATTGCTATTTCATCAGAAGAAAGCCACCTATTTTTATATAGCATTTATTGATTACCTTTGTGTAGCTCTGAGATAGAAACCACTTCATGGAAGAAAGATTTGTTTGGGCTCATAGATTTAGAGAGTCCAGTCCATAGATTTTCAATCCAAGGCATTTGAGCATAATATCAGTGTCTGTCATTCATGTCTCAAAGGACAGAACACAAAGAGAAAAAAAGAAACACTCTGTGTTGTTTGCACCCATGTATTTGGACAAAATCAAAAGAGTAGCAATAGCAGTTAGCAGATGAGAGCTAGAAATGGGTTTACTTAGGTCTTCCCAAGTTTTTCTTAATCTAAAGGTAAAAACAAACAAACAAACAAAGCTAACCATCCGAAGCATAAGGAAAAGTTATATTCCATAAAGTGTGTAGAACATTAAAGTAATCTAAGTGACCAGATCAAGTTTGCTGATAAAGGTTCATGCTTCTACCCACTTCCTTTTTCTGCATTTCTTTTTAATTTCCTTATTAATAAGAACTTATTTGGAGATAGTTCTTAGATTTAGGGAAAAGTATTTTAAATTTACTATTGTTGTTGTCACACATGCCACAGAGCTCATGTCAGGATCGGGGCTAATTTTCTCTGGTCAACTTTACCTGGCCTCTCAAGATTTATCAGGTTTATGTGGAGCATCTGGACATGATGAGTCACTTCTCCAGCCCATTATTCATTTCGTATTTGGCAATCACATTTTATTTCCATTGTAAATTACGAGACCTCTGCGAATTAGAGTAGGCATTAAAAATGTAGTAACTTCCTAAGCAAATAAGAAATATGGATAGCTTATTTTAAATATAATAAACTACAAACACATATAGCATTTTCTTTTTGTGTGAAAATATTAGAATGAGCAGGACTGAAGTTTATTCATGTCTGGAGAAATGTACAAATATTTGGCATGGTTTTTGGCTTTGGAAGACTACTAGATAAGCAAGAATTCTTATTTTTACTTTTTAATTTCTTCCTCTTAAAAATGACTTGTAGGACTGACTTGAAAACTCATCTAGTTTTTTGAGAGCTCATCAGTTCATAAACAAGCTATTTCAAACTAGGAAGTATCAAGAACTTCAGAGTAGATAGTAGTATCTAGTAAATACTTTGCAAAGTTACTTTCATGTTTTTCACTAATTCATATTAATCCCAATAGAGAAATTGAGAATAAATATGTTTTATATCACACAACGATGCATTATATTCCTGTTAAAATCCAAGGGTGACATATGTAGGCCCTTGGTAGTGCCTCACACAAGCAATATAACATGGCTTTTGGCACCAGGAGTCTACCTGATGTCTTCACAGAACTCAACAGGAATTCTAAATCCTTTCATGTTTCCATGGTACAGTGCTTTCCACATAAAAGGGACAGTTCAAAACATTATCACCATGTCACAGTCTATACAAACACAGTAAGAAACACCAGACATCACTAACAGTTGTGTTGGGAATGTGACACATATTCTTTTAGCCTTCTTCAGTTAGATTAGTAACCAGAAACACTGGGAAGTACAGCTTTAAATGTAAATTCCTTTATCCAACTATGTCACAGAATAAATTACTTCAAGGGGACAAACATGCTATTGCATTCATTGTTTGCTCTCTGGTAGTAGAAGGATGCATTATGGACATGTCCTCATAAAGCTGAAAGCAGATAGTATCAAAGAAAATTTCTTGTCTTGCATTAACTGCATTGTTTATAGCAACTTACTCCACAACCACAGACCACCCCTACTGGCAACTTCCCCCTTTGAGGGTACAAAAGAGTGGTGGCTTTCCATTCATACTACATCTTATGCTAAGGAAAAGCTTTTAAAATTACACAAATACATTTTTTTAAGAGCACATGCACTGCTTGATGCAAATACACACTTAGCCTAGTGGTTCAGTTGAAAACTATAGATCTATACTATCTGACTTATCTTAGGCCCAACTTTTATGGGTCAATAAATTTTGGGTCTGTTAATGAATCTACTATAAAAAAATAAAATTCATTTATAAATATTGATTCACAGTCTATTATGTTAGGATTAACTACAGATTAAAAATGAAAATGGTGTTAGAACAACATTAAAAGGTTAGATTCAGATCTCTGGCACAAATTATCTTCAGCATCCACTGTAGCAGGAATTGAACTGAAATCGTTACATTAACTGAGAAATAAGAGAGCACATTTTCTTAGAATCATTGTTGTATAACCATGTAAGTAGAGTTCTCTGATTGTATTGTTTCTTTTCTGACCAGCTTCAGACATTTGCCTTTGTATTTGAAGAATGTATTACTTGGCCCAGAGTATCCTAGCTTGAGAGTCAAAGTCATACCAATGATAAAACCACCTATGTCTGTCTAAATGGATGGACCTTGTTAACAGATATATAACATTGGTAAAACATAGACTTGGGCATGGGTGTCAGTGATTTTGAAATGCAAGCAGGATCCACTGAGTCTTTGACTTCTAGTCTTTTCTAGTCTAACTCACAGTCCTCATGGTTAGTAAATATATTCCCATCTTGTGTCTGCTTGAGAAATGCCAGGTTGTGGTTACCAAAACCTGGCTCTTATAAAGCATCCAGGTGTTTGAAGAAGAGTAAGCAGGTGCCATTCAGATGATCCCATAGTGTGTCACTGAGGCATGTGGGGCTGGTTTTAGCCCATGTTGTAGCTGCATGTTAATAGACATTGATCAGAAAGGAGGGAAAGGCCCACCTCTTCTAATATAACTTTTACCAGATGTGCCTTACTCTGTTCCTATGACTTTCTTTGTTGAAAGAGTACATCTATTCAGTCTGTCTCTGGTGGATTACATTGACAGAATGTCATACGTTGAAGCATTGCTGCATATCTGGAATGAAGCCTACTTGATCGTGGTGGATGATCTTTTTGATGTGTAGTTGGATTCAGTTTATGAACACTTTATTGAGTGTATTTTATCAGTGTTCATGAGAGAAATTGGTCTGAAATTCTCTTACATTGTTGAGTCTGTTGTGGTTTTGGTATCATGGTGACTTATGACCTCATAAAATGATTTGGGAAATGTTCCTTCTTTTTATATTTTATGGAATAATTTGGGGATTACTGGTATTACTTCTTCTCTGAAATTCTGGTAGAATTCCACACTAAAGATATCTGGCCTTTTTTTGATGGGAGACATGTTATGACTGTTTCTCTCTCTCTCTCTCTCTCTCTCTCTCTCTCTCTCTCTGTGTGTGTGTGTGTGTGTGTGTGTGTATGTGTGTGTGTGTGTGTGTGTGTATGTGTGTGTGTGTGTATGTGTGTGTGTGTGTGTTTTGTAGGCCTATTTAAAATTATTTATCTGATATGTATGTAACTTTGATAAGTTGTTCCTATTGAGAATATTATCCATTTCTTCTATATTTTCCAATTTTGTGGGGTACAGGAATTGAAGTAAAACTTAATTATTCCTTGGATTCCTAGGTGTCTATTGTTCAGTCCACTTTTTCATTTCTGATTTTATTAATTTAGATAATCTCTCTAGGCCTTTAACATTATTTGGATAAGGGTTTGTCTATCTTGTTGGTTTTCTCAAAAACACAACTCTTTGTTTCATTGATTCTTTGTATTGTTCTCTTTCTTTCTGTAATTTCAGCCATGAGTTTGATTATTTCCTACCATCACCTTCTCTTGGGTATATTTGCTTAATTTTGTCCTAGAGCTTTCAGATATAATGCTAAGAGGCTAATACGAGACCGTACTAAGGTTTTTTTTTCATTTGTTCACTTTACATCCTGATTGCTGCCCCCTCATCCTGTTATGCACCCCATCCCCTTGTCCTCTGAGAGGGTAGAACCCCCAGGTATCCTCCTTATCAAGTTTCTGTAGGGCTAAACACATCCTCTCACACTGAGGCCAGACAAGGCAACCCAGTTAGGGGAGCAGGTTCCATAGTCAGACAACAGCTTTAGGGAGAGTCCTTGCTCCTGTTGTTGGGAAACTCACGTGAAGACAGAGCTGCACATCTGCTACATATGTGCTGGGGGCCTAGGTCTGGTCTGTGTATGTTCTTTGGTTGGTAGTTCAGTCTCTGAGATCCCCCAAGGCATCAGGTTAGTTGACTATATTGGTCTTCCTATGGAGTTCCTGTGCCTTTGAAGGCCATCAATCCTTCCTCCACATTTTCCATAAGAGTCCCAAGGTCTGTACAGATTTTGGCTCTGGATTTCTATATCTTTTTCAGTCTTCTGCTGGATGCAGCCTCTCAGAGGATAGTTCTGCGATGCTCCTGTTTGCATGTATAACAAAGTATCATCAATAGTGTCAGGGGTTGGCACTTGCCTAAGGGATTGACCAGTTATTGGTTACCCACTCCCTCAGGCTCTCCTCCATCTTTGTTTCTGCATTTCTTGTAGATGAGTTTAGAGTCAAAAGTTTTGTGGTTGAGTTGGTATCCCTATCGCTCCTACAAAGTTCCTGCCTGGCTACAGGACATGGCCCCTTCGGGCTCCATGTCCCCATAGCTATGAGTCTCAGTTAAAGTCATCCCATTGACTTCTGGGAACCTCCCTCATCCCAGGTCTCTGGCGTTTCCTAGAGATTCCCCCCATCTCCCCATCCCTGACAGATTCAGATTTCCATCCATTCTCCTGCTGCTCTGGCCCTCTCTTGTCTTCTCCACACCTGATTCTAAACTGCTGCATTTCCCTCACCAGCTCCTCTCCCACCAAGTTCCTTCTTTCCATGTGCCTCTTATGACTATTTTATTCCTTCTTCTCTGTGAGATTCGAGCATCCTTACTTGAACTGACCTTCTTGTTTATCTTTGGTTCTGTGGAGTCTAGCATGGATATCCTGTACTTTATGACTGATTTCCAATTATAAGTGAGTACATACCATTCATGTCCTTTGAGTCTGATTTCCCTCACTCAGGATAATATTCTCAAGTTCTATCCATTTGCCTGCAAAACTCATGATTTCTTTTGTTGTGTTTTGATTTTTTTTATACCTGATTTTTTTTTTATCCATTTTGTAGATGTACCACATTTCTTCATTCATTTTTCAGTTGAAGTGTATCTAGGTTGTTTTTAGTTTCTGGTTATTATGAATAAATTTGTGATGACCATAATTGAACAAATGTCTCTGTGGTATAGTGGGACATATTTTGAGTATATGCCCAGGAGTGGAATAGCTGGGTCTTGAGGTAGAGGTATACCTAGTTTTCAGAAAAAATGCAGAATGGATTTCTAAAGTAAACATATGCACTCCCACCAAAAATCAAAGAGTGTTCTTGCTTCACATCCTTGCCAGCATGTATGAAGGTACTTAGTGCTGTGAGCTTTGCTCAACACCACTATCATTATGTCCCATAAATTCACATATTTTTGCATTAATTTTTCACCGAAATCTATTAAGTTTTATTTTTTCTTTATTTTTTTCCTTGACAGAGGGTTCGGCTTCCATGAGTTTGTAGGCTTTCTGTTGTTGTTGAACTCCAGCTTCAATTTATAGTTGTTGAAGTTGGGGCCTGGTTCTTCCTCCCTTTCCCGCGATCCCAGAAATAAGACTCAAAATACATCTACAAATACCTTGGCCATGTACCTAGGCTCTACTCTGACTAGATCATAATTGAAAATAACCTATTTATTTTAACCTACATTCTCCCATGTGCCACTTGTGCTCCGGTACCATGTGTCCTTCTCCTCACATCTTTCTGGGCCACTCTTCCCATGCTTGGCTCTATACTAGAACTTGCTCTGATCCAAGATGTTCTACCTTCCATTTCCTGCCTAAGTCACAGGTCTCAGGCTTTTTAATTGACATGTAGTGCATCTATACAATACACAAGATATTCTCACTACACATGGCAGTCTTGTAAGGTTCATGGAGTTATATAAATTTTCCTGTATCTGTTGAGAATTGATTTGTGAAACAGCATACGATCAATTTTGGAGAAGTTTCTGTGCTAAGAAAAAGGTATATTCATTTGTGTTCGGTAAATATGTTTCAGGCATATCTGTTAGGTCCATTTGAGATATGACAACTGTAAGTTCCATTATTTCTCTGCTTAGTTTCTGTTTGGATAATGCATAAATTGTGAGATTTTTGAAGAAAAGTCTCCCACTACTAATGCGTGGAGTTCAATGAATGATTTAAGCCTTAGTAAATATGGGTGCCCTTGCATTTATGTCAGAGATATAGATGCTGAAAGGCCTTTGAAAAAAATCTAACACCTCTTCCTAATGAAAAGTATTGGAGAAATCAGGGAAATAAACTAGCTACCTAAACATAGTAGAGACAATATACAGCAAGGTGATACCCTTTATTAATTTAAATGGAGAGAAACTTAAAGCCATCCTAAAACAATCAGGGACAAGGCAAGGCTGACTACTCTCTTTATATCTATTCAACACAATACTTGAAGGTTTACCTAAAGCAATAGGACACTAAAAGAGATCAAGGGGGTACAAATTAGAAAGAAAGACAGTATCAAAATGTTGCTATTTGCAGGTGATATGATAGTATATATAAATGACCCCAAAATCTCTACTTGGGAATTCCTAGAGCTGAGAGACACTTGTAGAGAAAGAAATTCCTGGATAAAAAATTAACTCAAAAAGTCAATAACCTTTCTACATACAGGTGATAAACTGGCCAAGAATAAAATTAGAGAGACAACACTTTTTACAATAGCTACAATTAATATAAAATGATTTGGTGTAACTCAAACCAAGCAAGTGAAAGACCTATGTACTGGCTGGCTTTGTGTGTCAACTTGACACAGGCTGGAGTTATCACAGAGAAAGGAGTTTCATTTTGGGAAGTGTCTCCATGAGATCCAACTGTGGAACATTTCCTCAATTAGTGATCAAGGCGGGAGGGCCCTTGTGGGTGGTACCATCCCTGGTATTCTTGGGTTCTGTAAGAGAGCAGGCTGAGAAAGCCAGTAAGGAACATCCCTCCCTGGCCTCTGCATCAGCTCCTGCTTCCTGACCTGCTTGAGTTCTAGTCCAGACTTTTGTGATGAACAGGAATGCAGAAGTGTAAGCTGAATAAACCCTTTCCTCCACAACTTGCTTCTTGGTCATGATGTTTGTGCAGGAATAGAAACCCTGACTAAGACAACCTATATGACAAAACATCAAGTCTTAGAAGAAAGAAATTGAAGAAGATATCAGAAGATGGAAAGAGCTCCCATGCTCATGTACCTGTAAGATTAACCTATTGAAAATGGCCATCTTATAAAATGCAATCTACAGATTCAAAGCAATTCCTATCAAAATTCCAATATAATTGTTTATAAACCTTGAATAAATACCTAACTTTATATAGTTAAAAAAAACTAGGTTTTGGTCAATACCTAGTATAGCTAAAACAATCCTAAATAGTCAAAGAGCTTCCAGAGGTTTACCATCCCTGATTTCAAGCTTTATTACAGAGTAATAGTAATAATATCCTCATGATATTTTCATAAGAACATACAGACTGATCAATGAAGTCCAATTAAAGACATAAAAGTAAATCCACTCACCTATGGACACTTGATTTTTTACAAAACTGCCAAAATTACACAATGGAGAAAGAAAATATCTTCAACATATATTGCTGGCCTAATTGGATGTCAGAATGTAGAAGAAGGCAAATAGATCCAAATCTATCACCATACAAAAAACTCAAGTCCAAGTGAATCAAAGACCTAAACATGAAACCAGATTCATTGAACCTATAAAAGAGAAAGTGGGGAACAACCTGAGTGCCTTGGCACAAGAAAGTTTCCTTTACAGAACACCAATGGTGTGGGAATTAAGGTCAACAATTAATAAATGAGACCTCATGAAACTGCAAAGCTTCTGTAAGGTAAAGGACACAATCAAATGGATGAAATGGCAGCATGCTGAATGGAAAAAGATTTTTACCAACCCTATATCTGACAGAATGCTCATATCTAAAGTATAATTAAAAACCCAAGAAACTAAACATCAACAAACCACATAATCCAATTTTAAAACTAGAGTACAGATCTAAACAGAGAATTCTCAATTGAGAATCAACTGTGTTCAAAGCAGGCTTATTTGTAATAGAGAGATACAGGAAACAACTGTTCCTCAACTGAAGGCTGTATAAAGAAAATGTCGTATATTTATACAATGGAGCATTACCCAGGTGCTAAAAACAGTGATATCCCCTGTGGTTGAATTAGGGAAAAGCTGGAAGAAGCTGAAGAGGAGGGTGAGTCTGTAGAAGGACCAGCAGTCTCAATTAACCTGGACCCCTGAGATCTCTCAAACACTGGACCACCAACCAGGCACCTTAGAACAGCTGATATGAGACCACTAACACATATACAGGAGAGGACTGCCTGGTCTGGGTTCAGTCAGAGAAGATTCATCTAACCCTCAAGAGTTTGGAGGCCCCAGGGAGTGAGGAAGTCTGGTGGGGTGGACTGTGTGTGGTGTCCCTCGTGAAACAGGGGGACAGGGAGGAGGTATGGTATGTAGAACAGTCGGAGGGTGAACCAGAAGGGGAGTAAAATCTGGAGTGTGAGTAAATAAATAAATAAATAAATAAATAAATAAATAAATAAATGCATGAAAGAATAATAAAAACAAACCAATGATGTGAAATTTACAATCAGATGTATGGTGGTAGAAAAGATGTTCCTGAGTTCAGTAACCCAGACACAGTATAACAAACATGGAATGTACTCACTTACAAGTGGATATTAACTGTAAAGTAAAAGATGCAATAATTCAGAGACCCAATGAATCTAGGTCACAAGAAGGGCTCAAGAAGGGGGTACAGGAGGCATGAATCTCACTGTAACAAGGAAATAGGTGGATAGTGGGAAGGGATTGGATGTAGAGATGGGGGCAGGAACAGGAGGGATTGGGGTAGGACACAGACTGTATTTGGGGGACATCTCTGGAAATACCTAAAAAGCTACAGCAATAGAAACTCCCAGAAATCTATGATGGACTCATAGACATGGGGAATATAGATCCTGAACTGGTCTTCTCATACAATCAGACAAGACTTCCAATGTAGCGACTAGGATCCCAATTCAGGCCTGAAACATCTACTAGTACAAATTTTCCTGCCTATAAAATGTGCTGGGTTAACTGTAGCACAGAAATTGGGGGACTATCCAACAAATGACTGGTTCAGCTTGAGATACATGCCATTAGAGGAAGCCGATCCCCAACACTACCAGAAGGACAAGGAACAAAAGCCTGGATTGCCTAGAAACCTAAGATAAACCCAAAGAGGAAAACAACAACAACAACACCTCAATGAAATGGTTCCTAATAATATTTCACTGTACTCAGCTTGGTGTCTAGTCCAATTATCAGAGAGACTTCATCAAGCAACTGATAGATACAAATTTAGAGACCCACAGTCAAACACTAGGCAAAACTTGGGGAATCCTGCAGAAGAGGGGACAAAGGATTGTAGGAGTCAGAGGGATTAAGGACACCACAAGAAAACCCACAGAGTCAACTAACCTGGGCCCATAGGGCCTCACAGAGGCTGAACTGAAGAAGCAGGAAGTCTGCATGGGACTGACTTAGGCCTTTCACACATATGTTGCAGTTGTGTCCTTTGGTCTTTTGGTGTGACACCTAACAGTAGGAACAGCAGATGTCTCTGAGTCTGTTGCTTGCCTTTGGGACCCTTTCCTCTTACTGGGTTCCTTTGTCCAGCCATAAGAGAAGAGGAGGTGTCTAGTTTTACTCCAACTTGATATGTCAAGGCTGGGTGATATCCATGGGAAGCCTGCCCTTTTCTGGAGAGAAAACACGGAGAAGTGGAAAGTGGATGGGGGTATGTCAGGGGAGGGGCTTGGAGGAGAGGAGGGAGGAGAAACTGTAGATGGCATGCAAAAGTAAAGAAAGAAAAGAAAGAGAGAGAGGGAGGGAGGGAGGGAGGGAGAAAGGAAGGAAGGAAGGAAAGAAGGAAGGCACACACGTTCAGAAGTCTCTTCTTTGAGAATCTAAAGAAATCATTTTCATTAAAATCTAAAAATTAAACAGTGTATATCATGAAACCAAGTTAATATTATCCTGGTGATAACTCATTCTATCAAATGGAGAGCACCTCGTGATTCAAAGTCACTAGAGAATAGTCCTTATAAAATCTGTGAACATGTTTAGGCAGGACTTTTTTCATTAGCTTACTCATGTGTACTTTGCTCTGTGTGTGTGTGTGTGTGTGTGTGTGTGTGTGTGTGTGTGTGTGTGTGTCACAAGAAAAAAGATTGTGATAATGTGGGACAAAATCATAGGGGAATTTGATTTAACTGAAAAAGAAACAAATCTATGAAACTGGAAGGAAATAGATGAACTGAAAACTGTTACGTAACTGAAGCAATTTAATATCACATGTTTCCTTTTATATCAAATCCATGCTTTCAGTTGTATGTTTCCATTTACATGTGAATAAGAGTAAAGGCAAGGAAACCAGAAAGTGACTCATGAGAGGGAAAGGAAAGAGTTTACAGAAAAGAGAAGATGGAGAGAATGAAAGAAAACCCAGAGTGTGGAAGTGAAACCATGGATACTAGAGGCAGATGATGTAAGAAGGAAGGAAGTTGGAAGACTCTGTGGGTGAGACAATCAACCAAACTATGTACCTATGAAAATGTAACAGTGACACTTGATACTTTTGTGATGAAACTTTTAAGATATTTACAAAATAAAGAGGAGTGTGCAGAAAAGGAGGGGGAGTGTGCACCTGAAGAATGAGCTTTACAAGGGGACATATGGGAGCTGTTCATCACGGCACATGTCTGCCCTTGGGCTTCCCAATCAGGAGAAGAAATAGGTGTCTGACTCTTTAAGGCAGAGAGAGTTGTACAAGTGGACACACAGCGAATTCCAAGAGTTGAAACATTGCTCCAAATTCACAAGTTCAGAGTCAAGTATTACCCTCTTCCCCTGATATTCACTAGAGTTTGCCCTGGGCAAAATGCTACTTTTTACTTTAGGTTAGAGGGAGAAAGAGTTTTCAAAGTGTGCCTTAAAAAATGCCCAAGAGCTCTTGAATATCAAATAGTTCCATTAAACAACATGGCTGATTGAAGTGTAAATGAATAAAAACATGTTATTTTCTTTTTCTTTACATTAAACTTCATTTAAATAAAAGCTAAGAGCATCTTATATGTCTGAAAAATATTCTGAAATATTTGATGAACTAAGCCAAAATATGTTTATCAATGCACAAAAATTGTATGTGTTTACATCAAAGCACATAGGCAATGAATAGAGACAGAACTGGGTTATATCTACTTAATAGCCTGAAAAGGGTAGGTAGCAAAATATTTTGTGACAAATATTGATAGAATGGGTGTGATTTGTTCTTCTGTCCTGCATTAGATGTAACAACACATGATTTTCACTTCTGCCATTGTAAACAGTGTCAGCTATTCTAACAGGTGTAGGTGTCGTCAACATTACCAGTACCATCCTCCGCCTGACCATTCAACATATGTATCTTGCAGATGAACAGAGTGGATCCAATACAAATCCTGAGTTTGAGGTTTTGTCTCACAGACTTGCAGCTTTCTCTATTTGCAGGGTAAATATGATAGAATGCAAATGTACATAATCTCACATGTCCACACATTAATATAAAGGATAAAAGCACGGTATTTCCATGATAAATCCAGTGTCTTCCTGGCATAGAGAGTTCTCCAAAGATTTTCTGAAATTTTAACATCTTGTGAACTATCAATGAGCAATGTTTTTTTCTTTTTTGAGCATTTTTGGGTTATCGTTTTTTTTAATATTACATTTCTTTACAATTATACAATATTCTTTAAGTATGATCGAGGATACAAAATTATGGACAGTCTTAACTTGCTGGATATTAAAAGTTAGTTATGACTTACTAGTTTTAAATAATTTCTTGATCACAGCTTCAAAAATTGACACGTACTACAGTCCTTGGCCTCCTCTTTTTCCCTAAGTACTACCCTAAATTTTAACATACTCATTTCCATCAGGGCCAGCACAGACACGTTTCAACAGTGTGTATTAAACAGGTCCTCATAATAATTGGGATTGGATGGCACTTACATGCAGGGTCACGTTCACTGCCAGAAAGGAGAGATTTGACTCTTTGCAAGAAAGAATTTTGTTTGCATTTCATATTATTTTCAAAGTCTTAGTGGATATATGTGTAGAACGTTTTTAAAGGTTATTTATATCTGAAGCAAGAAAACAGCAACTTCACATTTAAATCTAATGTGATGTTCTGAGCAGAAGAGGTAGTTCAGTGGGTAAAACACTTAGCATAAACTCACGATTGCCACAAGGACCTAAATTTGGATCTCCGTCAATGGAGACAGATTAATTTCTATCCCTGCGGCTAGACACAGTCCACATGAATCACTGAGTTCCAAGCTTAGTGCGAGACCCAGACTCAAAGAATTAACATAGAAAGCAGTTAAGGAATATACCTGATGTAGACCTTTGGTGTCCACACAAGCACACGTGCATGTGCAACCACCCTTACATATGTTCATAGACATATTTAACAAATATGATAATAATATGCAAAATGTAATAGAAAATGCACCATGATAAAATGAATAAAACTATTCCAGATCAGAGCTTTTTCATTTTTTTCTTTAGTTTATGAGAGACACCAAGCCTGACCTGGACATCTTCTGTAACCAGGCAAGGCCTCAAGTGGAGAAACTGGAACATCAACCCAAGCGCACAACTTTCTACCTACAGATTGTCCTGTCTGCAGACTCTTTGGGGACTGAAGCCTGGCAGACTTGTCTTCAAAGATACCAAAGAGACTACTTTGAGCAACTGATGAGACCAAACATTATGGAGTCCTGCTGAGGAAGAAAAGAAAAGATCAATTAGAGGGACCAGAGGAGTCAGGAACACCATGAAGAAGACATGGCACACAGAATCAACTGACTAGGACTTTTGGGGGCTCACAGAGATAATGAAGCCTGTAAGAGTCTGACCTAAGTCCTGTGCATTTATGTTATGTCAGAGTAGCTGAGTGTTTGTGTGGGAATCCTGACAGTGGCAGTAGGGGCTGTCCCTGCCACTTTTGCCTACTTGTGGGACTCTTTTCCTCCTACAGGGTTGACTTCTTGAAACTTGATGTGGTGCTATGTCCCTGGTCTTACTGCAGGTTTTTCTGTGGTTGATGTCTGTGGGAGGCCTGCTCTTTTCAGAGGGGAGGAAGGGACTGGGGGGGGTGGATCTGAAGCAGAGAGGATGTAGGGATAGAGAGACAAGTTGGGGAAGAAGGGGAAGCTGTGGTCAGTGTGTAATACATCAGAAGAATATAATAATAATAATAAAAAGAAAAAATAAATTTAGTAAAAAATATGGCTTCATTTTGTTAAGGACTTTAACAAAAGCAGTCATTATCTTGCAGAGGAATTCGTTGCCAGCTCTGCATAAATGAATATATATGTTTTCATTTCACACACATACATATACACACATTATTTTTAATATTTTAGTCATTACAGGCTAACTTACCATGGATTTTGCTAAGGTTTCAAGAGGGAATTTAAAATGTGAGTTATGAAAACAGATCATTGAGTCTGATTAGGGATTGTCTTACCATTTAAAACAAGTTCAGCTTTTCTCTGGAATGAGAATTTTCCAATCTTTCTACATCATTCCTGGGTTCTCTCTCACCTTTTTGTCTCTAAACTTCATGGTCAAGATAAGTCCCTTCTTTCTGTCTATTGTCCATTCATTCCCTTTAGGCACCTTTTATCAAGTTAAGTTGCTTTTTTTCTCATCAAATTTTTTGTAAGCCCATGGATCCTTTTTTTGTAACATATTGGACCCTGTTCCACAGAGGTTCTCTTAGGCCCTAGTTTTCGGAGTAACTAGAATCATAGGTGTGTGTATTATGCTTCATTTGACAGGCATATTTATCCACCTTTGTTTTAATTTGCTTGTAATCTTGTTTCCATCTGACATACTACCATGTATCACCCTACTTATATAGTGAAGATAACTAAATAACCCTTAAAATAAATTTAAGAAGAGCATGTCTGTTAAGAGATGGCCCAATTCAGAAAACTAAAACCAATCAAAATGCAGATTTGTGGAGCCCAGTCCCAATGTATATATCCACAAAAAACTCCCACACCCAAGACTCAGGGAACATCGCAGAAGAGGGGACAGAAAGATCATAAGAGTCAAATCATTTGGGAAACCCATAAAGTCTCACCAACATGACTGCCCACAGATGACCTGAACAAGGTGATGCAAATAGAGATGCCAAACTGGATGAGGGAAAGGCCACGGGGGTCTCAATCCTACAGAAAGAACTATAGTATACTGAGGAAACCTGGGAACAGGAAAGATGGTCTTTCTTAAGGAAGAGCATGTTAGGTGTCCAGTACCAAATGATAAGCCCTGAAAACACACATGCAAATAACTTTATAAGGACTCAACAGGTTGTGTGTGTGTGTGTGTGTGTGTGTGTGTGTGTGTGTGTGTGTGCAAGACAGAGAGACAGAGACAGATACATAAAGAGAGATAGAGAGACAGAGGGAGGAGAAGGAAAGAGAAGGGGGAAACTTAACCAAACAGTTCCATGAAAAACGTTAAAGGCTCCTTATGATCCTTCCTCCCCGTTTTTCAGACCGATTCCACAAACAAACACCACTCAATATTTGGATATGGGTCTCTGCATCTGTCTCAATCAGTTGCTGGATAAAGCCTCTCTGATAACAATTAGGTAAGGCACCAATCTATGGGTACAGTGCAATATGGGTCTTCTTGTCACATGGGTTTCAAGTTTGACCAATGATGGGTTAGCCACACTCAAAATTTCTTTACGGCCTTTTTACCTCAATATAACTTGTAGGCAGGACAAATTGTAGGTCAAAGATTTTGTGGCTGGATTGATGTTCCAATATCTAAAATGTAAGACTTTCCTGGGCATGGATGTGGCCCATTTAGGTTCTGTACCCCACATTACAAGAAGTTGAAATGTGAGAGGCAGCACCTAATCTTGTTGAAATTTGATATGCCACATTTGACTTGATATCCCTGTGAGTCCCGTCCTTTTTTGATGAGAAATGAAGGAGAAGTGGATAGGGAAGAAGAGGATGGAGGAGGTTGGGGACACAGGAAGGGAGGACAAACTATAGTCAGGATATAATGTATGAGAGGATAAATTAATAAAAAGAAATTTAAAATTATAGGAAGTTTCAAGTTATTGCTGAAAGTGTTAAAGATATCTGCCTGCCAAATTTTTATGCAATCTCCCCCAAGCCTATTCACTTCTCTATTGGCAATAATCCTTAACCAAGAGCATAAAAGCAGACCCTTAGCAAAGAGGGAATAAAAGGTGAGGTGTTTTCCTGCTTCTGTTTGTGCCAGGTCTATGCTCTATAGTATAAACAATTAAGTTTTGTAAATCCCTTCTATTTCTATCTCTCAAGGCATCCCTTTATATTGCTTCACAGCACAATTTGGGTATAAAGTGCTAAATCATTTAATACTTTATAGTCCGTATATTATGTATACTTATATAATATAATCATTATAATTATATTACTACATAGAAAAAAATCAGGTATCTGTCTGCATAGGCACTTTGGGATAAGTAGAGGTAATGGTTTGATTCAAGCCAAAGGGCAGACACCTTTAGCTGGAGACTACAAGAAGAAAGATTCCAAGAAGACAGTCACATATAACCAAGCTATGGGGCAGGAAACTCATACCATAACAGTACAATCAAGCCTGAAACATGTGTCTCATGAGAGGTTCTTTATGTCAAGTGTCAAGTATCTGGAGACAATTAGCTTGATCATTAAGGGAAGACATAATAAGCTAAGAGTTGAATGTTACATAGATTTTTATTTCAGTCAAACTTTATTCTTTGGACTTTAAAAAGTCTACTCAAAGCAATAGAAACAGTATACAGCTCTATGGGTTAGGAATCCAGGAACACCAGGAATGAATTAGACTATTGGTGAAAACATGGTCAACCTACATGAATGTTCCCACCATGTGTTCTAAGAGGAAAAAATGCATTTCTCAATGGAATTCATTGATATTTTTTGGTGATGACATAATTCTGGGCTTCTAAGATTCCAACTTTCAAATTCAAGAAGATGATCAAGGCAAGTAACATCTACACAGCATCTATGAAAATAACACAGGCTTTAAAAGAAAATCTGACTTGAGTCAGAATCCTTTAGAACCAATCTCAAGAAAAGGCCTGAGATAATATGAACTTGGAAGAGTAAGGAGAAAAATAAAAGAATAGGACACTGAGTTAAAAGGATTCAAGTCTCTCAGGTGAGAGCAAGCAGGGTATATGGACACTGATCTGAAACATGATTTGAACCCAGAACAAACATGGTTATGACTTTGAAATAGGGAGAAGCCTGAGCTGGTTAGGAAAGAAGTGTCCAGACTGTGTCACCATAGGCTTCATCTGTCTGACTGGGATGCCCCTGGCATAGACAGGTGCATAAACTCTCCTGGAGTGAACCCATGCAGTCGTTAGGAAGATGAACTGGGTCCCTGGGGATGCTTTGTGATATATAGTGTCTGAATTTCTCCTGTTTCCTTATGCGATAAGGTATATTATAAATGTTATTAGCTGCAGGTTTTATGGCAAATTTTATGCCATTTTGATTATGATGCTGTTGGATGACAGCTAGTTTACTTTGCTTAAATATCCTCTGTATCTAATGTCGAAAGGAAGCTAATTAGCTATAACCATGAAAATGGCTGTCATGTGCAAAGGAAGCAACGTGAAGTAAATGTCTTTGTGCTGAGACTGAGAACATAGCACAATGATTCCCTCCCATTTCAAAACATTTATACAAGCTAAACTCATAGGAAGAAATTCAAAAATGAAAAGGAAAATAACTGTTGTTTTTGAAATCCACATTTTTGTAGGAAACATTCATGAACCAAATCCTTTAATAGTTTACAGCCCAATGAATCACTTTTCCTTGGTCACCAGTTCTGTGTGTTTATATCTTTATTAATGTTTCCTGATGGATCATCATTCCATATTTCTTGGGAACATCCTAGATAACATGTTCCCAACATTATTTAAGACTCATTATTCACTGAAATAAAGCATGCAAAAGCACAAGTTGGGTAGTGGGGATATTTTATTAGTGTGTGATGTATTCTAAGTCTCTCATCAGCATAAAACACTGTAAAGAGTCTATAAATCTCATTAAGGGCATTAGAATAAGAAAAAGTACTTCTTATTCAGTTAGGCTAGGCAAGCCTCCCAGAAACAAAATTCTAACTTGCAGTCATAAATGGCCCCTGGAAAACCGTTATTACTTTTTAACACTGAATTGGCGTGGAACTTCTTAGTACACAGCAAGCAGGAAGAAAAGATCAATACGCCCTTTGTTGAGGTATCTGAATTTTTTTTTCTAAAAAATAAATAAATAAATAAATAAAAGGAGCAACACCCATAGATTAGAGGCATTAATTAAGGGATTTCCAAGCATCAGTTAAGAAAACACTTTCCATCGTGTATAGGCACAAGCAAGAAACCAGGGCCTATGGGGTTGGAAGGATCAGAAGAGGGAAGTCACGGGAGGAGGAGGGGATAGAAAATGTCCTAAGAATTACAAGTGGAAGAGAGCCCCACCTTTAAGCCAGACACATTCATCTCCCATATCAGGATGAGTATCACAACTGGCTTACATTCTTTCCAAATGCTTATAAGCCACAGACATAGTTAATGAACACACTGACACTTTTAAGCTATTATTTGAAATGGGTGATCTTACTTAAAAGCCCTATAGTGGTTTCTTTTGGAGTCTTGGCAACATAGAGCCAGTGTTCCTGTGTGGCAACTGCTGTCTCTAGGTAAGGATTCCTGCTATCCATCCAGGGGCTGCACTCTACCTACACTCAGAATGTTTGAGGCTCAGTTTCATGAACTACCTGATCATGAAGTAACTGTTCTAAAAAGGAAAGATTCTGAACCCAGTATTGGATATTTGTAAGGGAAGGTACTAGTGATCCTCTGACTTCCTTCATATGGGGGCAGTATTTAGAGATGTCTTACTTTTTTTTTTCTAGTCTTTACCTTTTACTAGTGTTTTGATGTGGTTACTGAAGAAAGTGTATATAATCTTTTCTTTTTTTCCGTCTGCTTTTTTTAATTCTTATTCTTTTTTTACAGTCCAGACTTTATTCCCCTCCTAATCCACTTTCAAACTACTCCACATTTCCGCCTCACCATCTCCAAGAGGATGTTCCCACCCTTACCCCACCAGACCTCACCACTCCCTGGAGCCCCATGTCTCTAAATGGTTATACATATATACATACATACATATACATATATGTATATATATGTATATGTATGTATGTATATATGCATGCATGTTTGTATATATGTATATATGTATGTCTGAGTCCAGACATATTATTCTTCTGCTGTATGTGTTGGGGGCCTCATATCAGTTGATGTATGCTGCCTAGTTGGTGGCTCAGTGTCTGAAAGATCTTGGGGGTCCAGGCTAGTTAAGACTGCTGGTCCTCCTACAGGGTCGCCCTCCTCAGCTTCTTCCAGCTTTTCCCTAATTCAACCACAGGGGTCACCAGCTTTTGTCCATCGGCTGGGTATAAATACCTGCATCTGACTCTTTCAGCTGCTTGTTGGGCCTTTCAGAGGGCAGTCATGTGAGGCTCCTGTCTGTAAGCACACCTTAGCATCAGAAATTGTGTCAGGTGTTGGGGATTCCCCCTGAGCTGGATCTCAGTTTGGGCCTGTCACTGGACCTCCTTTTCCTCAGGCTCCTCCTCCTCCTCCTCCTCCTGCTCCTCTTCTTCTTCCTCTTCCTCTTCCTCCGCCTCCTCCTCGTCCTCCTCCTCCTCCTTGTCCTCCTCCTCCTCCTCGTCCTCCTCCTCCTCCGCCTCCTCCTCCTCCTCCTCCTCCTCCTCCTCCTCCTCCTCCTCCTCTTCTTCTTCTTCTTCTTCTTCTTCTTCTTCTTCTTCTTCTTCTTCTTCTTCTTCTTCTTCTTCTTCCTGCAGTTCTTTCAGACAGGAACAATTATGGATCAAAATTTTTGACTGTGGAATGTCAATCCCATCCTTCCACTTGATGCCCTGATTTTTTTTTTTTTAAAGAAGGAGGAGGAGGAGGAGGTGGGGGGAGGAGGGGGAGGAGAAGGACAGCATGAACTGAAGATTTATTTATTGTTTTATGTAAGTACACTGTAGCTGTCTTCAGACACCCCAGAAGAGGGCGTCAGATCTCATTACGGATGGTTGTCAGCCACCATGTGGTTGCTGGGATTTGAACTCAGGAACTTTGGAAGAGCAGTCACTGCTCTTAACCGCTGAGCCATCTCTCCAGCCCGCCCTGATGTTTTAATGGAGCTGGACTCTACAAGTTCCTTCTCCCCACTGTAGGACATATCATCTGAGATTTCTCCCTTTGAGTCCTGAGAGGGTCTCACCTCCCAGATCACTGGTATATTCTAGAGGGTCCCCCCACCTCCTACCTCCTGAGGTTGCCTGATTTGATTCTTTCTGCTGGCCCTCAGAGCTTCAGTCCTGTTCCTCCCCAATACCTGATCATGTTCCCCTCTTCCCCTCCCCATCCTTTCCCACCCAGGGCCCTCCTTCCCCCACCCCCTCCTGTGATTGCTTTCTTCTCCCTCCCAAGAGAGATTGAGGCATCCTCACTCGGGCACGTTGGCTTGTTAACCTTGAGTACTGTGGATTGTATCCTGGGAATTATGTCCTTTTTTTTTGGCTAATATCCACTTTTAGTGAGTACATACAATGCATATCCTTTTGAGTTTGTGTTACCTCACTAAGGAAGATGCCTTTCTAAAGAGAAATGCTCTGAGTAGAATGTCCATTCTGCCACTGAATTCTTTCTGCCTCATTGAATTATCTCTCAGGAGCAGGACCAGCAAGTGAAATCATCAAGTATCTCCATGCTTCCTCAGACCCTGGACATAATGTCCTGTTTATGGTTGGCTGAAGTAGAAGCAGCTTGATTCCCCTTGTTGTCACTTTAGATATGTGTGTCCTTAACATTTCCTTACATAGCAACTGGAGTATATAATTCCACAGATAATAATGGATTCTTCTAGATTAACACCTCGTTGTGATTAAAAGGATTCATCTCTCAAGAGCATAAGTATTGTCCTGATGCTTTATGGTGCTTCTGTCTTGAAGAGAGCAAGTATGAGGTTGGGAAATGTTGCCTGGGGAGAAGAGTGGGAATAACTAAGAGAAGGATCTTTGGGAGGAGACTAGGTGCTGTGAAGAACAGTGAGCTGACTTGAAGCTTCCTTTCCACTGGTTGTTAGGATCAAAAATGATTAGTTAGAACTACTTACCATCATTTCCTTCACCTACTAGGATCTCAGTTAGAATGATGTAGGTGCAACCAGAAGTCAGGCCAATGAAGATATTTACACCACTTTATTTTCACAGGAAAAAAATGTATTTGAGAAGATTATACTATTTTGTATCAAGCTTTATCTTTGCTAGCAAGAGACACAAGCACTTCCTTCAGTGAATATGTTTGCTTAACAGTAACAATAAAAGTACATTTTAATGTTAGGTGTCATTGATCCCATATATTTACTGGTAGAGCTTGATTCAGCTATTACTAAAGGAAAGAAAAATTTGAAAGTGCAAACATCATCTAAATTAAAGTGTTTTAAAGGTTTTTCTCTAATTCCACACCTGCGTGTGGGTATTCAGTTGTGACTGTACATGCAAGGAGAGGGCATTAAATTCCTGAGAACTGATTTTCCAGGCATTGCCCAATGTGAGATGAAACTGAACATGGGTCCTTTGCAAAATCTAGAAGCACTCTTTAACTGCTAAGCTGTTCTTCAGTATCCCCCCCACCCCAGTTTATATTTTTGTGCAATATCTGAAAGCCAGTAAGAAACAAATTTGGCTGCCAAGTGTGTTCAGTTTTCCTGATCAGAGCAGATGTTTGCTGTGCAATCATACACAAAATATATCTTGGTCTTTTTCCATTCTCTTATTCTGTAAATCACATACTAGTAGATGAGCACACAGGGGCATTCAGAAATGACTAAAGCACGGTGCCAGTAATCAAGGAACTGTAAATGTAAATATTATTCTTCTTTGGTAATTTTTTTCTGAGGCTTATTGCCTCTATCTGCTAGCCTAGACCTAGTCCTAAAAGTGTTTAAGCTCCTTACAATCTTATCTAGGCCTAAAATAATTTTATCCTCTGATACTTACTCTTGAATAAGTCCATCCCTTCCTAGTTCTTTCTGATTTCTGTCTGTCTGATTCAACTCAGTTATTCAAGCTCAAACTCCTCTCCAAGCTGACTGATTCAATCTGGCTTCTCTGGGTTCCTCCTGAATTGCTCTGCTTGTCTTTAAACTAACTCTAGCAATCTGTTCTAATCTTCAGGTTCCTTCTCATTCTCTGGCTCATTTGATCTTTACGTGTGTCTAACTTGTTCTCTCTCTGTAAACATCTTCAATTAAAATTACCTCTTTCTCTCTCTGCACTGCCCCTCAAGTAGCTTCAGTTTCCTCGCCCTTCTTCTGAGACTTGGGCATATCCTATTTTGTCAGACCTTTCTCTGATTCATCACTTTGTCTGCCACTCAATTAGATATTAATTTCAAACATGAGTGCTTCCTTCTACAAACTAATTTTACCTTCCTCGTTTGAGATTAAAGGTCTGTACTAAGGAGATTGTGTATACTCAAGCCAGGGAGATTAAAGGTGTGTACTAGAAGCAGGTTTTTTTCAATAAGTAAAAGAATCTAGGGATACACAGTGTGGTCAAATATCCTGTAACAAGGAACAAACTGTATCTTTTGGAGTATAAACCCTTGAGCCGCAGAGTCAATGGATCATCTGCAAAGTTCTCAATCTTTTCTTCAAATACTGATGTAGAATATTACATATGAAGAAAGAGAGAGAGTGCCACAATATCTGGTCCAGCAGAATCATAACAAACATATTTTGAACAAATGCATGCATGGGTGAATGAAACCAAATTATTCTATAATTGGTTAATCAGTTACATAACATGGAATGGGTAAATGTATTTATAAATGGCAACATAGTAAATATGTAGATATTCGGCAAGCAAGAAAAGTATGAAAAATGTTCAGAGATCTAGAAATATTTGTCTAGAATGAAATATATATATATCTTAGGAAAATATTTGACTGATTAAGCCTATGAGGGGAGATAATTTGAAAAATTTAGATCAAATAGTTCCATTAATTCAAAGAAAAGTTAATTAATTAATTCAAAGTTCTGTTGCAGGAAATAATAAAAAATGCAATTCATTTTATGCCACTTGGACCTGGCAGGCTGGCTGGCCAGGCAGTGGTGGGCATGGCCGTCTTCTCACCTTGTGCAGACTCTCTGACTCAGAGCTCCGAAATCTCTTCACCCAGCTCGCTAAGTTCCCACTGGCAGGTCGCTACCATGCTTCGAAATTCCCATGGCCTTTTGTGGCGCACTTCTTGCAAACCCACGCTTTGGCACTGTACCTTTCTCTCTGGAACCCAGTTGAGCCTCTGTATGAAGGAAAACACCACACAAACTTAGTTCGGAATCAAGGGTAACTCAATCGTTGGGAGCAACAACTAGAATTCTAATCTTGTAAGCCATATTAAATCTAAATCCTCCTCTTCCTCCGGTGGTGAATCCTGGTAGATTCACCATCTAAACCGGGAGTCACTAGTAGCTACACCTTGTCTTCCCAATGCCCCAGTCCAAAAGCCTGCTTCTCTCACTTACCTCTTCTTTTCCTTCCTCTGACCGGGAAGTTCCGCCGCCTACTTACCCAGTGTTTGGTTTCTTTATTCTATAGAAGGGCCACATGAAGTCCTGAGGACATGATTCACTCCTCATCCAGACAGCCCCTCTTAGAGAAGTTGAATTAACATCAAAATACAAATGGCACCAGGGCTATCCACCACAAAGTTTTATATCAAATATGTACTAAACAATTTGACAGCCTCATGTAAAGGCAGACATCTAAAGATATTACTCTTGGACTAGACATACGACTTGCTAGGCAAATGTAAGAACCAGAGTTTGGATTTGCAACTCCACATAAAATTCCTGGATGGAAGACCAACTTGGCTGTTACCCGAGTCCTGTCGGATGTAGATTCGAGTAATTCTCCGACTGCAATTATATCTGCAAATTTAATGAAAGACTCTTTGTCTTTAAGGAGTAAGACAGACAGTGACGGGACAGAAACTTGGATTTCGTTCTCTGCAGCTATATGTATGCAGACATGTCTACGTGCACACAAACATGTACAAAGAACATGCATAAGTCATATCCACACACAAAAACATTCACATATTTGTAAACACAGATAAGACAAAAATAAAAGTATAGCTCTTTCCTTAGACACAGCATTCTTGAGACCTACACAAGACAGAAGCATGGGTGTTATATCAGCTTGAAGAGACTTATACGTAGAATGTTTGTGCTGTTATATGTAATGAACTAACTCATTTAATTTTTTAAAATGCTAAGTTAATTTTTTCAATCTCCTCCATCACATCCCCAGCTTGTCCCCAGTGGAAAAAAAAATGATATTGGACAGAGGATTCTGGGTAGACATGAAAAATTGATTATGTGGAGACATTAGAACTAATTAAAATATCGTCAGGTAGAAAGTCACACATAATGATCATCGATTGTTTACTTTACAATAGTTTTCTAAATTATATTTTTAAATGTTTTTCTTATAGGCTGATTTTATTATCCAATTTAAAAGTAATTAAAAAGCGATCATTCAAAAGGTTATCTACTTAAATATGACTTTTCAGGATAGAAAATCTACTCTGAGTATAATAAAAGTGGAGGTAGGCAACAAGAACAAGCAACATTTTCTGTCATTTATGAACTCTCTGAAGATCGCAAATTTAATGAGAAAGTTGAAGATGACATCCACATGAATACCCATCTCTAAACATGATGGAAAAATGTCACTTTAGTAATGAAAAGATTTGTAATTTACTGCGAAATGGGTTGTCAACATCTGTGTGCAGGATCTTCAGCAGAGGGTTTGATGTTTTCCTTTTCTATGGCCCTAATGAGAAATGAGCTCCCTGAGCTAATGTTGCAAATGATCAGCCATCTCTAAGGTTCTGGTGATTTGCTCTCTTGTCCAGCACATAAATACCATGTTCATGTGCACTGGAATCCTGTGAATGAAGTAGTCACAAGTTTCTTTGTGTCCACTATGAAGAGGTGTTAACTTTATGAAAATATGTTTTACTAAATACTTTCTACAGCAGAATATCATTTTCTATGTTATATTACTACTTTTCCTGCATATTCATTTAATCATCTTGCATTTATTAAAACATTATATTTACTGATATTTTCTCAAATAAAGTGGGTATTCTTTTAAACAAAGAATTCAATGTCTGTGATTTATAAGTGCAGATATACATATCTCTTTCCATTGCTTCATTTCTCTTTAGAATTAATTATTTGAGGCAGAAGTTCTGCCTTAAATGAATACCAGAATTGACTCATTGAGGGACATCATTCTCCAAAAGGTGAACAAGAATCTTGATTGTAATATGTCCATTAAAATGTCCCCACAAACCTCTCCAGTCTAAATTATCTCAGGCTGCTGTGCCTTTCCAGCCTTATTGATTTGAAAAATAACAAACAAGTATAAATGACATTTACAGCTCTTAATTGGTGTCATTAGCAGTTCTTATTATTCCACGGGACAAGCACTAACCCTTTATTGAGAATTCAGTGATGCAGGTCTGCACGGGACTCATCAGCCTTAAAGACAAGTAATAAAACAGTCCAATGACTGACTTAAAGCCCTGTTCATCAACAAAGGCCACAGGCAGCCAGGCCCTGTTTTCCCTTGATTTGTTTTATGCCATCTTCTAGACCTTAGGACTCAAAACCAAACAAAACGAAAAAATCCTCAGGCTCTACACAGATTGGAGCTGATTTCTCCTATTACCCTGGGAGGTACAATTCAGCATATTTATCACATTGTGTCTTTGTTTTCTCATCAAGGTCTACCATATTACACAGAGAAGATAGGAGTAAGGCTCTGTGTTTTACTGTCTTCCTCATTTGCAGTACCTCTAACATCCACTGTGTCGATTGAATTTTTGCAGATATTTTACCATTAGCCATGAGGTTTTGTAGATGGTTTGTCTTTTACAGAACCAAGGATCTAACCTTGACTTTCTATGTCCTGCCCTTATTTAAAAATACATTGAGAGACAAGTGGCTTTTCTGGATGTTTAGTTGTATAACTAGCTATCAACTGGCCCAGCAGTATTTTCTGTTAAGTGTTTTGTCTTTTTTAAAAAATAAATTATTATTTTTATTTTTAAAGACTATACTATAATTACATCATTTTCTCTTTCTGTTTTCTCCTTTCAAAGCTTCCGTGACATTTTCAAGTTCATGACCTTTTTTAATATAAAATAAAAAAATAAGTATATATATATACATGATATGTGTGTTCATTTATATATAATGCAAATATATTAAATACAGACATAGATATTGCTACACACATAATTTCAACTTATTCTGTGTGTATAATGTTACTTGTAGAAAATTAGGAGTCTTCTGTAAGAATGTATCTACAAGTAATATGAAAAGTAACACCCATAAAGTCTCATCTACAAGAGCTAAACAAGAACAGTAGCTGTGTTAATATGAATAGAAGGATAGCCCAGGAGACCTCAAGCCTATGGATAACTACAGGAACTAAAGAATGCTGAAAGTGGGAGAAGTATCTTTTTCTAGTGAAGAACATACCAATTAGCTCCCTAATATGAACAGTCAGTCTTGTTTTGTCTTCCTAGGCATGCGAACCTGGTAAAGAGAAACAGGTTACCTCCCTTTTGTCAGAGATCACTGGCCTGTTCAGTCATCTATTGCTATCAGACCTTTTCTTCTTGTGATTGTCTTTGGGTCTAGTTTAGTCTCATCATTTGCTTAGGTAATCAGTTAAGTTCTACTTGGATATCAATCACAGAGACACTTTTTAATGTTTCATATTAACTGCAATGTGATTATGTATCAGTACCGTTGCTGGGTATTTATGTTTTTAATGTTTGAAATAAAAACAGGTAAAAGCAAATATTCACCCTTCAATGTTAGAATCCTATGTCTATGACATTGACTAAATCCTTGAAAACAAGGAGACTGTACGTGCAAATTTAATCATCTATAACTTTGTTTCCTTATAAATGAAATTCAAAATGCACATGTGGGAGGTTATCGCTTTTAATTTAGTAATTTATTTGCTTATGGGAAACTCACTGGAAAGGTACGATCTGGTTCTCCCCCACGAGCTGCTTTGTGCCTCATTACATAAGCTGGATGCATGAAGCAGACACGAGGCCCTGTGCACACCAAGTGGGTGGCTGTACTAAAGGTTGTCCCCTGCTTCTCCATGTTTGTCCTCGTCCTCAGCATCCTTTCTACAAGGAGACCCCATACCAGGTAATAGCTCATTCACTTTACGCTTTTCATGGTGGCAGTTTGCAGTCAACTCACAGTGTCACATTCAAATTAAAACCCAGAGAATTATGGAAACATACAACATCATGAATTTAGTTTGTGTCATATAAGTTGAGACAAAACTGAACCAAAACAAAACAAACAAACAAACAAAAAAAAACCCATAGAGATAGCAGAGTAAATTAAATTAGCTGATTCACCACGCCTTTCAAAACTTGAGTTAAAAATATCTGTGTTTGTGATGAGTAGTTTATTACACTGATTTTCCTACAAATACTAGCAGTCTGGTGTTAAGTTCTGCCTGTCAATGAGGTGTTCACAATTCATCCTGCCAAGTGGGTGCCTTTGTTTGTTTGTTTCTTTCTCCTGGAAAAACTAACCTTATAGATGGGTGTTCTTTGGTGTGGTCAATGTTATGCAGGTGATATGAGCGAACTGATGCACACTTCTTACTGGAAATCAGTGAGCATCTTATATCCTGTGCTCCTACTGCTGGGCACTGTAAACAAAGACTGCATAACCCTATTGAGAGGCTTTGGTGCCCAAGGTCTTGTCATTTCTGCACTCACTTACAATTTAAGGACAGTATTAGTTGATAGAAATATAATTTTGGAAAAGAAGATGACAAGTGTAACTTATAAAAATCTAAGTTGGAGTTCTACATGTGCCATAAAATGGGAAAATATAGGTAATCCCATAAAACTAGAAAGAAAGAGTTGAAAAGAATATTTCAAGTTGTGGATTTTTGATTTTCAGATATTGATGGTCCAATACCTGTTAATGCCTGATTCAGTTTCTGAAAAATAAATTACTTTCAATGACCAGTTACCCATGGTCTCTTGTTATAATTTTATCATCTTGCAGTGAAACAGTGTTATCAACCAGCCGACAAGCTTCACATTCGAACACTAGCCTAGTATCTAGAAAAATATCATAAACTTGTCAAAAAGGCAAAGATGCTACATAAGTTCAGTTCTCCATTGCATTTCCGGTTCTTGGCCACCAATCTCCATGGAGAAAGGTTCTTGAGGATGTCGTCTTCATCCTCCAAATAAAGCCAGGTCTTTCAAAGTCTGAGATAATTACAAACCTACTTAGCTATAATGATAATTGTTCTGGAAGTCTTCAGGAAGCATAGAAAACCTTCCTCCTCTGGTCAGGTATAATTTTCACAATCAAGGTTGGCATATTTTAGTTAGTTAGTGTTCATCTGTAAATGGCAGGGGATACTTTGCTAAACACATCTTACTCCCTCTGAAATTCCAAGGCGCTGTGAGAGATGGCTATGTTCTTCCACAAAGGAACCAGACCATAGTTCTCTATCACTTCATCCAGCAAAGTTTTTGAGAGCAAAAATCCCACTGTGAAATTATTTAAATGGTGTTTTAGACAAACCCTGTGAGTGTTGTAAGAAAAGGACAACCAGAAGAAATCATATTTAAAATTTCTCTCTTGTTTTGGGTCAAGAAAATTCTGACCTCAGAATAAAATATTTTTCCAGTGACATTTTAGTCCAATGATTTAGTAGAAAGATCATTCAATTGGGATTCATAAAAACCTGGATTTTAAACTCATATTTCTCCTGACTCACTTGTGACCTTAAATTATTTACTTAATATTTCAAGAATCCAGTTTTCTCGTCATAAATGAAAGAATCAAACTAAATGATTTGTAATATTCCTTCCAGCATTAACATTCTGAAAATTTATTCTTTGGCAACAGGAATCTTCAAATGAGCATTTGCTTAAGGGTACGATTGGTTTTATAAGCAGATGCAAAGTCTGTGAACTATGAAGAATCCAAAATAGGACCTAAGAAAAGGGTAACTGTATTTCAGACACCACAGAACAAAGAATATTAGTACCAAGCTGCTGTATAAGTGTCTAGTGTACTCTGACCTTTGCTGCATCTAAAGATGTGGGGAATTGTGTCTCAGTGAGAGGTGATGGCTAGCTAGGATGTTTATTCTCTCAGATAAAACTCTTTACAGCAGTGAAATATTCTAACTGAAAAATATTTACCGGGCTGGAGAAATGGCTCAGTGGTGCAGAGCACTGTCTGCTCTTCCAGAGGTCATTAGTTTAATTCCCAGCAACCACATGGTGGCTCACAACCATCTGTGTTTGGATCTGATACCCTCTTCTGGTGTGTCAGCAACAGGATGCTCATATACATTAAATAAATAAATCTTTAAAAAAAAGAGAAAAAAAGAAAAAAAACTTTTACCATGAAAATAGTCAATTCTATTTCACATGTAGGTATACATAAGAAACACTTTGTGTATTAGTAATAGAACCTAGGACTTCATTTCTTAACTTCACATGCTTTTTAAGAAAGAAATGAAATTAAAGGAAAGCTAGAAGTGTCGCAAGGGGTACACTTAATAGTCTTACATAGCCAAAATTACACAGATTAAAAAAATGCTGAACTGGGCGTACCCATATTGTACCATGATGTTGTTAAGTTCTTAATAGTTAGTCGTGCACTTTCACAGTGTGTATTCAGCCCCAGATATGGTCTTGGTGATACAACTCATCCAGTTGCTCTGTGTTGTCTGGTCCTATCATGAATGGAGTAATACTGAGGACTGAGGATAAAGATCATCTCGGCAATGCCTAACCACAGTACAAATCACGTCATGTCCTCTAAAAATTTGTTTCTATATCAACTACTCCATGGAAACTGCAATAGGAAGTATTTAAGTTTCTAACTTCTAGAGGATAAATATTTAGAAAGATAATAAGTAGAAAGCGGAAGGGTACATGATAGATAAACATTTGCTTAATAACTTCTTTTCCGTAGAATTTTTTGGGAGGTTACAAGTAAAATGGCAAGTTGAGATTTTAGTTTAAGAGATTTCTTTTTCTCTTTTCTTCTCTTGTCTGCTGTAGAAACAGATTAAACAAGAAAAATTCAAGTTATAAATATTTAAACTTTTTTTTTTTGAACTCAGAGCTTGGATGCAGAGGCATTAAGCACTTTAAGAAATAGATTGAAAAGAAATGTCATTATCTTGATTTTCTGAATTGATTTGCTTAATAACAACACTTAGCATTTATATAGTGTTCTGTATTTCCAAATTGCTTTATAATCATTAATCAGTTAATTCATACAACCTCTCTGCGAGGTCAAGATTATTATCCCAATTTTACACACAAAGAAATTGAGATGTGTAGAAATTAAATGACTTACCCAAGGTCATGAAGGAAATGAGTGACAGGCTCTGGATTAAAACCTGGAGACGAAGTCCACACTAGTGAGATGATCATTGAGCTGACACAGTCAACTGCATAGTTAAAGGAGAAACCACTATTTTCTCCAAAGAAAAAATTTAGAGAATATCAGTTCCTAACTAAGCTTGAGTTCTTAGAAAGCTGTGTCTCTTGGCTACTTCTTAATAGTTGACTGTGACTTTAATGGTATATGTATGTTTCAAAAGAGTTTTCATTAATATTTGTTTGAAAGGTTTTCAAAAGAGCTCTGTTATATGTTGAATTTGAATCTTTTTTTCTGTTCCCCTGCCTTGTCCCAGGGAAGAAAACCAGCACACAGCTAGATTAAAACAGAGAATATTTGATTTTAAATCCAGAATCATTTGTATTAAACAATGAAATAGGGTGATAATTTAAACAGCCAGCCAGAATCTTTTTTTTTTAAGAGACAGGGTTTCTCTGTGTAGCCCTGGCTGTCCTGGAACTCACTCTGTAGACCAGGCTGGTCTCAAACTCAGAAATTCACTTGCCTCTGCCTCCCAAGTTCTGGGATTAAAGCCATGCGCCACCACTGCCCGGCCAGACAGCATCTTACAAGATCTGCTTCATCTGGTAAGGTCAAAAGCTGAGACTGAAATAAGACAAAACAGAATTAAAAATCTATGGTTTTTTTTTTTTTTGTTTTGTTTTTGTTTTTTTGTTTTTTTGTCTAGGCTAAAAAGGAGGACTAAACGGAGATGGAGAGATGATTTTGGGGGAAAGTAACAGGATATGAAGAGAATAAGAACCTCTCCCCCTTTTCAAAATGAGGGGAAAAAAGTATGTTGATATTCTACCTAGGAGAGGGGAAAGCATGAAAATCTGAAAGTAACGAAGAAAGGCTCCTCAGAGAACAGACTGGGTTCAATTTTTCTCCGAAGGGAAAAGAGGTGAGAATTCATAATAAGTAAAGGACCAGAGCCATAATAAAAAGAGCAGAATCACCCAGCATGCCCAGAACCCGAGTCAACCTAGCACAGGACACATTTGGTTTGGTAGGGAAAACCATGTAGCAATTTGTTTCCTGCTGTCAATTAGTTTTCTCTGCTGTCAATTGTTTTTCTACACTGTGGGAGACCTTGCAATGAAAGTGAATGTGAATCATGGGTCCTTCCATGTGTACTCCCTGGTTGGTGGTTTAGAAGCTGGGAGCTCTGGTTGGTTGATATTGTTGTTCTTCCTATGGGGTTTCATGCCCCCCACCCCAGCCGATTTTGTTGCAGAGGCCTTGTTTGACATCATGGGAGAAGAAGCCCTTAATCCTGTGAAGGCTCTATGCCCCAGTGTACGGGAATGCAGGGGTAGGGAGGCAGGAGTGTGTGTGTGTGTGTGTGTGTGTGTGTGTGTGTGTGTGTGTGTGTGTGTGTGTACACCCTCATAGGAAATCAATCTGAAGGTTCCTCAGAAAATTGGAAATAGGTCTACCTGAAGACTCAGCTATACCACTCTTGGGGATATACCCAAAAGGTGCCCTACCATGCCACAGGGGCACGTGTTCCACTATGTTCATAGCAGCCTTATTTGTGATAGCCAGAAGCTGGAAACCCAGATGTCCCACGACAGAAGAATGGATACAGAAAATGTGGTTCATTTACACAATGGAATACTACTCAGTTATTAAGAATGAGGGCATCCTGAGTTTTGCAGCAAACGGATGAAACTAGAAAATATCATCCTGAGTGAGGTAATGTAGACCCAAAAGGATAAGCATGGTATATTCTCACTAAGAAGTGGATGTTAATAGTACAGAGTACACACGATACTGTCTACAGAACTCAAAGAACTCAACAAACTGAAGTACTCAAGTGAGAATGCCTCAGTCCCACTTGGAAGGAAGAACAAAGAAATCACAAATAGGGAGGGAGGGAGAGAGGGAACTGGGAGGGAAAGCAGACAGGGGTAGAGGGAGTGGGGGGAGAGGGGAACATGAACTGGTATTGGGTGAGGGAAAAGGACTGAAGCCCTGAGGTCCAGCAGAAAGAATGGAAACATGCCTTTACTTATTTCTACTAATCCCTTTATTCTCAATGAATAGGAATAAAGACAGCTGAGAACTTACGGCTCTATGACCTTGAAGTATGACTATCTAGAGTTATGTTCAGTAGATCAATGTTGAAGACAATTTTGATTGACACAATGGATAAATGCTGAACTCGAAATTACAACAAAAATGGTACACTTGAAATCAAGGAGTTTGATGCTTTCAGTTTACTACAAACTTCAATTTTTTTTTTGATTTTAGATTTTTTTTCAACCCAGCTACTATATTCTGTGTAAAGAGCATGAGAATATCAGCACTAGATATCCACTACTGTCTAAGCAATTGTTACCAATTTCTTCTTAAATTTTACAGATAATTTCTTTAAGACTTCATTTGAGATTTCTCTTTATTTGAGTTTCCAGATAATTTCTTCAATATTCTTCTTAAGTAATATTTATTTTATTTAATGTTATGGGTATATGTGTCTTTACGTATACGTATGTGCAAGACCCAGTGTAGGTTAGAATATCCTTTGGAGCTGGAGTTGCAGACAGTTATAAAACAACACATGGATGCTGCAAACCATACCAAGACATTCTACAAAGGAGTACTTACTGTTAAGTATTGAGTTATCACTCTAGCCATTTCTTAAGACTATTTGAAATTTCTGGGTTAAATGAACGTATGGTTCTCAGTACCATGATTATCTGTATTAGACTGTTTATTTTCATGCCATGGTCTTTCTAGGCATTGGAATATTGCCTATTCATAGTCTTTTTGCTATTCAACTTCTGCTTGCCTTTAAACAGTGCCCATCATACATCTAAAAGCTTCCCTAAACCCATCCTCCAATCAGCTCCCATAACCATCATTTTGTTTAGCATTTATAGTTAAGTTTCTTTGTATTAGAAGCAATTATTAGCATGTTTCAGGTCTCAGATCTTCTATGTGAAGGATTTCATTTCAAATCTTAGCCTTGACCAGGAGCTTCTGAATGGCAAGAGATAATTCTCAAATTGTATCCTCTGAAAGACCACCTTTCTAAAAGTTGCTTGCAATATTCATGTTTATTGATTTAGGGAAAGAAGAGAAATAAAGACAATTTCCAGAAAGAGAGAGTAGGTGACCCACAAAACAAAGAGTGGAATTCAGGAAAAACTTTATATGCATAAACACTTATTTTGTGAATTTTCCATGGTATTTGAAGAGGTCCCCTGGTTTCCTCACCCCATTTTTAATGTCCCCTTCTTTCTTTTCCTCCTGATTTTGTCTTTACTTTGATTCCCTCTCCATTTTCTTCTGTCGTTGGATGGCATATGCTTTGGGAATGTAAATTATTACTCTAGCATTAGACCAAAGCAAAACATAATTAGAAAGCAAGATCAAAGATGCACCCTCTAATACATCTCAAGGCCAAGTATGAACGATCCTGAATGATTTGCTATTTTATTAAATCGCTCCACATGGATAATCAAGAACTCTGCTACCATATCTAATCTTGCATTAACCCAGCAATTTCAGATGGCTAGTCTGAGCTCTCCAAGTTAGTTTGATTGTTAACTCATTACAAATAGAGTTTTAGTGCAGAGTCTGAATAAAACAGAGATTCTTTAAAAGACACAGAGAGGAAAAAAAAATGAAAAAGAATACAAAAGCAGTGAATAGCATCCTAAGTTATGACTCCGGAATCTCTTCACTCTGGGGATAGATGTGAGTTTTTATCACAAAAGCTAGAAGATGAGGCCACTCTACTGATGCTCTGTTTAGCATAGCATTCTTACTTTGATGACAAATACTTGCTTATGTCATGAAGCCTACTGAAGATAAACTTAGCATTCTATGGTCACTAATTGTGTGCACCTTGGCCACATGTGGGTCTTCGTGATAGTTGTTATTTACGACCAAAGGAACCTTCCTTGAAAACATTTGAAAAATGCACTAGCACTCCTCCTAAAGCTCTGGGATCATTGTGGTACAGGGTATAGTTTGAAAGACTATAAGAGCCAGAGGCAGTAGAAAACTTCAAGAAAACAGTGTTTTATGCAGACAGCAGGGCATTTGCTCAAATGAACTCACAGTGATTGTTTCAGCATCCATAAGACCTAAGCAATCTCAAACCAAACAAGATCCCATATGGAAGAAGAAGGAATTGGGAACAAAGTCTCACCCCTAGCTGAGGAGCTATTGTTAATTGACAGTTTCTAAGTGAAGGAATAACAGTTTTCTTTAGGATGTGGTCACTGGTAGATCTATCTAACCAGTTACTGGATGGCCACACACTTAAAAGTGTATAGTGAACACTAATAGGACTTAATTAGTATAAAATAATAATGAATTGGGAGGCAAAGGTGGTGGTCCTGGGAGATGATGGGGAGGGGAATAAATATGTTCAAAATATAATATTTGAAATTCTGAAATATTTTAAAAGTGTGCGTGTGTATGTATATATGTGTGTGTGTGTGTGTGTGCTTACATCTGTAAGAATTTTATCACAATGAAAAACAGAACAAAGTCACATATCTACTTAAATAATGATATATATATATATATATATATATATATATGAAATTACATGTTAGAGTAGGAAGACATTTGATGACTTTTAATATGAGACAAACAGAATAACCAATTGAATGATACACAGAACTCAGAAATCTCAATCTTGTTTTTCAAAGATGAAGTGATGATGCCTCAGATGACTGAAGGGACTTGGTCAGGATAATGACCTGTTTTGAGTTGTCAGAAGTACTGGGGAAACTAACCATGGTGAAGTTTGACGCACCTCTCCTTTCATTATCTAGCCATAATAAAACATAGCTTAAACAGAAGTGCTAAGGAGTATGTGAAATGTTTTAAGACATGTAAACATCTTCCTTTTCAGAAAACTAGGTCTAGTCAATGTGGGCTGACTCAATTTTCAGAATTATTTAAGGAAGTTGATTTTACTGTCCCTTTGTTCTAATGAGTTCCAGTGACTTTGCATTTGGAAAGGGCTTACCTCAAAGCCTTCAAAGATCATCACACATTCCAATTTGAGGTATAAAGTAATTCCTAGGTCCCAAGGCAGTTTTCCTTGGAATATTTACCTACCTAGGTTGAGAGGACAGCCAGATGTGTACAACACTCAACAGCTGATCTGGCATCAGAATATTGATTTGTCTTCAATTCCAAATCTGAGAGGCACTACTTACAGAAAATTTGTACCACCTTGGATGATAGGGGCAAATCTTACCTTGCCATTTGTATTAGTCAGGGCTCTCTAGAGTCACAGAACATATGGGTAATCTCTATATAGTTAGGGAATTTGTTGATGACTTACAGTCTGTAGTCCAACTCCCCAACAATGGTCAGGAGCAGCTGTGGATGGCAGTCCAAGGATCTAGCAGTTGCTCAGTCCCACAAGGCAAGGAGGTAAGGAAGGAAGAGTGAGTGAATCTTCTTCCAATGTCCTTATATAGGTCTCCAGCAGAGGGTGTGGCCCAGATTAAAGGCCTGAGCCACAGCACCTTTAATCCCAGATGACCTTGAACTCGGAGATCTCTGTGTCTTATTCTTCTGGAATTCATAGCCAAGATTCAAAATTTCCATGACAAGATCCAGGTCAGAAACTTGTATCTTTGAACCTACAGATTAGGATCATAGGTGAGCCTTCCAATTCTTGATTGTAGTTCATTCCAGATATAGTCAAGTTGACAACCAGGAAGAGCCACTACACCATTTGTTCCAGTTACTGGAATGACTTTGTTAGAGGAGGTTACATTCCAAAGCTGCTTAATAAAAACGGATGGTAGGAAAGGGTTATGACTGTGAAAGGTCTTATTCATAATTTTTACAAATTGTAAAGCAAAGGAGTTGTTAAAATTGTCTGGAGTGTATAAAAACCACTTGATTAACAGTTAGAAAATCCATGAAAGTCCTTTAATCTGATTATAACTGAGAGTGGCTATGGTTGTTCTACTCAACAGAGATCAGTAAAGCTTGACTTATTGTTTGTCTCTTTAAAAAGTCTACCTTAGTTTGTATTATTAAATATTTGCACTGTTTATACTTTCCAGCTATGTGGTTTGGACCACTTAATTGGTCCAAATTATCCTTTTGTTTCTATGGCTTTATCTACTTATTTTAGCTGTAGAACTCTTTACGATGCCCTGTTGACCCCTGAAACCTAGCTTACCTAGCAGTAGGGAATGACACTTGATTCTCTTGACACCTTATTCACATCTGCATAGGCCCTACAAATATAGATGCTCTATACCCAGGAGGTCAGTTAAATAAATCTGAAAGAAAAGCTTAGGTATAAGATGTATTTGATACTTTTTTGCCTTTCACAAAACAATGTTTGAGGATGACATTGAAGCTTCTCTAAACTGGAACATGTATAAGGTTAACGTTCTTCTCTGTAAGGGTTACAATTATTAATTTTTACTATGAAATTAAAGACACGAATTAGAAAGAATCAAAAGGATAAAGGTCTAGGGAAATCTATTTGGCTCAATCAATAGAGACTAGAATCTTTCTGTTGGTCACAGTTCAGGATCCACACTCCACCATGGAATTACCAATAGCAAGCACTTTTGTATTCCAGTGTAACTTTAGTTGGTAAGAAACAAGGCCTAAGACTGTCTGAGATTGGAGGGGCTTTCTCTCCCAACTCTGGGGAATCTTTCACTCAGCAATCAGACTTCTAACTAGCAGAGACTAGAACCCACAAGTTTCCTTTCTAGGAAAGAATCAAGCTTTTTTTTTTGTAGTGAATACAAATGTAAAGACATTCCATCAGCTTCCTCTCTGTGAGTACTAGAATGATCATCAGGAAATCCAACATGAATGACCCACTTTAACTGCTCCAATGTGTTAAAGGTACTTGACCCAGAGGAAATCTAATGTTTCCTTCAGGATAAAATTGATATATTAGGTAGACAATTTATCAAAACAAGATGATCCCACTAAAAAGGTTGGGTATTAGTGGTTCATGAAATGCATTAAGTTTATCGCACAGCAACAGAGACACTCAGAAAACATTAAGAAACTGACTATTTTAAAAAGGCAGCTGAGTTATATTGACATGGAGACAGTAGAAGAAAGAGTTATGTTCAGAGGAAGAACTAGGAACCTGTGGCATGTTGTCTGAAAGTAAGTCTGGTAGCCAGGCAGAGAAATATCTGCTCAGAAAAGGGTCATGGGCAGAGGAGAAAAGAATGTCAAGGTCTCTATCCAAGGTAGTGGATCCATGTCTTTGTCATGAAGAAGAGAGGAAAATATAACATAGTAGAGCAGAAAAATCAAAAGATATCACCAAGAACTTCCTTAATCTTCCTTTATTTCCTAAGGAGCCCATGGAAGAAGCACAAGGAATGCAGAATTGTGCTCAACATACATCAGCACTGCTGGCTTGTGGACACACTGGGAAACTGAGAAGGAAAAAGTCTTATACAGTTTAAGATTTTCTTGCAGCCCTTTGTAAGCTGGACATGAGCAGAGGCTTCCAAGAGATTCTGTGCCCCTCTCCACGTTGGCTCAATAGTCAACCATGTCCCTCACAAATAGTGTTGTTAAAACAGGTAAGTCTCCCTGGGTGTGCTTAGATCCCATCTCTGACTCTATATAAGATAGGGAACGTAGAAGCCAAGCACTGTCAAGACTCTGCTTATACAAGATTTTTTGGTAAATCACTAGGTTTTCTTACCAGAGGGTTCTCTACATGTTATCCAGAACAAACCTGCTTAATAACAATGAGCAACAAAGAAAAATCCTTTACTTCCAAATTTCTCAGAAAGAGAAGTATGAACATGTATGACAAAGAGATTGACATAGTCTGAATTTTCAAGTTTGGCAGTGAAACTGTTGCTGGATCCTGAAAGACTCTTAGTATTTATATTCATGGACATGAATGAAGACATCAACCAAGACCTGATAGTGATGGAGATGCTAATGGTGACAAAATGATAGAACATGCCCTTTCTGAAAACTTCATTAAACTATATATTTTATTCACTTAACATTTATAAAGCACCCGTGTGCACCACTAGCATACCAAGAAAGGCAATGTGGAAGGAATATGAATCTCAAGGTCAGAATTCAATCTTTGCTAATTTTTTTTCCTGATTTTATGCCCTTATGTGTATGGCTTAATTTCTCTGAAACTCTTTCATGTATTTCTCTATAAAATGGGGATGATAATTACTACTCTACAAAATTACTGTAAGGTTTAAATAAATTAAAGCCTAATTCTCATGCATCCTAGTGCTTGGCAAGTTCAATGCATCTTCATGGTTTTCCTTAAACCTAAGCTGTCAAGGAAGTGTAAAGGACTTATGAATCCCGAGACAGTTGCGAAAATGTAGCTTGTGAAGATATCATCATCGTGTCAAGTTCAGAAAAGTAGCAGATTTGTTAACTGAGGAAAAAACAAAACAAAACAAAACAACTTCGTCCTGTCTGTAGCAATCACCACTAGGACCCCACATCTCAAAATTCGACTTTATTACCCAGTGGACATGTTTACTGGATACAGGAATGGTTCAAGTTGACTGTTAACAAAGTGACAAATGATGACTCTGGTATGATCATTATAAGCCAGAATATATGGTTGACAAAAACATTAACATCTCTAAGTTTCTGTGCATCTTAACAGGGAGGAAAGGGAAATTCATGCCGGTCTCCATATTTGAATGAGTCAATAGATGGATCAATGGAGAGAAGGGGGAAGGAGTGAGGGAAGAACTGAGGAGAAAGAAAAGCAGATGGAGAGTGAGGACAGGGAGGAAGAGGAAGAAGAGAAAGTCAGGGACTGACAAAGACAGAGAGGCAGAGATCCATCCAGCCCTTGAAGTGCACTAAATAGTAAATTCATAGAAATGTGCATGTTCTAAATGTAAGAAAAGAACAGATAACTCTAAGTGAGGGGGAGAGAGGAGGAGAAGGAGAAAGAATACCAGAGGAGGAAGGAGGTGAAGGAGAGAGGAGCAGGGAAGAAGAAGAGGAGTAAAGGAGGAATAGGACCAAGGGAGACACAAACTTGGTGAATAAACTGAGGAGAAGAGTTTAAACAAGTTTACAAGTCTGGCTGGGGAGCTTGGAATTAATAAGCACCATCTTATAGAAGAAGGAAAGGAGTTTTGTATTAGTATCTCTCACCTCCAGCTGGCAAACTCCAGTGTCAAGTTCAAAGTCTCAGCAGTGAAAGAGCGAGCACCCAGAACTCTTTACAAAGGCACGTCACATATGACACTCAGAAACAGCACTGTGCATTTGTACATTAATGCAGGGCCAGGTGTGGCCTTGTTGGGGGCAGAGTGATTTGGTTCCTTTCCCTGGGACACTGTCCCAGAGTGAGTCTCCATGAGTGTCAATGGCTGCTGTTGACCTAAGGAACACAGGAATCCAGGAATCCAGGGTGTGGCTATGCTTCAGCAGATAAACACTGGGACCTTCAGGACAGCTCTTAAGATTTTAGAAAAGAGCTCTAAACACATGAGTTTGAAAATATATACTTTCTAAACTATCTAAAACATCAGGTTGCAATAGAAATTATATGAGGGGCAAGAGGCAAGTAACCCTATTAAAAAATGGGGTACAGAGCTAAACAAAGAGTTCTCACCTGAAGAATATCTAATGGCTGAGAAGCACCTAAAGAGATGTTCATCATCCTTAGTCATTAGGGAAATGCAAATCAAAACAACCCTGAGATTCCATCTCACACCAGTCAGGATGGCTAAGATCAAAAACACAGGAGACAGCAGTTGTTGGCGAGGATGTGGAGAAAGAGGAACACTCCTCCACTGCTGGTGGAATTGCAAGCTGGTACAACCACTCTGGAAAGCAGTCTGGCGGTTCCTCAGAAAACTGGGCATGACACTCCCGGAGGATCCGGCTATACCACTCCTGGGCATATACCCAGAGGCTTTACCTGCATGCAATAAAGACACATGCTCCACTATGTTCATAGCAGCCTTATTTATAATAGCCAGAAGCTGGAAAGAACCCAGATGTCCCTCAACGGAGGAATGGATTCAGAAGATGTGGTATATCTACACAATGGAATACTACTCTGCAATTAAAAACAATGAACTCACGAAATTCCTAGGCAAATGATCAGATCTTGAAAATATCATCCTTAGTGAGGTAACCCAATCACAAAAGAACACACATGGTATGCAGTCACTGATAAGGGGATATTGACCCAGAATCTCGGAATACCCTAGACACAATCTGCATATCAATAGATTTCTAAGAAGATGGAAGGAGAGACCCCTGGTCCTGGAAAGACTGAATGTAGGGGAACGCCAGGACAGAGTAACGAGAGGGGGTTGAATGGAGAAAAGAGGGAGGGAAGGGGGCTTATGGGACTTTCAGGGAGGGAGGAAATGGTAAAGGGGAAATGATTTGGAATGTAAATTAAAAAAATAAAATAAAATAAAAAAAAAGGAAGCTAAAGGAACAAAATGAGCTGTGCTGTTAGTCAATTTGTCAGAAAATTACTAAGGAAGGAGATACAAAGATTTAGGGAGTGGTGATTGCAGAAGATCCACCAAGCTACATTTCTTTGTTTATGCTCACAAAGGCAGATAGATTCCTCAGTTCAGGATCAGTCTAGGAGAAAGCCTGGTTAGGCTTAGGCATGGCAGAAATGGTTATTTCAGGTCAGGGTCTTGCCCGACTAGCTTATCCTTTGTGCCTAGCAAAGGCAGACAAATCTCTGAATTTGTCTGCAATGTTAAGAAAAAAAAATGTATGCTTGCTCTCTCCTAAGAATCAAAGGGCTGGTGTCTAGGGGTGTTGTTTCATAGGATAATCAAAAAGAAACCTGTAATAAATGACTGGACTGATATGTAAATGGATGGACTTGTGTTTTGTAGGAAGTGAGCTATTCAGAGAATCATTTAGGATAAAAAGAGAGAACTGCTAGGAGAACTGAGACAAACAAGCTGGACTTCCACAAAATCTTAGAATTCCAAGCAGAACATGAACAGAGAGATCTCTTATAATAACAGGCAATCGGGACATTGGCAGAGAGATCTCTTAGAATAATAAGTAAGCCAGATATCGATAAAGAGATCTCTTAGAATAGCAAGCAGAACATGAACAGAGAGATCTCTTACAATAACAAGCAAGCAGAATATAGTCAAAGAGATCTGCAGGGAAAAGGCAGAAGATAGAGAGAAGCAGACTGGAACAGACATATAAAGCAGAACACAGGTCATGAACTCAGACTCACAATTTGACTTCAAGTCATTTGTTTTCACTGCTCCCAGACACCCTTTCTCTCAGAAGTCCTCTCTAATCTGAGGCTGGTCCCTGGCATATTAAAAACATGATTTTTTTTCCAGGAATTTTATTTAGATACAACCTACATGAGTGGTGAGTATGTTAAAATAAGTGTACATACATGTTTGTATGTGTTTATGTGTGTAGTTGTGTATGAGTGTGTTCTCCAGTGCACCAGCAGGTTATCCAGAAGGGAGACAAACACTGATCAAACTGGGGTTATTCTCTTTAATACCCTTATCCTCATCATTGTGAAAATCTGATAGATTAAAACAGTGTAATAGACTCCCAGACTTTAGCGAATTCCATGGACTGTTTCTTGGGTGAAAAATCAGCAATTTTGAAGTCTGGATAAGAGCAAATATTATTTGAACAGACTTTGTAATATTCCTGGTCCTCAGATACCTAATCTTTTCCCATTTGTGGTGACAATGACCTTAAGTCAGGTATTCACAGTCTGTTGACAAGTGAAATCAAAATATATGCTTAGACAAACTTTTTTGCACATCTACACAGAGAGAAAAATAATCGAAGGAGTTCTCAGCTGGGAATATAAACTATGCTGACTATTACACCCGTCCTACCTAGATACTTCTTGCTAAGCTCTGCTAAGCTCTGCAAGGGGAAGAATACAATACAGAGTTTGCTTTGCACATGGAGAAAAATCAATTTTCTAAGAGATATATCTTCAGGTGTCATGATCCAGTATATGGTGGTGGCCTTTGATGTCTATTTAGCTGGCAGAAAATTTACAATCATAACTTTTAATTCCTAGAAATAAGGGCAGCAAAAATAACTTAAACGTTAAATAGGAACCTTGTACTCATTGGGTGGCTATAATCTACTGCCAAGAATGACCTTGAAGTTGGACATTCCTCTTTACTCAAGCACCATTAGCAGTATTTTTCAGAAAGCAAGCCATTTAGTTGCTTGACTAGGAAAAAAAAGCCAATAAAAATCTACTGTTGGCTACTCTCAAAATTACAGTACAGTGTCTCTTTGCCAGCTTGGGGGGTGGGGATGGTAAAGATCATTGTATAATAAAAGTCTCTCATTGTGTAACAATATGAACACCAGAAGTTGTAATTATAAAATCAATAAATCATAATAAATATTTCCTCCTCATATAATTACTAAATGATTGCAAAACCAATATTGTGCACTGGTTAAAATGGAAAAGATTCCAGTTAAAAACTTTCTATAGCATACATCATGGTATGAATGTTAAGCTCTCTTGGACAAATGAAGAGAAGCTTTAATCTCATCAGAAGTAACACTAAATACCTTAACTTTCAAACTACTAAAAAGTACTCAATCCATGTGAAAGTGATCTTTATATTAAAATATCTGTCATCAAAGTGTGTGTGTGTGTGTGTGTGTGTGTCTGTGTGTCTGTGTGTGTGTGTGTGTGTGTGTCTGTGTGTGTCTGTGTGTGTGTGTGTCTGTGTGTGTCTGTGTGTGTCTGTGTGTGTCTGTGTGTGTCTGTGTGTGTGTGTGTCTGTGTGTGTCTGTGTGTGTCTGTGTGTGTGTGTGTGTCTGTGTGTGTGTGTGTGTCTGTGTGTGTGTGTGTGTCTGTGTGTGTGTGTGTGTGTCTGTGTGTGTCTGTGTGTGTCTGTGTGTGTCTGTGTGTGTGTCTGTGTGTGTCTGTGTGTGTGTGTGTCTGTGTGTGTGTGTGTCTGTGTGTGTCTGTGTGTGTCTGTGTGTGTCTGTGTGTGTCTGTGTGTGTGTCTGTGTGTGTCTGTGTGTGTCTGTGTGTGTCTGTGTGTGTCTGTGTGTGTCTGTGTGTGTGTGTCTGTGTGTGTCTGTGTGTGTCTGTGTGTGTCTGTGTGTCTGTGTGTGTCTGTGTGTGTCTGTGTGTGTCTGTGTGTGTCTGTGTGTCTGTGTGTCTGTGTGTGTCTGTGTGTGTCTGTGTGTGTCTGTGTGTGTCTGTGTGTGTCTGTGTGTGTATCCGCAGTAGCCCCTCCATCTTCATTGTTTTTTGACTGACATTACTGTGACTTTCATTCAAAGAAAATATAAACATCCATATTACTCTTCTTCCTAAATTAATCTAATTGACATTTTCATGACATAAAATAAATTCCTACCACCTGGGAGATTGCCATCATCTTTCAGCTGGACATATGAGGACAGTGGCTCTTGCTGAGAAACAATGGCTGAACATCCTGTGAAGGGAGGAGTCTGTGGTTCCTGACAGGACCACTTCTGAATTGTTCATACCCCTAAGAAGCTACTGAGAATTTTCATTCTCTTACCATTCAGTACTCAAGGCTGAGCACCCATCTAAGGGAGTAGTCACATTATTACCCAAACACTTTGACATCAGCAGACATCCTGTGTGTTTGTTCTTCAGTTTCTAACCTATTTCCTATGCTTGTACAGTGACTCTGGTTTCAAGCTGGACAATATGAAAACAGCAAGAACACAGGGGAATTGTGTGGTTCACCTGCAGGCCATTTACTGTCTAATTGAGGAACTAAGGCTTTTGCAAATACTTAGCAGAAATTGTATTTATGTCGTAGAATCCGAGGAAGCTTTCCAAAATTTTAAACTGCCATGAGAAATCAAGATGAGGAAAAGGAAAAAGATATCTCAATACCAAGGATGAGGATGATGCAAAAAAAAAAAAAAAGAAAGAAAAAGAAAAAGCCAACTTGCTAACCTCTTACCTTCAATGCTTAGCTCTTAGGCAGTAAGAGAGGTGGAACTCACACACCCACTCTGCCATAAACCCTTATGGTGCTAGAAACCTGATATCTGCCTCAATACCACACTCTCTCAGAACACATCTTATTACACTTATATTGAATGATTGAACCTCTTCACATTTTGGGGGTTTTATTTAAATAAATAAATATCAAGAATGTTGATTTTTTTTTTGTTACTTTGAGGTATTCCATTTTATTCTATTCATTATTTTAAGAATGATTGACAATGCCATACATATACAAACTATGATTATATTTATCTTGAACCACCATCTCCTGCAACCCTCATGTTTGTTGACCCCCCACATTCTTTTCTCTTTTCATTTTTTTAATTGGCTATTTTATTTATTTGCATTTCAAATAACTTCCCAGTTTCCTCTCCACAAGCCCCCTATCCCCTCCCCCTCCCACTGCCTCGGAGGGTGCTCCCCCACCTGCCTACCCACTCTTGTTTCAGTGCCCTAGTGTTCCCCTATCCTGGGTCATCAAGCCTCCACAGAACCAAGAGTTTCCCCTCCCAGTGATGCCAGATAACCCCATCCTCTGCTACATATTCAGCTGGAGGCTTGGGTCCCACCCTATGTACTGTTTGGTTGAGGATTTAGTCCAAGGGAGCCCTATATTCTTAACCAGCCTTTCTCTTATTTTCATGAGTCTTTTCCATTCTTTTAATAGTAAAAAACAAACAAAAAAAAACGTTATAACTCAAATTGTATTTTCATGGAAAATAATTCAATCATTTCAAAAACACATAGAGTACAGAAGCTTCTCCTGCCCACGTCTGAAAACCAGAAATGTGCCTCCCAGAATGTCTTGGACACTCTCCCTGTTCATATTCTCAGAACTTATGTAGATTTCTGTGGGTAATGTGTCTGTGTATATTTACTAAAGTAGAAAAAATGCTATCTACGTACTTTTCTGTTTTATTTGAATTTTGACCATATGTCAGAGAAAGCTGAATGATCCAAACAGGATGTTATAAAAATTAAAATAAAGAAAAAAGTGAAAACTATGTAAAGAAACAGAGTAAACATAAACATCAAAACTGTTCCTCAGCCAGGGCAGTGTACTCATGCTAATCATTCCCTTATTCAGCAATAGACCCTGACACGCCAACTTATAAGCCTGCTGATTTACTCACATAGGACAAACACTTCAACTGCCGCCTAGTAGACTTTTCCCATTCTTTCAGCCTGGATATAATTTCATAAAGGAACAGAACATATAAGCTAAATAAACTGAATTTTTAAAGAGTTCCAAAAGACAAAATTTAATTATTCTTATGTAGATGTTGGTTGGTTCACTAAGCATTTTAGTATGATTTTTATTAGGACTTTTTGTTGTTACAGTAATCATAATATTAAGTGACGTTATAATTATCGATATTTTTCTAACTTTTCTTGCAATCATTCTATGTTCAAGAGTTTTCTACAAATCCTTAAGTGCTCTATAGTTCCTTTCTTCTCCCTTTCCTTCTACCTTCACATTTTATACCCATTTTGTCCCAATTAAAGTCCTCCCAGCTGGAATCTCTGGACACTTGTAAGACTTGGGGACATATAAAGTCATGGCCCACCATGCACCTCCTTGAGAATATATGAGCCATGGACAGTTGCTGGCAGAGTAGAGATATTTGACCCTGCATGTTACTTAAAGTTCACCAGAGATGCAGCTTTTTAGGTTACCATCTATGTTGAGGTGTGATTTGGGGTAGTACTGCTGTATTTGTGACTTTAGTGATTCTACTGGCTGGTTTTATGTGTCAACTTGACACAAGCTGGAGTCATCATAGAAAAAGGAGTCTCAGATGAAGAAATGCATCCATGAGATACAGCTGTAGCATATTTTCTCAATTAGTAACCAATGGGAAAAGACCTAACCTATAGTGAGTGGTGTCATCCCTAGTCGGGTGATCCTGTGTTCTATAAGATGGCAGGCTGAGCAAGCCAGGGAAAGCAGGCTAGGCAGGCCAGTAAGTAATATTCTTCCATGGCTTCTACATGGGCTCCTGCCTCTAGGTTTCAGCCCTACTTGAGTTCCTATCCTGACTTCCTTGAGTGACAGATTATGATCTGTAAGTATAAGCTAAATAAACCCTTTCCTCTCCAACTTGCTTCTTAATCTGGGTGTTTGTTCACACCTACAGAAACACTAATAAAGACAGTGCTCCTGTAATTTATCCTCAATAAATTCATATTCATTAAGTTATGCTTAGGTGGGGTTGTATCTTTTTGCGTATCATTAGTGTCAAAGCTGAGATAATAGATATTTAATTATATCTCACAAGGAGAGTCAAGCAATCTTCCTTCTCTTCCTCTCTCCCTTTCATCCACTCTTTCTTTCCACTATTTCATGTACATATGAATACATTCAACTATATCGTAATTTTATCTATCAATGTGATTATCCATATACTTATTATTTTCTCTCTATAACTTATCTTTCCATAACCTAATTATCTACCTATAAACAATCCTATCTATCCAACTGTCATTTATTTATCATCATTGTTATCATCCAAGTATCTATTCATCTAGTATCTGCCATCTATTATGTTCTATTTTGTCTATCATCTATGTATGTATGCATATATGCATGTATGTATGTATGTATCTATCTATCATTTATCATTTATCATCTAATTCCCTTATCTTTCATATATATATATATATCACTGTATTTTTAACGATCCTCTCCATACCTATCTTTTAATCACCTATCAATGTATGTATGTATGTATGTATATATATATATATATATATATACGTACCTAAATAAATACCTACCTACTTATCCTCTCTAACCTGGAAATAGCCATTAGTCTACTTGTAATACTGAGGAACTATCTTCCTTTATGGTTCTAATTTGTTTATTTTTATGTGAACTTCTCTTTCTTGCCTATTCTTTTTGTGAATGCCTGCTTCAGTTCTTCTTACTAGTTCCTACATATTTTCATTGTCCTTTCACTATTCAGCAGATTTCTAAGGAGTGCACAGGATATATATATATATTGAATCTTTATATATCCTAAAAATTATTCTTACTACCATGTAAAATTATTTGGTGCTTCATGGGACTCCATACTTTCTCTACCAGTTTGCAGTGTTGCTTTTGAAACATCTGATATCATCCAGTGTTGTTTCTTTATGTATAATTCTATTACTCATGTTTAATAGACTTCCCTCATATCTATTGTATAATAGTTAATCAACATTGCATTTCGTTGAGCTTATATCCAATCCTTCTTATGAGTAGTCATTATATTTTACAAATTGAATTGTATTAGATAGGCATATTTCTAAGAGTGTTTCTTCTTTAACAAGACAACACAGTCTAGAGTAACTGTTTCAAAAATTTTGATCAATTCAGCTATTGAAATATATAACAAAAAGAGGTAGATATGGAAACTACTTATAGATGAGCCAGTCTTTAGTGGGTGTTTAGCATGCCATTTGCAAGATGTTGAGTTGGAACTGTCTGTGAGATTTGCAGGGAGCGATTCAGAATCGTTATTTAGTGTGAGAGAAGTATGCACTAGAAAGATAAACTTTTGAATTAGCACATATATGGTTTTAAAACTGAGCCAGGATGTTATCGCCAAAGGAATCAATGTAGCTTAAGAATAAAAGAGGATTAAGGTCTGGGCCCTGGGGCATTACAGTAATAAGGGATCAGGGGCAAGTAAAAACCAGACTGGGAAGAGGCAGCTAGTCAAATAAGAGGAAATGAAGTGTGTGGTGCCCTGAAATCAAACTAAACAACATAAAAACAGAAAAGAGATTGTTCAATGTGTAGAGTGTTACTAATAGTTAAAGAAAAGTAAGGACAGAAATGTGACCATTAAATTCATCTATATTGAGAAGAGCAAAGGGATTGGGAGTAGAAATCCTCTCAAACATGCCCAGAAAGAATGGGAAAATGGATTTGAGAAATGAGTAGTATCACAATGAAACCAGGATTGAGAAAGAGTTTGTTTCTAATTTCCTTTAAGTTAAGAAAGAATTGAGACGAAATTCCTAGGCAAATGGTCAGAACTTGAAAATATCATCCTTAGTGAGGTAACCCAATCACAAAAGAACACACATGGCATGCAGTCACTGATAAGGGGATATTAACCCAGAATCACGGAATACCCTAGACTCAATTTGCATATCAATAGATTTCCAAGAAGATGGAAGGAGAGACCCCTGGTCCTGGAAAGACTGGATGTAGGGGAATGCCAGGACAGAGAAGCGAAAGGGGGTTGAATGGGGAAAAGAGGGAGGGAAGGGGGCTTATGGGACTTTCGGGGAGGGAGGAAACAGGAAAGGGGAAATGATTTGGAATGTAAATAAAAAAACTTAGAAAATAAAATAAAATTAAAAAAAAAAGAAAGAAAAATGATTCAATGAAAGCAAAAGTGTGGAATATAGGTAAATAGTGATATAGGAATTTTAGAACAACTTTCCAGTAGGTACAGAGAAAAATGTTCACATATCAGGCTTAAAACTTCATTCCTTGAAAAGGCCTAATTATCCCCTTAGACTTGGTGTCTGGGAATTTGGCTTTCAGAGTTCTCATAAAACCAATAACTGAAAAAAAGTATCTCAACCTGTCTCAAGAGGATTAAGGTCTAGGCCTGGAGGGCATCATAATAATAAAGAATCAAGAAGTACCTGGAAGAGACAGCTACTGAAATAAATGAGCATGAAGCATGCCGAGCCCCAGATGCCAACTAAACAATATACATATTTTTGAGTAAACAAAGTGGCCTATGTTGAACACATGGTAAACTGCTGAGAGTAGGAAATTTTGATGTGTCCTAGACATAATGAAAAAAAGTGGCCATCTCTAAATAACAACCTAGGATACTGAGTATGTCTTGACTTTTCCTAGCTGCCAACACCTCACCATTCCTAGTGATATTAACTATAACCTTTGTAATCTGCAGGAAGCTGGCATGAGCTTCTGGCTTCTCTGGATTTGTGTTGCCTGATGTGTCTTTTCCCTTTATTAATTTTGCTGCATACTTCATTTCACAGTGGTAAAGTGTAGCACTTAGGTTACCAGGAGATACATAAGCACATGGAATGGTGTTCTTTGAGATCTCCATGCACTATGTAGGTTATCAACAGCATGACTGGCTTCCATATATTGACAGTGACTACTCAAATAGACTGCAATATCCTTTTTTGTAATATTATTATTTTTATTTTCTATATTCTTTATTTACATTCCAAATGATTTCCCCTTTCCCAGTCCCCCCCTCCCCGAAGAAAGTCCCATAAGCCCTCTTCCCTCCCCCTGTTCCCCATTTGTCTAAGAATTTCATGAATTCACTTTTTTTAATTGCTGAGTAGTATTCCATTGTGTGTATCTCTGATAAAATTGAAGAAATACATATAAAAACATGTTAAGATTGACTATTTCATGGAAAAATTATACAGATAAAATGGTAGGCATAAAAATATTCCTAAATTGATTGAAAGTGGAATTATAAACATTTTCTGATAAAATTGAAAATCTACAAGGAAAATATTTCTGATAAAACTCAGGAAATATATAGAAAAACATGTTAAAACTGACTATTACATGAGAAATTATACAGATAAGATGGTAAGCATAAAAATATTCCTAAATTGATTGAAAGTAGAAGTAAAAACATTTTCTGATGAAATTGAAGATTTACATGGAAAATATCTCTGATAAAATTGAAGAAATTTATATAGATAAGCTGGTAGGAATAAAAATATTCCTATGTTGATTGAAAGTATAATTATAAACATTTTCTGATAAAGTTGAAGATTTACATGGAAAATATCTCTGATAAAATTGAAGAAATATATAAAAAACATGCTAAAATTGAGTATTTTATGGCAAAATTATACAGATAAAATTGTAGGCATAAAAATATTCCTAAGTATTTTGAAAGTGGATTTCTAAACATTTTCTGATAAAATTGAAGATCTACAAGGAAAATATTTCTGAAAAAATTCAAGAAATATATAGAAAAACGTGTTAAAACTGACTATTACATGGAAAATTATACAGATAAAATGGAAGGTATAAAAATGTTCTTAAGTTGATTGAAAGTAAAATTATAGACATTGTCTGATGAAATTGAAGATTTACATAGAAAATATTTCTGATAAAATTGAAGAAAAATATAGAAAAACTTTAAAATTGAAGATTATCATGGACAATTATACCAATAAAATGGTAGGCATAAAAGCATTCCTAAATTGATTGAAAGTGGAATTATAAACATTTTCTGATGAAATTGGAGATTTACATGGAAAATATTTCTGATAAAATTGAAGAAATATATAGAAAAAAATGTTAAAATTAAAGATTATCATGGAAAATAATACAGTTAAAATGGCAGACATAAAAACATTACTAAATTGAAAGAGGAATCACAAACATTTTCTGATAAAATTGAAGATTTACATGAAAAATATTTCTGTTAGACTATGTTTTTTGTTGGGGAATTGAGTCCATTGATGTTATAAGATATTAAGGAATAGTGATTGTTGCTTCCTTTTATTTTTGATGTTGTTTTTATGTTTATGTGGTTAATTTCTTTTGGGTTTGTTGGAAAAAGATTACTTTCTTGCTTTTTCTAGGATGTAGTTTCCCTCCTCGTGTTGGCGTTTTCCATCTATTATCCTTTGTAGGACTGGATTTGTGGGAAGATATTGTGTAAATTTGGTTTTATCATGGAATATCTTGGTTTCTCTGTCTATGGTAATTGAGAGTTTTGCTGGGTATAGTAGTTTGGGCTGGCATTTGTGTTCTCTTAGGGTCTGTATGAGATCTGCACAGGATCTTCTAGCTTTCATCGTCTCAGGTGAGAAGTCTGGTGTAATTCTGATAGGCCTACCTTTATAGGTTACTTGACCTTTTTCTCTTACTGCTTTTAATATTCTTTCTTTGTTTATTGAATTTGGTGTTTTAATTATTATGTACCAGGAGGACTTTCTGATCTGGTCCAGTCTGTTTGGAGTTCTATGGGCTTCTTGTATGTTCATGGACATCTCTTTCTTTAGGTTAGGGAAGTTTTCTTCTATAATTTTGTTGAGGATATTTACTGGTCCTTTAAGTTGGAAATCTTCACTCTCTTCTATACCTATAATCCTTAGGTTTGGTTTTCTCATTGTGTCCTAGATTTCCTGGATGTTTTGGCTCAGGAGCTTTTTGCATTTTGCATTTTCTTTAACTGTTATGGTATCTTCAGCCCCTGAGATTCTTTCTTCTATCTCTTGTATTCTGTTGTTGATCTATGACTCCTGAATTCTTTCCAAGATTTTCTATCTCCAGAGATGTCTCACTTTGTAATTTCTTTATTGTTTCTACTTTCATTTTTAGATCCTGGATGGTTTTGTTCAGTTCCTTCACTTGTTTGTTTGTGTTCTCCTGTAATTCTTTCAGGGATTTTTGTGTTTCCTCTTTAAGGGCCTCTACCTGTTCACCCATGCTCCCCTGTATTTCTTTCAGGGATTTTTGTGTTTCCTCTTTAAGGGCTTTTACCTTTTGACCCATGTTCTCCTGTATTTCTTTAAGGGAGTTATTTATGTCCTTCTTGATGTCCTCTAACAGCATCGTGACATCGAGACTTTAAATCCAACTCTTGCTTTTCCGGTGTGTTGGGATATCTAGGATTTGCTGTGGTGGGAGAACTGGGCTCAGATATTGCCAAGTAGACATGGTTTCTGTTGGTAGGGTTCTTGCGCTTCCCTTTCGCCACCTGGTTATCTCCGGTTTTAGTTGGTCTTGCTGTCTCTGGCTGGAGCTTGCCCCTCCTAAGCATCCATAAACCTATGTCTGTACTCCTGGGAGACCAACTCTCTTCTGGCAGGGTCTGTGCACAGAAGGCTGTGGAGCTGTCCGTTTCCCTGCTGCAAATGATGGCCAGAAGAGAAGACGCCTGTCCCAGCTGCTCCCCTGATCATATGCCCTGTGCCCTCCTAGCTGTACCCCTCCAGAGAGAAGGTGGAGATCTCACCTTTGCACTCAGAAGTGAAATCGCTGCTGGGAGATCACTCTCTCCTGACGGGCTAAGCACAGAAGGCTTTGGAGCTGGCTGGTTCCCTGCTGCAAATGGCAGCTGGAAGGGCTGCAATATCCTTTTTAATTGTACTCATGTAGCTCAATTCTCTCACTGCATTTTATCATACAGTAATGTTGTCTCGTTGAAGCATAATCTTTCTTGTTTTCCTAGTACACTGAAAAATGTCTTTGTGAGTTGAAACTTGCCTGATCTATATTTTCTTCATTTACTTCACTCTCCATATCACTTAACAGAAATTAGAAAAATTTCAGTAGGCTTTGGTTGACTATTTTACTTTACATCTATTAATATAGCAGTTAACTCTGGATCTCTCTCTGTGTTTTGTCACAAGTATTCATGACATGCCAAGTCAAATCTCAATGAAGTGAAATTATATTTTACCACGAAAGAGCATTGGTCTTTCACCATTATTCTGTCTCAAAGGCATTTCCTTCTTGTCCTTCTCTCTTGTGCTCATGAGATAGATCTTCTCTTACTTGTATTGGATTTCTGATTGTTTTTGCATTAGGTGTATTCATATTACAAGATCCTCTACATTGCAAAACAGTGAACATCCTTGTAAGAAATCAACATTTCCTTTGTTCAAAACACGAAACATGAAGTCCAGGGTCTTGGTAGGTTCATTTGACACACACATGTAAAGCTTTTGTCTTTAGACTATATTTTTTCTTGAATCTCTGAAAATCAACCAACTGTCCATAACCTTTTCTCCTGAAATACTGTATTTCGGGAGATATGGTAAGACATAACTTTTCACTCTTCTACTGATCTGTCAAGCTATTTCCTCCAAAGGAACCAGTGCACTGAACAGATTTTTTTTTGTATAATTTTTTTACTTGTGACCATTGCAACATATTGCTGCCAACCTATTTTGTTTGTATTCTCATTTCTAGATAAATAATACTAAAATAAAAAGAAAACTTATAAGTATTTCCCTATGTGCCCTAGCTTTTGCTCTCAATTTATTTATTTTTTAACAACACTAACTGTTATTACTAATAAAACTCCTTTTTTTCCGGTGCCCCACTTCTGTTCATGCTAAATCGAAGACAATGCCATTGTTTAGTCAAGATAATCCATGGAATTCAAAGACCAAGGGTCCAGTAATGATTGCAAACTCATATAATCCTACAAGCTAGATCTTTGAAAATTACCAAATTTTGACATTAAATTATTTTCCTGTTCTAGAAGGTGAACCTGGTCCCTTAGCCTTCAAAGGCAATGAAAAAGATGACATGTGTGGGCAGTGAAGACATGACTGCAACAGCATCATTTTCCTACCACGCTGACTCCATATGGCCTTGACTGTCCTACTAAAACTTTGAACACAGGTCCTATCTACGTGTATCAAGACGGAGTCCGTGCGGGTGTATGTGTGTGTACGTGGTGGGAGGTTGGGCAAGAATTAGGGGTATAAACGCAACAGGTAAAATGAACATTGACCTGTATAAGTAGGGCTAAATAATTAAGAAAGGTTCATTATATGTTACCTTGCTGTCTTTGTTAAGGTTTTATTGCTGTGAAGAGACACCATGACCAAGGCAACTCTTATAAAGGTAAACATGTAATTGGGGCTGGCTTATAAATTCAGACATTTAGTCCATTATCATCATGTTTGGAAGCATGACAGCATCCAGGCAGTCATGGTGCTGGGGAAGCTGAGAGTTCTACATCTTGATCAGAAGTTAGCCAGGAGGAGACCAGATTCTCTGGGCAGCCTGGAAGAGACTGGATACCATACTGAGTTAAATCTGAGCATAGAAGACTTCAAACCCTGCATGCCCTATGACACACTTCCTCTAACAAGGCCACACCTCCTCCAAAAAGACCACACCTCCTAATAGTGCCACTCCCTATGGTTAAGCATGCAAACACATGAATCTATGAGAGCTAAACATATTTAAACCACTAACCTTGTCAAGGAGAGAAGCAATGTTATGCTACTAGTCTGAGGATTAGGGAAACTCATGAAGACTTTTAGTGCCTGTGGTCCAAAGTAGAGTCAAAGACCTAGTGATATGATGCATACTCTGTCCTTCATTCCATGCATTCATGATCTTGACTTTACATACTTGGAGAATCTGAAATCTATTAGTTTTTTCATGAATGCGACAAGTCATATAAGAAACTTCCTTGATAAATGTTCACTGGAGTACAGAGTATCTGAATGTTGTTCAAGGATCTTGCTTAGATTTACTGATATTCTTCCTACTATCAAGTAATATCTGTTGATGTAACAACTTTTAAGTAACATTTTTCAAATAAATTAATCAGTTTTTCAGAACTATTAGGCTTCTCTTCCCTCTGACAAGTTTTCCCTCCCTTTTCAATAATAAGTTTCTCCATCTGACTAAGATCCTTTGGATACTACTTCCCATGCCCTCTTCCTCATTAATTGTTTCAAGAACATGTTTTGGATCTCAAAAAGGAATTTTGCTTATGCTTAGTGATTTATACAAAACAAAAGAAACCAGACAGGACAACTACACAGGGCCAATTGTGAACACATGGAAACCCATGCCCTCTGTGTACTCCCCTCCTTCTTGTTGAGTTCACTTCCTAGACATTACAGAACCTCCTTCTCTTTAGAGTGTTTTAACAAAATTTTGTCTGGTAAATTTGGCCAATTACTAACTCAATATTCCCCCCTTTTCTGTTCCCCAAATATTGGGACTGGAGGTCAGCATTCAAGAACTTTGTCTTTCTCCAAAGTATCCTCCGTTGTTACAGGCATTTTGGAACCTTCCCTATTATGTGCCTATCACTCAGAAAATTCTAACGGATGGAGATGCATTCTCTCAGGTCTCAGGAACAAAGACAAAGATACATATTTCTTATCATGTTGCATCAACTGCTTCCCTTGGTAAACATAAGGCAAGCTATGTTTTGGATATGGGGTAAACTACTCTGCCAATGGTAGAGAAAGAGAAACTGATTCTATGCTGGCTATAAGCAAGGCAGCATCTTTCTAATGGACAAAGAGTTCATGAAAATTAAAAGTCTGTCACTATGTGTCCATAATTCTTATTCAGTCTTCAAAGTGAATAAAACATAATACAGTAAATAAACAAGTAAATAAAACTGACAGTAAAAATCTTTATTACTTTGTTCTGCCTAGAAATACTACACATGGTGTATCTTTCATTTTTTTCCTTTGTCCTAGTCAGTAATATCATTTTCTCTTTTGCAAAATTGTCTATGAATGGGTCTAAAATATTTTAGTTTAATGCTATCTTTTCATTCTTACTAATATAACTACTAAGTAAATAGATTAACATCTATTTTGGTTAGATTTCTGTAGACTAGGTTAAAAACAAAACAAAACAAAACAAAAAAAACCACAAAATACCTTTGACCACACACTTGATAAAGGAATATAGTTCATTTTCCCTTCTTTTGGGATTATTTTTCATTGTAGCTGGACAAATTGAACTACTCTTTGACTAATTAAAGAATCAAATTGGTGATGATAAGATGGAATTTGGTTGGCTATTTCATTACAAGGACTATTGGGTCATCACTCTTCAGTAGCATGAATAAAATGAATGGGTTCACTTTTAAAAACTCCTCTAAAGAGCTAAGTATGTCTTTGTTGAAACATAAAATTCTGCACTGAAAAATCTTTCAGGCTTAAAAATGCATCACTTTGAGTCCACACTAAAATAATTTCTATAAATACAAGCTTTCATTATGTTTTCCCTTTTTACCTATTTAATAGAGTGTATTTATAAGGTTTGGCTGGGCTGCACGACTATCTATGAAAATTAATCATTTTTTATATTAAATTTGCAGATTGTCACTTATTTACTGGCCTGGGGCAAGGTGTGCTTTACTTTTCTTACCCAAATATTAAAGAACTCCCCTACAGAAAATGACTTTCTAATATTAGATATTTTAGAGAAGGGAAGGGAAAGCCAATCTTTGAACTGGAACATAAATGGTTTATGTATGTGAGGCTATGCTGAATTACACTCTGATGGAAATCAGAAAACTTAGCTGGTAAGAAGATTCTCTCCACTAAAATGCCAGGATTTACACAAAATGAACTGTGTGAGTTTCCTGGATGGAGAGATACATGAAAAGCAAAACACATTGTGCATGTTCTCTAGATTTTATAACAATGTCTTTGCTCATTGCCCATACTGTTTTCGGGGACAGTAGATTCAGTGCTTTGTGTGTAGTATGTACATGTTGTATGTGTGATACATATATAGAGTGTATGCACATGAGTATGTACTATGCATATATCTAGTGTTTCAATACCCTGAATGCATTCTGTGTGTATGTGGGTGGAGCATATGTAGTATGTATACAGATGTGTGTGCAGTATGTAGAAATAGTTTGCATTTGCCTGGTGTACATATATGTATTTGTTGTATATCTGTGTGGCATATATTTGTGTATGTGTGTGTAGTGAAGTATGCAGTATATTTACATAGTGTGTATAGTATATGTATGGTTGTATGTATATGTCATGTGTGTGTATATGTGTGGTGTAAGTGTGGGTGTGTGTTTGATATAAGTATGTGTGTGCACATATGTGTGTATATGTGTGTGGTATGTTTGGGCATATGTGGTCTATATTTGCATTTATGTATGTTTTTGAATAATTAATATGCATGATATTTAGAAAATATAAGTAGACATTCCTGTAACATGTTTGCTCTCCAAAATAGTGAGACTAATATGTGTAGTATTGCTACCTTAGTAGATTTAGGTTTTTATGAGAGTTCATATTTGTAGTAAAAAATTAATAATAAAGGTAGAGGTAATAAAGTTCAATTTGACTCTCACCCCATTTTCTCTATCAGTAATTTCTTGTGTTATCATGATATATTTTTTCAATTAGTGAATTAATATTGATATATTATTTTAAGTAAAATCCATATTATTTCCATTTTCACCTAATATCCTCCTTCTATTTCATGATGCCAGATGCACATTAATTACTCCTTACTCCCACGTAGTTAGCTACTGTCTTGGAAAATGTCTCTGTCACTGATATTCTTGAAAGACTATGTGAGTATTATGAAGATGTTTCATAAAATAGCATAAATCCATTTAGGGTTGATTTGATGATAAATCCAAGGAGTTTTTCCACAATTATTCTGCTACATGCTTGAAAAGAAAGAATGTACACATTTTACCATGTCATGTCAAGACTAAACAACAGTCACATGCCTAACCACAACTGAAACTAGCTTTATTCCCCTGGTGGGATCAGTCCTCCTCAGCTTTCTCATTCATCATATTGTCATTTTTCTGACACTTTGACATTGCTTTCTCTTTGGAAGGAAGTCACTGGGCTCAGTACACACTTTAAGAGTGAGGAGTTGTGCTCTAGTTTCAGTGTAGTGAAATGAATATATTATTTGCAGATTGTTTGCATGGGGAATTATTACTCTTACCATTCATTATTAGTTATTTATATAGATATTACATTATGTATATCCATTTAATAATTTGTATTCCAAATCTATTTGTTCCATGAATTTTCTTGCTTCCTAAATCATTAATATATTTCAATAATTGAAAACATTAACATTTCTATTATCTATCTATCTTCTATCTATCTAGTGTTTGTGCATGTGCTTTTATGTGTGCATGTGTGTGTGTACATGTGAGCACCTGTGTACATGTGTAGATGCATGTGTGTATGTCCACACAATTTTCTAGTATCGCTATGTGTGAGTGCATTTGTGCATCTGTGAGTGTGTATGTGTGTGAGTACATGTGCATGTAGGTATGCCTGCATGTGATTTTCTATGCCTATGAAAGTCAGAGAACACCCTGTGGCAGAAGTTCCTCTTCTCGCTGCACGTGGAATCCACGGATCAAACTCAAATCCTCATGCATGCCAGCAAGTGAGTTTATAAACAAGTCCCAATGTAGCCTTTCAAATTTCCCTTCATTCTTTTCTGACAGCATAAAATCTTTCAAGGGACAAAAACAAAGCTCAGGGATTAAAGCACTCACTGTTGCTTCAGAGGACCTAGGTTCAGTTCCCAGAATCCATGTGACAGTGAACAGCCATCTATAACTCCAGTTCCACAGGGTCCTAGGCCTTCTTCATTCTCTGCAAGCCCCAAGCATACATGTGTGCCACAAAAGTACATGCAGTCAAACACTCATACATGCAAAATAAAAATAAACATATCTTTAAAATCATCCTTCAGGTTTATCTTGAACATTTCCTGTCCTCATAGTGATATCATTCATATTTTCTAATGAACTCTTACTACGGTTTATTAGAATACTATTAGAAATTATAAATAATAAATTATAAATAATAGTGTTAGGAACCAAGATGGTAGCATTATGGGTACTTATTCTTCATAGGGTGTCATTGTTACAGTAGATAAAGAAGTAGCTTATCTAAATGCACAGATTCACAAATACTTATGTACATAAAAATTCATATCAAAGTTAAATTTTTCACTGCATGCCCAATGCTATTTTGTCATTAGGAATAAATTTCTGGCACACTCCCCACATGTATTGATAAGCCTTCTCTTGATTATTTGACTAAAGGCATTCTCCATCCATTTATTTCCCTGTTTAGTTCAATTTCTTAAACACGTCGTAGTATATAAAAATGTAGCAAATAAAAGTAGAATATATTTGTTGATTGAACCCAGGATCATGTGCAAAATAGACCAACACCTCCTCTTCCATTATAGTCCCAGACTTCAAAATTAGAATTTTTCACCCCTCATCTACAATTAAAGCACAGACAAAAATAGAATGAACACAAAACAAGCATAATAATCTTTTCCAACTAGCACCATGAACCTGCTTATCCTTCACTCTCACTGCAATTCCACAGCTACTGAGGTCAGAACATTCCTACCCTGGGTCTTTCAAAATGTCTTACCTTTTGAATAATTTGTAATAATTACCTTCTGTATCACCTAGGACCTTCTGACATCTGGTTTTTCTGTCTACGATATGTTGTTGTGACATGTAGCTCTGAAGAAATACTTTCTCCAAAATAAATTTAGGCTTACAGTTTGGGTGGGATGCAGTTCATGAAGTCAGAGAAGACATAGCGTCAGCAGAAGGGCTGGTGGCAGAAGCATGGCTGGCCTGCTGTCTAACAGAATGCAGGGCTGAGTTGTAGAGCTCAAGATTTACCCCCCAGTAACTTCCACAGAAAGGGTCCATGTAGCTGGGCAGTGGTGGCACACACCTTTAATCCCAGCACTTGGGAAGCAGAGGTAGGCAGATTTCTGATTTCGAGGCCAGCCTGGTCTACAGAGCGAGTTACAGGACAGCCAGGGCTATACAGAGAAACCCTGTCTCAAAAAACCAAAAATAAATAAATAAATAAATAAATAAATAAATAAATAAATAGTCCCTGTCCTAAAGATTCTACAACTTTCCAAACATATTAGCCTATATGTAACATCTTATTTCTTTTTCTCAACTCTTGTTATAAAACTTACTAGGTTTTGTCAAATTTGTGTTGTGATGCAGCCACAATCTAGCCCTATACAGAATAGCTCCACACCCTGTCACTTAACCAGTGGTTCAACTCTCTCTTCTCTCCTACTTTTGTTGTGATAGTTTCTTTTGATTTTAGAGTCGATTCCATCTTAAATCAAGAAGAGACATTCCTTTTGATGGAATTATGAGAGAGTACTTAGGAATAATTAACCAAGGAGGAGAAGACCCTCCTCCAGATTGGGCAGCACTAGATATAATATCAGAGGAAAGTGCAATGTTGCTTGCTTTGCTTCATTCAGTTGAATACATCTATCTCTGCCACTGCTACATTACAGTATTTGCAGGCGCCAGAATCAACTAAAGAGCTGCGAAGCTTTGACTCTGGCCAAGATCTGTCATTAGTACCTGTTTTTGCCTACTGAGGATTCAATTTTGTGGACCAATAAGTTACCAATTTCTCAGTCTTTCTGGGATGCAGACTTCTAGATGACCATGGCTGCAATACCCAGTATCAATTGGTTACAATTATATTTTATGCATATATTCTGTCAAAATACTGACCCATAGTATTGCATTTTGGCAGAACTGAAGAACTTTGTATTTTTTAATCATATAGTACACAATATTTTCAGGTTTGCTTTTTGAATTCAAAATATACACATGAAATCTATCTTTCTAGATAAATTTCTAGATAGATTTCTTATCTTCCTAGAATATAACTTTCTGTCATGGTACCGGTGTGTGTGTGTGTGTGTGTGTCTGTGTGTATATCTCCATTCACTTAGTGACTTATTAGACTCCAGAATGCTTTTCAAATAGTATACATCTCCTGGTGCCATTGAAAATATTATCTGAATCCATTGATAACAAATGTCAACCAGTCACTACGCTCATATCTTAAGTAGAGAAAACCCAATCCACACAGACACATGTTGAAGTTACTATGGAGGTGTGGACAGCAAAACTCCACAAGGCTCTGGGATCTCTCAAACAAAAACCTGAAAGAAAAACACTGGAACATCTGCTATTCTCAAGAAGCCAGTGTTTATCTGGTGCTTGAACTGGGTATTGAAATGTAGATTTTTAAGTGTTATGGTCTTATAAGAATCTCAGATGAAAATAACAGCTATGTGGGATTTGGGGAAGTAATCTTGGTGCTTGTCTATTTTGAGAGTTGGTTTGGTGACCCATTTGGCTCTGACTTAATCACAGTAAGTGACTTAACTCCATGAATCTACATATTATAAAATAATATTAAAAAGACCAAATAAAACTACCACACCAACTACAAGAACTAAAACGCTTCCACTCATCGAGATCAAAAGAACAGTTAAATTCGCACAACTAGTAGTATGCTGAGCTTATGAGGTGAAATACATTGAGCTAACAAAAAACAGAGAGGGTGCACTTCCTGTACCCTGAACCATTAGCTTCTCTGAAGAAATCAGCAGAATTCCACTATATCCTACTGATATGACCTGGCCTGAAATGGGTGACAGCTTATATAGTCCCTTTGTCAGTATAGTGCTCTTCCTTTTCCCCTTTTCTAAGTGTGCCTCTGTAGTAGATAGTCTCTGGCACAATACATTGTGCAATTATTACTTTAAAATATGTGTCTATCGCTAAGCACAGATAATTCCCTTTAAAATGTCAAAGTATAATGGAAATTTTTACACACACACACACACACATTCACACATTTGTTGTTGTTGGGTTTTGCTTTTCTTATACTAGTTGCTTTAGACTGAGTATACTCGATATAACACACACCTGGATGCTTCCATTAGTTCTTGGATTCAAACAGTTCCAAAGTATACAGAGGCCTCTAAGCAGCCATCTGTATTTCTGAAATATTTAGTGCTTGCTTGAAGTGACATTTTAAAAATCGATAATAGTTAATTGCAAAAATAAATAAATAAATAAAAATTGACTGAAGTTCAGTAAAGCACTGGCTTGAAAGTCAGAGCTCCAATACCCCAAACACAGAGCTCCTACACATGCTCAAATGATTTCATTCTTTGGACATGAGATGCATCTTCCTTAATTTGAGAACAGTAGAAGTCATTCATTTCTTTATTTCTGATCAATTGTGAGAGGGAAAGAACTCACATAAATGATGAAAATGGAGATAGACTCTCTTCGCCCTTTCTTTCTATTGCTTTCCATTTTTCTGCTAACCCAAGGGCTGTTCACCTTTAGGTACTAACTCATATGTAGCTAAGGTAAACCTGTTTTTGGTAATGGCATCTTACAAAGAAATAAGGTTTAGATCAGGGCAACACAAACTCCCATTTAATTTTTATGTTATTACGTCAACCTTAACTCATTCTACTACATTGCAATTTTGAGTTCCCAGCAGTCATGTGATTCTTTTGAGAGAGATCACCTGGAAAATACTCTCTGGCAAAGTGCACATGGCAAAGTCCAAGACCCAATGTAACAGCTCATCAAATGCCTCTACCCCACTAAAACTTAAATGCAACTTATTGACACATTGCTTTCTCTAAGACCTGTTAGGCCCTGAGATTGTCCATTATTTCCTCTTCTTCTTGTGTAAATGTGACTGATGCATTCATCTCATTTCTCTCCTCATACAGAAGAAATTCTGTATATTCTGGCAAAATTTTTGTTACTGAGTTTGAGTTTACTGTCTTCATAGAAATCAACTCTGCTTTGTGAATTTTTGTTTTGTTTAGCTTTTGTTATCTTGTGTAACATTTAGCATGCAGTTTTAGTGTTTATAACATTTCTATCTACAAGAAGCAGGTTAGATTTGGATTTTCTATACCCACACATACCTAATTCACAGCCACACTCAGTGTGTATTCAATTGCAATTGATGAGTTCACTTTTGTAAGCATGGAGGACATCAGCTCACAATGTCTGAATGTCCTTAGGGATTAAGAACACAGAAAAGAGAGACTGTTTTGTTTTGTTTTTTTTTCAGCCTTATTTATAATAGCCAGAAGCTGGAAAGAACCCAGATGTCCCTCAACGGAGGAATGGATTCAGAAGATGTGGTATATCTACACAATGGAATACTACTCTGCAATTAAAAACAATGAATTCACGAAATTCTTAGGCAAATGGTCAGATCTTGAAAATATCATCCTTAGTGAGGTAACCCAATCACAAAAGAACACACATGGTATGCAGTCACTGATAAGGGGATATTGACCCAGAATCTCGGAATACCCTAGACACAATCCGCATATCAATAGATTTCTAAAAAGATGGTAGGAGAGACCCCTGGTCCTGGAAAGACTGGATGTAGGGGAATGCCAGGACAGAGAAGCGAGAGGGGGTTGAATGGAGAAAAGAGGGAGGGAAGGGGGCTTATGGGACTTTCGGGGAGGGAGGAAATGGGAAAGGGGAAGTGATTTGGAATGTAAATTAAAAAAAATAAAATAAAATAAATAATAAAAAAAATAATAATAAACTGAAAACAAAAAAAAAGAGACTGTTTTTTAAGATGTAAAGCAACAATGGTTAAGGGGTAAAATGAGACTGTAGTTGGAGGTGTGGAAGCTCTAGGGTGAAATATTTAGGGGAATCAAGTGTTTTGGAAGCTGCCAATAGCAGCCTAGTAATTATCTGAACAACTAGAGTAAAACAAGGGAACAAAAGCCTTTCTAAAATGAGAATACTATGGACTGGTGAGTATAGGTATATGCACCTGTAATGTGTGAAAGGATAGAACTAATACTGGGCAGAACTTGTACTTGTGAGATTTCATATCACCAACTCATGCTTTTCCTCAATAGTGAAGTATAAACAAGATCTCTTCTTTATCTGGTACAAAGTGTTGCTTACTCCTCATCTCCGTAGATTACGTAAGTCATTTATTCATCTCTCCAAGGTCTATACCCCAGTGTATAGTGGTGATTCTCAGGAACACAGCGATATGTGGAGGGCAGTAATATCTGCAGGTCTCCCATGTTCACACTATGCCCATCCATTTGCCCTCCCCACACACTAGCCAGACTTTTCTTACTCATAAATACCACCACAATTTCACTTCCTATGTTTATGTTTGCCTTAGGATTTTCATGCTTTGAGTGGTGCCTATGACAACCATGGCAACTCTTGTAACTGAACGAATCTGATGCTGGCATACAGTTCAGAGGTTCAGTCCATTGTCATCAGAGCAGGAAACATGGTGGCATGCATGAAGATGCGGTTTTTGAGAGAGAGCAGAGAGTTCCATAACTGGATCAGCAGAGAGCAGGAAGAAACACTGGATCTGGTTTGGGTTTCTGAAACCTCAAACCTTATCCACAGCGACAAGTTTCCTTAAACAAGGACAGACCTCCAAATATTGTCACTCCCTAAAAGTCTATTCCTACCATTTCCATTCAAACTACCACTGTGTTCTACCTTTTCTCATGAGACTAAATATAAATGAAATAATTATTGAAGTGCTAGATAGAGCTTTATTACTATCATGCGTTAATTGTTTCATTTATTTTATTTTTAGCTAATACATTATATCTCTTGTGATTCTTGTCTTTTTTTAATGATAAGTGGTCCATAAGGGTCTTGAAGGGAGACACTGAGTTTCTTTCCTTTATCTCATCAGTTTGCATTACCTGAAATATATATTAGACTCTTAAAAAACACTGTTGAAGACATTGCTGGTTGATTTCCTCAGTTCAAGCATGAAAGCATACTTCTCCAGAGAGTGTTATGTTTGATTGACTGCTAGAAAATATACTGGACAGAATTTAATGATGTCAAGCCATTGATAAAGGTTTACAAGGGTCTGGGTTAACCTTTTTCATTCTTTTAAAAGGGCAGATTACCTCACAGGCCATGGTGCAAATGTCAATGGCTCACTGCAAGGAGCTGGGTCTAGTCAGCACATGGCTTAATCATTAACTCTAGAGAGTGCTAATGAAATATTGATCCCAATATAACACTCTTTGGGAAAGTCTGTAGGTTAATATCTGCCCCCTAATTCGTATGGGTATATTAAGATCACTGGGCTGTGAAATGTGCAGACATGGAAGTTCATGGCTATCTTCACTCTTTTGAAAACTGTCCAGTGTAGTTGAAAGGGAGTCACCCTTAAATCTCAGATTGTGTGGATTTAACCCCACTGAAGATAAGAGAAACTTCATGTGAAATCTGTATGTAAGTCTGAGTCAGACATGCATATGACTCAGTAATATGGCTCACAAAGACATTCATGTTTTCTGAAAGAAGAGGGTCAACATGTTCATGCAGCTAAGTGGCATTAATATCTGACTAGCAGATGATTTGGAGGAAACTTTCAGAAAATTGGGACTACAAAATAGATGTTGGTTGGTTCTCAAGTGAATCTTAGGCAAGTTTTATCACTTTACGTTTTATAGACTTTAAAACAGTTCCAGCATCAAACTCAAACATTTCATTGGACATGTCCATACTGTTGAACCTACACTTTACAAAGTATGACTGGAAACCTTGACTGGAGATAGTAAATCAACAAAACCCTTTACCTGATCCTTTTTACCAATCTTTCTCTCAGACTAAAACTACTCTACAATTGAACAAAACAAAACAAAATGAAAATCTAAGAGGAAATCATTGGATATCTAGACAAAAATCTAATCCGTATGGTAAATAAATAATACAACCCAGGGAAGCCTTTGCCAATTCCAGGTTCTTCCATTTACCTTTGGATGAGTTTTCTACTCATGTCAATGCACAGGAATGGCATTTCCTTCAGTGCATGCTGTCTAGTGCTTGTGGTCATTCATCAGTCTTTGTTTTCTTTCTGCTATAGTATTAACATTAGAAGAGATAAACTGTAGCTAGGAATCCCCTTAAATCTAAAAACATGTGTGGAAAGTCATGATCACCCCGTTTCATTCATTGTAGCCCAGCAATATGGTTAAAGGTAAAGAGTGACAAATTATTGGTATGCATAAAGGATTTTTCAAGGAGAAATTGTGAATGAATTTTAAAAGAGTGAGGACATATCACTCTATCATAGAAGTAGAGGATCAGCTGAGAGTATTAGTCAGGAATCACTAAGCTATCTGATTAGAAACATCCTACCATACTCATGAAAATTCTGAAGTTTTATGCTTTAGCTGAAGCATATACATTTTTATTCAGGCAATTCCACTACTTACCATCAAATTAAACTGATATTATGAAGACATTCAGTGATAGTCTTTGTCAGTCTGTAACTCTGGAATACAATTGTGTGACATAGTTTAGCAAGTTTGGCTTTGTAGGTAAATGACTAGATTTTTGATAAACAGATTAATTGTGAAATTCCCACTTCCAAAATGATTGATATAGATCAGATTTCTTTTGCATTTAGTTTTTGGTTTTATAATATTTAAATTGGAGATAATAGCTAACCCAAAATGTTAAAAGGGTAAACTCATATGATATGGTCAAATGCATGGTACAGTATGTAAGAGATAACTGGTATTTGACAGCTGGTAGATAAAATGAAGAAATTTCATACCCCCTTGGATCCCTTAGGGCACGGCCTCCTCTCTGTACCTCTATTCCCATCAAGTACTGCTTTCATATGACACACCTTTGAACACAAATAACCAGTAGATTGCTCTAGGCAGCTTCCAGAATGTTTGATCAAGTACTACATTCGTTGTATCCTGTCTCTTTTGTGTCTTTTGTATGGATATGGGGGTCTATGGGCTTATCTCTTTAAATATCTTAAATCCTGAAGCAACCTGGAGAGATTGTCTGTAATGTAGTAGAGAGTCAACTCACCCAAGTGGTAAATAAGACAGGAAGAAGACAAAACCTCAAATCAGGAATGAAAATTCTAGAAATAGGACTTTGGTAAGTAAAAGGAGGAACTTAGTATATTTTATTGTTACGTGCTATTTGAAGGGTTAAAACCATATAAGTTTTTTCAGTGATAAAACCCACTGAATCTGGCATGAAAACTGAACACCCATGGCTTTTCAGAGATTCCTCAGAGCTAATTTACATATTATTTCTGGATCTGATTACCCAATGAACTTCATGCTTAATTTTCTATTAATGTCTAGATTTGGAAATCGTATAGGGCTAATGATTGGAGAGCAAAGATGGTATGGTCCTCTCCTCGTGGAATTAATACCAAAGATAGTCTTGACATGTCCCTTGAAAGAGAATTTTCACATGGCAAATGCTTCTATGAAGACTGTAATCCATTAATGGCATACATTGTTAATGATATTAGCAGAACCAGACTATTTTTTCAAAACTGTCACCTGTGAACTCCCAACCTTCAACTTTCTTGAGTGATGCTGGTAACCTAAAGTTCAATCTGTTCTTCCTGGTTGCAGTCTGTGCTTGCATGACCCATACAACTCAGTGTGCAACAGTAAACCCTTCTAACTTAGAAGTTCTTAAGACAGGATTCTAGTGACTCAGAGTCTTAAAGTGGAAAAAAATGTAATTAGCACTTTTCAGCTTCAAAGGAGATTATAAACACTGGCTAATTAAACTTCCCAACACCTCCCGGTTATAAATGCATCTTTTCCCCCTTTCTGGACAGGTTAGGATATCTATTTAAAGAAATAACATACAGCTGCTCTTCTCCTGCAGGGCAGCAATGAAATCTCTCTCCACTCAGCAGGAGTTTAGACAGAGTTAAGTTTAATCAAACATTTAATCACCATCATTTTATTTACTAAAAAAAAAAATGTGCCTCACTTTCTGTTTTGTGGCCACAGGAGAGAAGAGGGTCCTCAGGAGCTCCTGTCCTTAGAGATTTAACATGAATAGACAGGACATGAAAAGCTTGGATTAAGTAGTGCGAATAAGAATGGAATTGAGAGTGGAACCTCCCTGTCTTGGGTTCATTCTTCTTCGTCCATGGAAGCATTGTAATAAGATCTTTCTGGAATGTAAATCCAAACACATTAGCCTTCCGGTTGTATTACTTTTGTGATTTATCAGAACTAAAGGATTAATTTCAAATAATTTACTGAACTTTTTTGGTGCTGACTACCATATACCTGTCTGGTTAGTGTCCCCACTGGCAAACCTTTTTCAATGAGCTGCCTCCTCAGTCAGTGGGTACCAAATCCACTCTATGGTGGTATTTTGTCCTGTCTTCACTCCTGACCATCCTATTTTATCATATTTTCCCAGAATGTTTTTAGACCTCCTTCTCCTGAGTTCCTTTTCTTTCCTTAAGAATCTATAACATATCCCCTGAGACATTTTCTAAGCCCATCTTTCTGTCACCCCTTATTCCTATGAATCCACAAATCAGTTTCAAAAGATAAAATATAGCTGGACAGTAGTGATGCACACCTTTAATCCCAGCACTTGGAAGGCAGAGGCAGGTGGATTTCTGAGTTTGAGGCCAGCCTGATCTACAGAGTGAGTTCCAGGACAGCCAGGGATACACAGAGAAACCCTGTCTAAAAAAAACAAAAACAAAACAAAACAAAAGATGAAATATAAAATTCCAATCACTTATTACATATAATACATACTATAATAACCATATATGATAAAGTCATAAAAGTGAGAACATAAGGCTGTAGTCATTCTCATGTTCTCAGATTTTGACCTGATCAAAGCAGAATGATAGCCACTCCTAGGCCCTGATTGCTTTCCACATGTTTCTTCCCAATCTCTTCCCTCCCTGCTGGACTTCTACTCTTGCTGATGTGCTGGGCCATCCCCAGGACATTATGCTTACTGCTTTTTCCAGTCTGGGACTTACACACTCCCAGACCAGTACTAACTCAGCTTCTGAGATAAAGTGACCTGTTAGGTCACATCAGGTTACTGAACTAGATGCTGACTCCGTCTCCTGGGTTGTCATTGAAATACTACATATCTATGGTGGACCATTCTTTGTCTTGTCTTTCCTTCCTGTCTGAGCCACTGAGTGATGAACTTGTTCACATGAGTTACTGATCTTACTAATGTTCTGATGCTCTAAATGTCTTTATGACTGGTAATTTCTATTTGATTTTAAATAAGCTAGTAGAAATAATCGATGATATACTGATGTTAACTTTGACAGTCTTAGGCTGTTTGATAGGAGAAATGTGTTGACTTACTATGTGAGTTGTAGGAATTGGGTAGGATGTAGAAGGAGAGATCCACTCCCATCTGGAAGAACAAACAACAGAAACAGATACAGCAATTAGTGTAGTTGCTAGGAGGTTTTTTGGCAGACCCTGGCTTATCTTTACAGGGGAATGCATGATGTGAATTGTTCCAGAAAAGTACATTAGAATATGCTGAAGAAAGTTAAGAAAGCTAAGAGAGATACATTCTGTTAGTTAATTGAGGTAAATTCTCTAATCTGCTTTCCTAAATTAAGGAATAGATTAATTTTCACACACTCAAGAGTGTGATGCTTTTTATTTGTAATGATTTTATAATAAAGTTTAAAAATAAACTATAAACAATCAAAATACATTCTAAGTTGGTCAATATTGAAGGAAGGCATCTTGGCTTTAAGTTCTTTCAGGCTGTGACTTCACCATGTGCTAGAGGGACAGAATGTTTGATAAAGTAATCCCTGACTCTTATGTATTTGGGTTCAGATTTGCTCAGTAACTCTAAATGATTAGGAATGTAACAGACATTAGAACCAGGCTAGGAAGAGCTAACAAGCACCCCATTCACGTTCCTCTGCTCAGAACTCAGTCATGTGGACATGTCCCAAATGAAGCTGGGAATTGGAGAAAAGATGCTTGAGACATAAGGAACTTACAGAAGTATCCCTACTATGCCTACAATAAGCATTGCTTCATGTAATCTGGAATAGGAACTGATCATGATATTCCAGTATATTAGTAGCAGTATCCAAAGGACGCTTGAGGAAGACTGGAGTGCCATCAAGGCCCTGGAGAGAAAAATGACAGTGAGGAGAAAAGCAGAGGAGAAAGGCATATTTTATTCAAGCTTATTAAAAATATCTCAATACTCACACTTTCATGTATACGTTTTTAGGAAACAGAAGGTGTCATTTCACTTCGCAGTTTGATGAATCCCTCCTGTCCTGTCGCATTGTCTTTCAAGAAAAGATTAATGAATTTAATTAAAATACAAGTCATACCTGGAACCTCAGGAACTATACTCAGAGCTACACCACAGCAATGTCTGGCATTTTTGGGGAGTTTGGTAGTTTGTTAATGTGCATGAGCACACACATCAAGGTATCACCAGGAAACTGGAGGATAACTCATGAGAGTAACTTCTCTCCTTCGTCCATGTGAGTCTCAGGGATCATACTCAAGACATGAGGCATGGGGATGGCTGTCTTTACCCACTGACCCACATTGCCTAGAGTTTGACATTTTTACAGGATTTGGATTTATAGCATGAGTAAGCATGTAGGGATTACATGTGTATACATACATGTAAGCAAATTTGTTATTTGTACTGCTGGCATGCATAAATGTTTGCTTTATACTATAGAGAACTCACCTTCCAAGTAGCACAATGTACTAAGATGGTAGCAGGTAAAGAATTCACCACCTATCAGAAAACAGAGACTTTTTCTTCTTGGATGCCTAAAATTCTAATGTAAATGGTTGGTTTAGGAGCAAACTTTGATTTGTGTCCTTGCATGGAATACAGTTGTGTAGTACTTCAGCTGGACTTTGTACGTGGTTGTTCTGCTCCACAGTCTTACAGCTCAGCTCTCAGTGAACAGAGATGCAGACCCTGAGGAAGGGGCATAGGCGCCTCACCTTAAGTAATCCTATGCCCCTTTTGTCTTTTGTTCTATTCTGACCATTTGAGTATTGTTGTTGTTGCTTCTTTGTGTTTTCCTTAGCCATTGATAAAATTTTCTCTCCCAGTCTCTTCACTAAATCCTGAACTTTGCAATACATTTCTAGTGTTCCTTTAGAGTACCAGTGAGGTTTGCTGATAAGCAGAAAAAGTGGCACCACTCTGAGTAATTAGTAATATCCTGTCTAAAATAAGACAAAAGGGCTTTAATGTAACTCTATGGTGGCAACACTGGTCTAACACTGAAGACACCCAGGGTTCAATTCTCAATGTTGCAAAGATAAATAATAATGACAAAATGAATATTAATCTCCAATCTCCCATTCAGCTATTTCTATAGCCATGTTGGAAGCTAGCTTTCTTAAGAGCAGCTCACTGATGGAGGATTCATTCCCCACCCCCAGGAACACAAATAATCCTATGCATGAAGCATATATCTTCTACTAACATGATTCAGAGCCTCCTCCTTGAGGAATATTAAAGCCGGCATCCTTGTGTGAAGGAGCGTTTTGAGTTATTATTGAGGCAGATTACATTTCAAAGGTCATCAAATTAGTGGGATGAACTTGGACCTATATGAACCACCTGGAATAACATCAACTAATCCCAAATATATTATTCTTGATCCCCAAATCTCTCCTGTGATAGAAAAGGGAGTAAGAGGTGGGTCTTAGAATTAACTTCCTTAGACCCTCTCAGGGACAGAGCTTTGGGATATTAATGGCAAATTAGGTACTCATTATGACATGAGCCATTAATTCCCTGGAGGATTTTAATGCCTAGGAGAAGACTCAAAGGAAATCCCAACCAGCTGTGGTCTTTTGTACCAAACATCCTAGCATTCTGTTGGAAATTTGTGTGGACCACATCAAGCTTTACGACTATTTTCTAACAGTAGTATAGCTATCATATCTTGCTATAAAATAATATTATATTATATTACTAAATAGTATATAATATATTGTGTTATATAATAATATGCTATTATAATATAATATAATGTCTTGTTACAAGCTGCATTCCTTACATTTTATTGTAAATCAGATCCATTGGTTGATGATGAATGAAGGAATGTCTTGCAGTATACATTTTTCCAGGCTGTCCAGCAGAGAAAAACAACTCCGAAGATGTGGGATTGGTTTCACAAACAGGCAATTTAATTAGGCCTAGGGTTCCTCTGAGGTTGATGGCTAGTTGATTAGACTAGAGTCCACTGGGATTTAGCACTCCAGAGGGTAAGAAGAGAAACAATGGAGAGTTCACACTAATCGAGGTGGTGTCAAAAAGGAACACACTCAAATGCTGAGCAAGGTCTCAAACCAGCCCTTTGCCAAGCTCACACTTAGCTCTTTACTCTTCCTTGAGGTCTCAGTCTTCTGCTACCACTGAGAGCTGTTGGCTACAGCTAGTCTTAGTGAAAGGGGATCTCGATGAAAGAACGAAAGTTGAGAGATTTGAAACTCAACACCAAGGGGTTGGCAACCCCCAGTAATTGACATTTGTCATCAATGCCTTAGGCAGTAGGAACTACTGAAGGCCTTTCAGTAATAAGAGGCTCATGATAAATAAGTCATTGTAACAGGAGACCTTCTTTTCTAGGCTTTCATCAATTTTATAGCATAAATAACAATTGGCTAATCCACTATCGGTATTTTAATATCCAGCTAATGAGACCGCTCTGCCTAGTTGACTACACCCTTATTTAGGCTTGACCTGCTATTTGGGTAAAGTACTAGTTAGTTACACATAAAGTTATCATATATAAAATTTTCCATCAAATTCCTGGGGTTTTACAGATTAGCCTGTAAGGAGGTATTTAATCTTTCCTAACAATAAACATGCATGTAAACTAAGGTAGTCTTTATCTAAATAAACCAACACAAAGAGGTACACATCTATGTAACTGAGTCCTAGATATCCTTTGCCTGGATTCTATTGATTATTTCTATATTACACTGGGGTCCTCAACAATCCTAGGTGGAGGAAAATGGAAAACTTTCTTCTTAGCTTATGCTGTCTATCAGGCTGTCCTCCTGCTGTGTTTTTTTTTTCCAAATGTGTGAAGATGCCATCTGTATATATAAATATAAAAGAAGCCCATTTCGTTCCAATAGATCCCTAGTGGGCACTGTGTTTTTACTCTTAGGTCAATTTAGCCTTGAGCTCAATTTTCCTCAGCTGAGTGATCATCTTGATAAATTTCTTAGGGCTTGATCCCTAGAGAATTTTCTTAAATCTAATTTTATTAAAATTTGGGATTTGAAAATCTTGTTTGCATAATTATCTATGTTAAGTATTTCTACCTGTTTCTATAGAGACTTTTCAAGTAAATTCTACATTTTTTTTGGACTTTCCATGTTAGAATTTTAGACTTGCTCTTCAAGTCAGGAGAAATTTCACAGTAAGAAGACAGTATAATGTGTGTGTGTGTGTGTGTGTGTGTGTGTGTGTGTGTGTGTGTGTGTGAGACAGAGAGAGAGAGAGAGAGAGAGAGAGAGAGAGAGAGAGAGAGAGAGAGAGAGAGAGAGAGAGAGAGAGAGAGTTTAGCCAACAATCTGCATAGAAGATACTCTGATGGTCAGATTAACAGAATGTCAGTTTGTGCCATGTTAGAATATTAGATTAGGAGTTTCATTTCTTAGAGTAGTGACACATGAGTTATTAAATCATACACAGTGCTAGAAAATCAAGAATGATTATTATCTAAAATGCTTCTAAATTTCCAACATTGCTAACATTTAAAATAGTATAATGCTGTCATTCCATATGCAGCAGAAATCTTGAAGCTGCTTTTCTACACCTAGAAATCTAGAAGCTTCTTCTCACCTGTTATGTGACAAACACTGAGGTGAGAGGTTGGAAAGCCTTAACTTTGCTTACAGTGATTAAGCCAGCATGTGACTCAGTTCCTATACTTGCCAATGATCTGAAACTCTTCAAACTATGAAAACTATTAAAAGCAGAAGCCATCTTCTTATCAAACTTTCTCATCATCCTCCCATTGTATGAAATGGTTACCCATAATACAGTAGAAGGAGTATGTATCTGTCAACCAAGGCTGCTGGGTTTAGTTTCCTAGGAGACTAGTATGACTCATCTCTCTCTGTGTGCCTGTAAGTGTATTTTTTTTACAATTTTTTTTTATTTTCTATATTTTTTTTATTTACATTCCAAATGATTTCCGCTTTCCTGGTTCCTCCCTCCCGAAAGTCCCATAAGCCCTCTTCCCTCCTCCTGTTCCCCATTCAACCCCCTCTCCCTTCTCTGTCCTGGTATTCCCCTACATCCAGTCTTTCCAGGACCAGGGGTATCTCCTTCCATCTTCTTGGAAATCTATTGATATGTGAATTGTGTCTTGGGTATTCCGAGATTCTGGGTTAATATCCCCTTATCAGTGACTGCATACCATGTGTGTTCTTTTGTGATTGGGTTACCTCACTATGGATAATATTTTCCAGTTCTGACCATTTGCCTAAGAATTTTGTGAATTCATTGTTTTTAATTGCAGAGTAGGACAAAGCAGCAGCCAACAAACTGGGAAAAGATCTTTACCAACCCTACATCCGACAGAGGGCTAATATCCAATATATACAAAGAACTCAAGAAGTTAGACCCCAGAGAGCCAAATAGCCCTATTAAAAAATGGGGTACAGAGCTAAACAAAGAGTTCTCACCTGAAGAATATCTAATGGCTGAGAAGCACCTAAAGAGATGTTCATCATCCTTAGTCATTAGGGAAATGCAAATCAAAACAACCCTGAGATTCCACCTCACACCAGTCAGAATGGCTAAGATCAAAAACACAGGAGACAGCAGTTGTTGGTGAGGATGTGGAGAAAGAGGAACACTCCTCCACTGCTGGTGGGATTGCAAGCTGGTACAACCACTCTGGAAAGCTGTCTGGTGGTTCCTCAGAAAACTGGGCATGACACTCCCGGAGGATCCTGTTATATCACTCCTGCGCATATACCCAGAGGCTTTCCCTGCATGCAATAAGGACACATGCTCCACTATGTTCATAGCAGCCTTATTTATAATAGCCAGAAGCTGGAAAGAACCCAGACGTCCCTCAACAGAGGAATGGATTCAGATGTGGTATATTTTCACAATGGAATACTACTCTGTAACTGTATTTCTAGAGAGGATTAACTGAGGTAGGGAAGACATACCCTAAGTGCTTAAGAGAAGATGTCCAGGAAGAAGTGTAGCCATAGGAAGAAGGAAAGAGCACTGAGTAAGGACATGTCTTGCTCTGCTTTTCAGACTCTGTGTGAGCCATTCCATGGTGCTATCCCAGAGACCTGGAATGTGAGAGGCTTCCAAGACTCAACAGGGATGTCCTTAATCAAAAATGCCAAACAGTGGGGAGATGGAACCTGAAGATATCACCTTCAGTAGATAGACAGGGCTCCCGGTGGAAGGATCAGGTAACCAAACCCACCTTCAAAATTTTGACCCTGAATTGTTCCTGTCAAAGAAATGCAGGGAAAAAAAAAATGGAACACAGACTGAAGGTAGGGCCATCCAGTGACCAGCCCAACTAGGGATCTGTAGAGAGCCATATTTAGAGAGCCATATCGCCTGGCAGGACCTTACTCTCTCAGCCTGTGAGAAGCAGCTGACCCGTCTAGCTGCCTGCATTCTCCTCCTCTTCTAAGGGAGGATTGCCAGACCTCAGTGAGCCAAACCTCCCTCACCTGGAGAAGTAGCCTATTGTACCTGGAGGTAGAAGCCTATTGTTCTACCAGAGCCAGCTGCCACCTCCCTGCTGATTTAGTGGATTAGTAGATCCTGTGGAATCAACAAACTTCTAACAAGAGAGTTTATATTTGCTGTTCACTCCCAAGTAAACGGACTTTGAACAGCGAAAGGTAGTCTTGGTCCAAATTTCTCTTCCTGTCCTCCCCATGCATCCCTAAGTATCTTTTACAGATCACCAGTTCGCGTGTAGCTGCAGGTAGCTACAGGGATCCATCTCATGGGCAGGTACCAAACCCTGACCCTATTCCTGAAGCTATTTTTTGCTAGGTGTTCTCTGAGAGGCTCTACCAGAAACTGACTGAGACAGATGCAGATACATACAGCCAACCATTTGACTGAGGTAAGGGACCACTATGGAAGAGTTAGGGGAAGGATTGACAGAGCTGAAGGGGATGTCAACCCCATAGGAAAACCAACAGTCTCTACTAAACCGGACCACTGGAAACTTCTGGAGACTTAAGTCACCAACCAAAGAGCATACATGGGCCGTTCTATGGCTCCCAACACATTTGTAACATGGGACAGCCTTGTCTGGCTTCAGAGAGGGGGTGGGTGGTATTGGGGGGAGCACCCTCTCAGAGGCAAAGAGGAGGATGAGTGGGGTGAAGAACATTGGGAGAGGGACTTGGAAGTGGGCAATATTTGTAATGTAAATAAAATAATCAATTTTAAAAAATAAACCTAATTAAAAATTCATAGATTTTTTTTTTAAACAAACAATGTCTAGTGAGCTAAGTACCCTGGATAGGTGCTGTCTTTCAATGTCTTATCTCCAAAGCTCCTTACAGTCTGGCTTGCCCTGTTACCACATCCTTGGTATCACTTCTGTAATCCCACTGCAGTATTTGCATATATTTACTAACAATACTCAACTGTCACTTGGTTAGCAATTCTGTTCAAGGCTATAGAATCCTTTCTGAATATTCTTTCATTGCTTTAGAGAGCAACACACGCTCCAGCTCCGGATTGTTGCTGTCACCAGTGTGTGCTGGCCCAACTATCCCCAGATGCCAGCTCTCTACCTTAAGATATATGCTTCCACTAGGCCAGCAGTCGTCAACCTGTGAGTTACTACCTCTTTCAGGGTCAAACAGATATGTTATGACTCATAACAGTAGCAACATTACAATTATAAGGTAGCAACAAAATAATTTTATAGTTGGGGGTCACCACAACATGAGGAACTGTATGAAAGTGTCACAGTATTAGGAAAGTTAAAAACCACTACACTGGGCAGAAAGAATTTCTTTGGTCAATGGTGATTTCCTGGGCACATGTATATTTATAGGTCCTCTTGATGCTGTCAGCTACTGTGATTTCCCATATCCAAGTGTTTTCTTGGAACAAATTTTACCATGTATATGTTACCATTTATGATGCAGTATTATGTTTGAGATACCTCTCAGTGAAACATACATGTACCAAATCTGGTATGGCCTTGGCAGGCACAGAATGACATGGTTCTTGTCCCTGGGACAGGGCCAGCAAACATGGGACTCCATGAGTGTTGATGACTGCTATGGAAATAAGGCTCCTTTGGATAATAATGTAGATGTTTTACAGTTCCTCCCTCAAGGAATGCCCTTCCTATTATCTTTAATGACTCCATAGCAGGAATGCAGGAAGTAAAAGTGAGGTTACTGTCTCAGCAAAAAAGCTGAGACCTTTAGGACAGCCCTTAAGGTTGTGGAAAAGAACTCTAAAAACGTGAGTTGGGAAATATATAATTTCTCAACTATGCAAAAATATAAAGATATAATATGAATCGTATAAAGGGCTTCACAGATCTATAGGGACAGAGGCAGCTACACAGTGAGCCAGCTTGTATGAAGATACTAAGAAAGGAGATTTAGACATCTAGAGAGTGGTGATTGTGAGAGATCCTACCCAGCTAAGTTTTTTTGTTTATGCTTACAAAGGTAGACAGATCCTGGATTTGGGGTTATCCTGGGACTCAGCAAAATTAGACCCAGGTGTGGTAGAAATGGTGATTTCAGGACAAGCTCCCACCCAGCTAGCTTATTGTCTGTGTTTAACAGAGACAGGCAGATATCTGAATTGTTTTTCAGTGTCAAAAGAAAATGTGTGCTTGCTGTCCCCTAAGAATTAAGGGGCTCAGGTCACAGGATACTTATTCAGAGGATAATAAAAAGGGAAACTGGAATAAATAACTGAATTGATACATAAATTAAAAAAAAAAAAAACCTGGGCATTTGGTCTCCATGAAATGAGCTAGCAGAAGGTGATAGCAGTTCTTCAGAATTTTTTCTCTAGCAAGAGCTAAGTTGTCTAGAGATCTCTGGAGAGTGAAAACAGCTCTTCAAGAAATTTTTCTAACAGGATTTCTGACTTTGGTCTGAAAAATCCATAAAAGCTGTCTAAAGAGGGAACACAACTGTTTTAATGTGTTGTTGTTTAAACAGGAGTTCTATTCTATAGCCATAAGGCCTGTGGTTAAGATCACAGCTTTTACCATTTTGCTGAGACAATTGCCACACCTTAGCCTCTCAGACTCCTGTTGTTTGTGATTGTCATAGAGTCATTAATGGGAAGACATTCCTTGAAGGAAGAATGTAAAATATGTACATTGTTATACAAACAAGCTTTACACCCATTGGCAGCCGTCCACACTGCCTGCTGCCCCATCTCAGGAGCAGGAACCACATCATTCCCAAGGCCATGCTGGACTGGGCATGCATGTTTATTTTCCCAGAGTGTATGGCCAATATCACTTTCCAAGTTGTTCAGCATCTGAAGATTCAAGCGGTATCAGATTTTGGTGATGAGACTTTTATGAAATTGTATACATGTCAATTCATATACTAGTTAAAGCATGAAATACAATGCTTTCTTCAGGAAGCTGGGGAGAATTTGGAGTGAGCCTATTCTAGCTTTCAAATCTCTTCTTGCTCTAAGTAACTCTAGAACACTGAATTAGCCCCTTGGTATCTGCGAAATGCCTTGTCTTTTTAACCATTAAATTTGGGATTATATAAACCTTTAAAGGTCATCTTGAGTATTTCATAAGAAAATATTGATCAAGGACAAGACTGGCTAGTGGCTAAATATGTAGCATTATAACTATTGTTATCTATTGTTATTATTAGCTGGGTTTCCCTGAAGCATTTTTATGAGCCAGTTTCTGAGTAAAAAGATAGCAGCTAGGATATGTATATCCACAGCAATGCTCTCGCTTACTAGTGTGGAGCTCCAGATACAGGAAACTAGATAGCATGGGTAAAAAATTTTACTTTGGAGAAATAAGTATCAGTGGAGGAAGTCTGTGACTCTGGCCCCTTTGGTCAGTTAGGTTTTAATAACATTGCTAAAGTGATCCCTAGAAGTTTTACCTGAGTAAGCTTAGTCTCAGAATCCAATTAGCCCTCCCCCAACGCCATCCAGCCAGCATGGAAGTGGTCCATTTTATTATAAACTAATTACTATTCACTTTTTATCAGCCAACAAATCGATTTGTGCAGGACCTTTTAAAATTCAGGAACTGCCTGATGAATTTGTTGAAACAAAGAAGGTCATTAGGAAGTCCTATCACCCATCCTCAGCTCTCTCTTGGGTTTTAATTATTCCAGCCACAAGAAGAGAGTGAAAGAAGGCAGGTCACTGGAGTCTAGGCAGTTTGAGTTGTCTGTGCTTGGTCTTCCTAGCTTCTGTTAGCCACATGGCCTTCCTTTGTCTTCTAAGACATAGCAGTGTTGGCAGGAGACCAAGAAACACCGTTCTTCTCTAGTCATCCTCAACTAACCATAGGTATACTGTCCTCTGTGCAGTTTGCAGAGTTGGTGAATCCTTGGGAGTAGATGAATTACTCTAGACCCAGCTGAAATGTCTTCACAATAACCTCTGAAGACAGCAACTCGGGTATATAACTGTTTGGTACCTCAGAAACAGAGGCCAGTTCCACTAGCACCCAAGAGATAGGACACTCTAACTATAAAGAAACCCATGCATGTTAAATGACACCCTCCAGTTATACTGTATAACTTATCATCATTCCTGTTCCTTCTCCTCCATTTTTACTAGACTATTATACTTTGCAATTTGTATTGTTTGTCTTTCACTTAATTTGAGTAATCTAGATTTACAATTATAGTACCAACACATTTTTGTTTCACATTTATATTTTTCATTATTTTCTTGTTAAAACATATAATGATAACTATCTCTTATTTAATGAACAACACTAGACACTTTGTATTTCTTTAAAAAAATCTAACAATACATCAAGTTTGAGACTTTATATTTCTCCCATTGTATAATGAACAGAAATGAATTTCCCAATATTGAATTTATTATTTTCCTCAAGTGTTTAAAATTATTATTTTCAAATTACAGGTATTATGACCAAGTTAGCCCATTTGTGAGTCTTAACCAATCAAAACACCTGGAATATGCATGGTGTCCTTATAAATCCTGACCTGCCATGGATATTTTAGTTGTAAGTAAGTGCAATCAGGCACCTTTGTCTGTGCAATGACTGGGTCTGTTCACAAAATTCTGTGGGGATTTTTTTGAGAGGATTGCTACCATAAAGTGGTCTTAGCATATATGAGAGTTGTGGTGTAGATTGATTGTGACAACCCTAACAATCTTGAGTGACTCAGACACCATCTACTTAATTTTACATCTCATCCAATTTGGGGATGAAATGTAATTTGGTACTTTTGAAGTTTGGAATTAATGGAAGAGGAGTCTGAGTCTGCCTAGAAGTCAGGATGCTCATGGAAAGCCTCTGGGATTGTGTGAGTTTCCTATGAATCTGAGAGAAATTAAAGGTTCTAAACAGTTTCTGCCTTCCTGTCCATTGTCTCATGCCTTACACTATAAATCACCATTTGTGTTAACTTTCGGTTACTCTGATAAAATGTCAAGCGACTCAATTCATAAGGAAGAAAGGCACATTTTAGGTTACTGTGTCATTTTTGATCTGTGCTTTCCTGGCTCCATTGTTGATGGACTCAAGGAAGCCAAAACTGAGCAAGAAAATGGGTATGTTGTGACACTCAATTCAAACGGATATCCCTGGTTATCTTCCACGCTGCATTGAAGTTTGCAGGCTCCCCTACCTTCCTACAGTATCCAGGCTGGAACCAAACTTGTTGCTCATGGGATACAGTCCCAAACCAAAGGATAGAATATTTTTCTGTAGTGGCAAACTAACCCCTGACACAACTGAATTAACTAACAGTTTTGCAGTAGAACTAATAGCTCAAGTTTTGTACTCATGATCCTGCATATGCTAAATCCATTGTTTTTGATTGGTTGGATTTTGTTTTTGTTTTTGGTTTTCTTGTTTGTTTTTCTTTTTATTTTTCTTTCTTTTTTTTTTTCATGTTGCTTGTTACTAAAAGTCCAGTGAAAAAAACAAGAAACAAGAAGAGAATAGAGCAATGCATAAGACTTCCTAACTGTTGGGGGCTGACAGTCCAACTGCCAGCTACATAGACAGGCTGCCACTCCCCTCTAGTGAAACTCCTGACCTTCCTGACGGAACATCAAGACCAAGATAAAAATCTGTGACCTTCCCGGGAAAAACCGCAGAATGCCCCAGGCACCCGGCCCAGGGCTTGGCCCATAGCTCACTTCCCCTTAGCTCCCCTTCCCAACTTCCTCATTCAGGGCTTGGCCCATAGCTCACTTCCCCCTAGCTCCCCCTCCCAACTTCCTCATTCCTACTGCTTAAAACTTGCTGCCTGTGTGACAATAAACGAGACCTTGACAACGGAACCTTGCTTGGTCTCCTTCTTTTCTCCCCCACTTGACCCTCAGGTAGCGCCTCTTCGGGACCCTGAATAACTAGACCTGCTGGATGGGTCAAGTGGCGCCCGAACAGGGACCCGAAGCATGGCCAACTACCAGACGACGGAGGAACCCCGGGAAAAGGAATCGAGGCCCTTTCATGCCGCATCACTCGTGAGTTGCTGGAAAGGGAGGTGAGTTTAGCCAAATAATTGTCATCTGATTGTCACGGGGAAGCAATTGTCTAAAGAAGCTTGTTTCATAGGAGAAATCAAGCGTTTGCTCAGGGAGAGAGGAATAAGAGTCAAGAAAAAAGATTTAATTAAGTTCTTTTGTTTTGTTGATGAAAAATGTCCTTGTCTGGTTTTAAGCGGCCCTGATATACACCCACTTATGTGGAATAAGGTTGGAAAAGATATTAATAAGCTTTTAAAAGGTGGTGACCCAGTGTCCGCTGCATTTTTTAGTTATTGGGGCATTATAAGAGACATAATACAAGATGCTGAGAAAGGGGGCGAGAATGCCCGTCTCTTAAATATAGCAGAGGACTTCTTGCAGGCTTCACGGCCGCCGTCATGTAAAAACGAAAGTAAAAGCGGTGAGCCTCATTCTCCTTGCCCCTCCATTATTATCGATATGCCGGGAGAGGGAGGAAGTCCCCCGCCCAAGACGCTATACTCCCTGGAAGATGCCAGTGCGTCCAAAGACCCAAAGACCATCTATACCTCTCTTAAAGAGATTTCCAACAATCGAAAAAGAGACAAGAACAAATGATATCAATCTCGCCATTTTTCTGATTCAGACCTCGATCCAGCCTCTGAGGCCGAATTAGAGGAGGAGGCCGCTAGATATGAGGAAGAGAGATACAGTCCTGGACCTCGACATTCCCAGATTTTTTTCACTCAAAATTCCAGACCCAATCGCCCCCCGCCCTACTTGCCCCCATTACTATCAGCTCCCCCTGCGCCCCTGCTGATCACAGTGGTAGAGGGACTAACCCAAACTAAGGCTGCACTTCAGGCACAAATTACCGGCCTTAGACAAGTTTTACAATTACAGCAGGAATTAGGAGATCTTACTTTAGACATTCAAAATTTCAAGAGACCATGAGAAAGGGACAAGATGCCCCAAAAAGACCAACAAATGCCATAAAAAATGCCAAAGCTAACTTTCCCAGTTATGACTAGGGCCCGCGCCAGGCAAGTCAGGGAGGAGTCTGAGTTAGACAGCCCAAAGACGTGAACTAGACCAGCCCGAGATGAGCCTGAGCCAGATAGTACCTATCATAACCAAGGGGAGGAGGTCGAAGAGGAAACTGATTATGATGAGGTATCTGTAGACTCTGAGGAGGAGGACTCCGATCAAGGTGAATACGAGACCTTACGTCCCGTGTACAAGAAACTCAAACTTAAACATATCAAAGAATTACACTCAGCCATTAAAAATTATGTTTTAACCGCACCCTTTACCTTGTCCGTTTTAGAAGGACTCGCGGGTCCGGATATCTGACTCCTGGTGAGTGGACCAAGGTGGTACAGTCTGTCCTCACCAGAGGACAATACTTAACTTAGAAATCTGAATTCATAGATAGGGCCGAGAGTCTGGCCGCTAGGAACAGAAAAAACCCTCTAGGCAGGACCACCTCTTGGATGGCAGACAAGTTGTGTGGGAGGGGCCCATTTGCCTCCAAGGAAAAACAATTAGGATTGTCCCCTGGCGTACTCACTCAAACAGCGCAGGCCGCCTTATCTGCCTGGAGAGCAGTTCCTGCTACAGGGGCCCTCACCACCCCTTTAACTAAAATAATTCAGGGGGCCCAGGAACCCTACGCCCAATTTGTGGGGAGGTTACAAGAAGCAGCAGAGAGAATCCTAGATCAAAGGTGAAAGTGAGGGGCTCCTCGTTAAGCAGCTTGCTCTTGAAAACGCTAACTCGGTGTGCAGAACCGCGTTACGAGGCAAGACCAAAGATCTTCATATTACAGGAATGATTAAACTTTGCAATGATATTGACTCCTTCTCACATCAAGTGTCCAAGTCTATCAGTTTAGCTATCGGGGCTGTGTTCCAAAAAACTGGAGATTCTGGCTGCCCTAGAGGCAAAACATGCTTTAGATGTGGGCAGCCTGGTCACTTTGCTAGAGAATGTAGCGCTCTCAACCCAGCCAGCCATTTAATCCCGTCATTGGCTAAGGGGCCCCTAAGCCTACCGCACTGGGAGTTTGTCCTCGCTGTAGGCGAGGCTGTCATTGGGCCAAGGAATGTCAATCTAGAACTGATGCTAATGGGCAAGCCCTCCCTGCGGTCCAGGGAAACAGCCAAGGGGCCCCGCACCAGGGCCCCTACCCACAGATGATCACACACCCCCAAGCACAGCACCAAACTCCTGCAACACCAGCTTATCTAGGGCAACAGCAGGGAGCACAGGACTGGACTTGTGTTCCTCCACCACCAGGGTTATAACCCCCGAAGAAGGAACCATTATTATAGAGTCTGGAAAGTTTGGACGCCCACCATCTGGTATGTTTTTTCTAACTATCGGACGAGCCTCTAGTGCCCTTCAGGGGCTTGTTATTCTTCCCTCCGTGATTGATGCTGATTACTCTGGAGAGATTAAATTCCTGGCTACTGCCACGCGTGGCCCCTTGACGCTCAGGGCCAGACAGCGCATTATGCAAGCCTTACCATTTCCCTTTGTGGGACAATTCTCTCATGTGAAAGAAGGGCATGGCTCCTCCTCCCCCAGCTCCTCAGATGTCTATTGGGTTCAAAAATTAACTGATGAAAGACCCATGATGATGCTCTGGCTAGATGGCAAACAGTTCCAGGGCCTTTTGGATACAGGGGCGGATGCAACAGTACTTTCCTCTAGACATTGGCCATCAACTTGGTCCCTCGAGGCTACCGCCACACATTTAAAAGGCATAGGCCAGTCACAAGATACACTTCAGAGTTCAAAGCTCCTGACCTGGAAAGACAAAGAAAATAATACAGGCACGGTTAGACAATTTGTGGTTCCTGGACTCCCCGTTAACCTCTGGGGAAGGGATATTCTCTCCCAGATGGGGATGATGATGTGCAGTCCTAATGAAGTCATTACTAAGCAAATGTTAAAAACGGGGTTCCTCCCTGGAAAGGGACTAGGTAAACATGAACAGGGAATTACAGAACCCTTGGTCCCCACACCCAAAACGGATAGAGGAGGTTTAGGAGCAGACCCTTTTTCCTAGAGACTGCTGTTCCCCCTGCACTTCAGGCTGACAAAATATCTTGGAAATCAGATGACCCAGTCTGGATTGATCAGTGGTCTATGCCTCAAGAAAAGATACAGGCTGCCCTAAAGTTGGTGCAGGAACAGTTGTTACAAGGGCACCTTGAACACTTCACTTCGCCGTGGAACACCCCCGTCTTTGTTATAAAAAAGAAAAATGGCTCTTGGAGATTGTTACAGGACCTCAGAGCAGTCAGTAAGACCATGGTCCCTATGGGGGCCTTACAACCTGGTTTGCCCTCTCCTATAGCTATCCCTAAAGGCTTTTGTAAAATAGTCATTGATATAAAAGATTGTTTCTTTTCCATTCCCCTCCATCCGGAGGATTGCGCCCGCTTTGCTTTCTCCATTCCCGTTACTAATCATGTGGGCCCTAATCCCCACTTCCAATGGCACGTGTTACCGTAAGGAATGGCTAATAGCCCCACCCTTTGTCAAAGATAAGTGGCCCAAAATATAGATCCAATAAGGTTATGCTTCCCTTTTGCTTATATTGTTCATTATATGGATGATTCATTGATTTCTTCCGCTAGCTTGCAAGAAACCCAAAAGATAGCCCAAGTTATCGTCCTGGCCTTACATCAGAGGGGCTTTATAATCGCCCCTGAAAAAATCCAAACCCAGTACCCTTTCTTATTTCTTGGATTTCAACTAGAGCCTACATCTATTTATTCTCAAAAGTAAACAATCAGGAGATCATGGCTACATACCTAAAATGATTTTCAGAAACTTTTGGGTGATATCAATTGGCTCAGGCCCTATCTCAAGCTGACCACCGGCGATTTAAAACCTTTGTTTGATATCCTGAGGGGTAGTCCTGATCCTAACTCACCTAGAATGTTGACTCCTGAGGCAGAGAATTCTTTATTAAAAGTAGAACATGCTATTGGCCAATAATTTGTGGGATATTTCAGCCCTTCCAAAACTCTCTATTTGATTCTTTTTACAACAACGTTTATGTCCACAGGCCTCTTATGGTAAGATAGCCAGCCACTTATGTGAATCCATCTGCCTGCAACCCCCCCTAAAATACTTCCTACTTATCCCTCCTTGGTCTGTCAGGCCATTTATCTGGGACTTAAGCTGGCTACCCGCCATTTTGGTTGCGATCCAGATGTTATTATTACTCCATATTCGCAAGAACAACTTACTTGGTTGCAACACAGGCATGATGATTGGGCCATCCTGTTGTCCATATATCAGGGAACATTTGATACTCATCTACCAGGAAATAAACTATTGCAATTCCTCCACGTTACCCCCTTCATCTTCCCAAAGGTCACACACTTGAAACCTATACCAAATGCCTTGACTGTCTTTATAGATGGGTCTAAAAATGGAAGGGCCTCCTTTGTTGTTAAGGATCAGGCTTTTTATGTTAAGTCCCCTTATGCTTCTGCTCAGTTGGTAGAGCTTTATAGTGCTCTAGAAGTTTTTAAATTAATAGATCAATCATTTAATCTTTTTTCTGATAGCCATTATGTAGTTAGAGCACTTCAAGTTTTAGAAACTGTTTCTACCATACAATCTTCAACTCCTACCTTTAAATTATCCTCAGAATTACAGGAACGTATAAGAACCCAATCAAGCCCATTCTTTGTGGGCCATATTAGGGCTCATTCAAATTTGCCCGGCCCCTTAACCAAGGGAAATGATCTGGCCGATAGGGCCACCAGGCTATCCATGATGACTTTCCTTAGTGACCCCTTGCAGGAGGCCCGGGTGGCACATTCACTTCATCATCTTAATGCTCAAACATTACGGCTCAAGTACAAAATTACTAGAGAACAAGCTAGACAAATTGTCAAAAATTGTAAAAACTGCCTGACTCTACTTCTGGAACCACATGTTGGGGTTAATCCCAGAGGTCTTGTTCTGGGAGACATTTGGCAGTTGGCCTGTCAGCCCCCAACACCTAACAGTGGTGGGGTGATCTCACATTTGTGCCCAGTGAAATGGAGTATGATAACTGTAAGGCAGAAACCCTGAAGAGTCTCTCCATAAACTGTTGGACAACAAAAACTAGTGTTTGTCCATCCTGTGGCATTTACTGTGTGTTCTATTTCTCTTAGGTCTTTTTGGGTCATTGGTCTTAGGGAGGAAACTTCTTTAAACTTATACAAGGGCTTCAAATATCAACGATTCTCTCTACAAATGTGTGTTTTATAGTTCTCTTTATAAAACAATTCATGCATGTTTTTCTGCTCATACATAGCATATAGCTTAAGAATATTATATTATCCATAGAATTATTAACTCAATATCTATGTTGTGCTAGAATCTGTGCTATCTACATTATGTTGGCTGTTTAAAATTTTAGGAAAACTATTTTATAATGGAAATAGTTTCAAGTCCATATTAATTGTACTAGTTTTTTTTTTTATCAGCTTTCCAAAAGCAAAGTCATCTAGTAAAAGAAACTTCAATTGAAAAAAATAACACTCCATCAAATGGTCTTTTGACAAGTCTATGGAGTGTTTTTCTGGAATGATGCCAGGCAGGGACATCTCACTGTGTCCACTGCCATCACTAGGCAGGTAGTTCTGAGTTGTCTAAGAAAACAGGCTGAGCAATTCATGAGAACCAAGTCATTATTCAGAAAACAGGCTGAGCAATTCATGAGAACCAAGTCATTATTCAGAAAACAGGCTGAGCAATTCATGAGAACCAAGTCACTATTCAGCATTCCCCACAACTTCTTCTTCCTTTCTTGCTTCTAGGTTCTTTCCTTGAATTCTTGTTCCCACTACCCTCAATGATGGGCCAATACCTGGGAGTATGACAGGAAATAACCCTCATAGTATCTATCACAACAATAGAAACCTAACTAGGAAACCGAGGAATGCACATTTAAGTTTGAGAAGTTATATTGGCCTCTAGGTTTGTTTTGCACACTTTTTTTTGCCATCACAGCACTTCACAGGACCAGTTACTTGTATCACAATGAGAACAAGAAAGAAAAGTTATAAATTTGCTGCGTGCAGGGAAGTGAAGATTATTGGGGAGCAGTTGGATGAGAGGAAATATGATCAAAGATATTGTATTGAAATATATTTTCAATTAAGATAGGAACCTTAATTCACATTTGCTTTATGTTCCCATTGTATAGTGAATGACTAGATTTTCACTATCACCTCTACGAACAGACTGCAGAATACCTTACTTTATGAGATATATAGATGCGTGGAAGAATGCAACATCACTCAGTGCATATAAGGGTAAATAAATGTTTTAAAAAGTGAAAAACATCACCACTGCCTTTATAAATAGTTATATATATACATATACATATACATATGTATGTTCATGCATCTATATATTCATTAATTAGAAGTATATGCACATAGTCATATACATACTCATGTGCACACTCAAATATACATGTATTTGTTCAGGCATCAAGGCTGCCCTGGATGAGGGTTGTCAGAAGCTTGAAAACTTCCTTACCCCTAAAAACACTTTTCAAGTTTCTATTAGATGACACCAATTTCTCATCAGTGTTTTCTCCCTAAATCAGTTTTCAAATGTAATAAATACTTAACACTTCAAGCTTTAAATCACATGAGTTTATGTCCAGAAAAAGGGGTTAGTAACCATTTGGATACATTCTTTAAAGCACAGACTTTCCAGTTTATTATTTTTAGTTTTTAAAACATCTTCAATAGACTTAGATGAAAAGAGAAGAGTTGGTTGACCCCAGAGACATGCATTCTGTCTCCTCTGACCATACCGGCCACAAGAAAGACCATTTTCTCAGAAGTTTTGTAAGAATTGGAACATTAGAAAGAACATTTAGGTGGGTTTGTTTTATGTTCTAAGGGCCTTTTTTTTTTTAATTTGGGAGGTTGGCTGCATTGGCACCTTACGTAATTCTGTGGTTACCTGGCGTCTCTTGCTTCCTACTAATTTCATCTAGGAATTGAAGCAAGTTGTTTTGGGTTTATTCATGCTGAACCCCTAGACATATCTCCTTCATGTCAAGTAGCTTCTGACTTTATTTAAGTGAAGAGATCCTCTAAGGAATTTATTCTCTACCAAATACCCATTCTGTATAGCTCCTGGTTTTGGATTAATCTCACTTGACACTTTCCCACCTTCTCTTCTCTCTCTCTCTCTCCAACCCCCCCAGGCCTCTCTATTGAAAGTTGTTAATATTTTAATATTGTTTCAGTTTTAGGAGACAAAGCATGTATCTTGTCTACAATTCTAGTTTAGAGTCCACCAACTTGATGAAATCCAAGGCAAGAATTTAAGTAGCTAATCACATTGCAGCCGTAGACAAGAGTAAAGAGAACAAATGCAATTTTGCTTTTGTTATCCTCAGGTTGATTTCTCTACTCTTATGGAATCTAGGAGAAATTGACAAAGGGATGTTACTGTTCTCAATGGGCCCTCCTTGACATCTCCAAGGAAAACAGAAGTTGTGTGAACAAGCATTGGAAGTTCCCAGGAGATTCTAGGTTGTATCAAGTTGACAATAAAAGGTAACAGTCACAGTTTCATTATCCATCACCCTTTTAAATTGTAGCTTGTCTTTTTGTCATAAAAGAACAGTGCTTTGAAACTAAGTCTTCATACAGTCAACTAATATAAGACGGTTACATTTCCCACCTTCCACTGCAAAACTGCGAACCCTAGCATAAGTACCAAATCTGGTTACTCTTCTCGGTATGGGTAAGCCTAAGCTTTGGAGTTTATGTTAAGAGATCACTGTTCACTTCTGGAACTTTCAGAATGTTTCAGTTCCATACACATAACATAGTCACATTATCTGTGGGCAAGTGACACTCTGGTTGAGAATTTCATTATAAGTTAGAACTATTTGAATAAATTCAGTTTGGGAGAAGGCTGGGGATCCATTAACTATTAGCTTCCTTCTCTTATGGAACACAGTCTCAAAACAACAAAAAAAACAAAACAAAACAAAAAAAAAAAAAACCCACCACCACCACCACCACCACCAACAACAAAACCCCAAAGAATCAGCCCAGATGCATATTTCACATTCAGCAGCTATTTATTTCTAAGCAGTTGGAATACAGCTTAATTCCACAGTGGAGAAGCAAATTTCTTCCTGAGACTTCCTTTCCTGTCTATTTTGTTGTTTACATTTTTAGCTTTCAGAAGAAAAAAAAAACTGTCAGAATAAAACAAAAGGGGAACACATTTGTCTCTAAAACGCACACATTTGTTACTTTGTCTTACTTATTCAGAACAGGTTAGCTGCTAGTGTTCAGTAACCTGCTTCATCTTCATACAGGCCTTCAGCATTTCATTTTTTTTTCCTTGACACCCACACTGAACTCAGAAGAATCCCTTATTTATTTTAATGTGATTTTAAACACTGCTGTGCTCAGCATCTAAATCTGTATCAATCAAAGCATCAGAGTGAAAGGCTTATCTCAGAAGCAAGTACAAACACATGCATAATATCTATCTATCTGTCTGTCTGTCTATCTATCTATCTATCTATCTATCTATCTATCTATCTATCTATCTATCCATCCACCTACCTACCTATCCATCCATGCATCTAATACCTCCAGATACATACATACATGAATGCATGTAGATATGTATACACACACATGCATGCATATACATGCTTATACCCACATAAACATATACCCAGATATACAAATATACATAAATATATACGTATATATATCCACATACACATGAATGCATACATATATTTCCACATACTTATATAGGTTAGTGTGCATAAATATATATACATACATGCATATGCAAATCCACATGAGCAAGAATGTACACATACATCTATATGCATGCAAACACGCATGAAACATACATATTTTTATTTTTCTACATATATATCTCCACAAAAGCAAAGACAAGCATATAGACAAGTATATATGTACATATATATTCACATATACATAGACATATATATTCACATATACATAGACATATATATCCACATAGACATGTATGCATACATATACATATTCAAGTGTATAGGTATACAAATTTGGGAAGCTTAAAATTTCACTACCCCATATCTGTTGTGTTAAATAACTAATTGTTACTGTGAGAAAATACAAGAGAAATATCAACTTAAAAGTTGAATTTTGGCTCACAGAGAAGCTTTGAGCCCCAGATCACATCTCTGAATTTCTTTCAATCCTCTGGTAACAAAGAAGCATCATGGTAGAAGAAAATGTGGGTAAATCCTGAGTAGTTCATAGCAGTCAGGAATGAAAATAAGACAGGGCACCAAGAGAGGGGAGGGGCGAATAGAATGGGACAGAGACAGAGATAGACAGTGACAGAGACTGAGGTTGTGAGTCACTATATGGGTAGCTTCTGGGAACAGATTATACAAGAATAGAATGTACCTCTTGTAACTGATAAAAAGGAGATTTGAGAATATTAAAACATGTAAGTTTTTCCCATTATGAATAGTTTGGCATTCATTGTGCTTGGAATAGTATTTCTAGGAAGAGAATCAAGGACCAAACAGTGCTATAGATCTACTGATAGATGAGGTTTCTTAATTGGATAGATGGTTGTAAAATTATCTATCAATCCATCCATCCATCCATCCATCCATCCATCCACTTACCTACCTACCTACCTACCTTTCTGTACAAGCTATTGTAAATGGACCGGAAGCATACTAATTTGTTCTTGCCAGCTGAGAGGCAGTGTGATATCAGAGTTTTGGGCAAAGAGTATAATACAAAGAGAGAAAGATGCAACAGCGGGGCAAAGAACGAAGTCACTCAGTGAGAGGGAGAATGGTGAGGCAGGTAGGCAAGTCAAATCACAAAGCGGAGAGGAAGTAGGCACTCTATTCACATAGAGAACAATTAGAGCACTTACACTTGAATTTATAAGTCACAGTATTTCCTCAGTTCCTCAACTAGGTTATCCAAGATGCTGCTTTGTGGAGGGATGATACCACAGCTGATTATAAAGGATTTTCTCACATAGGCCAAGGATTGTCCTTCAACTCTGCCACAATTTCTGTCCCTGATGGGAACCACTGTGGCTTTAGGGAGACCTCTGATTCATTCACCTGCCATCACTTTATAGTAAAGTTATTCATTTATTTTTTATTACTTTCTTGTTTTAGGTTTTTTTTAACAAAATTGAAACATTTAAAAATTTCACAAAGCCATGAAATATTCTATTTTTCAGCCAAACTCTCCCTTTTTCCCCCCCAAGTAGGACACATAAAGTTTAATTTCCTGACCTCTTCTATTGATGTATAGCAGTCATTTTTCCACAACATTAGACTAGGTAATCTATTCTTAGGGGAACCTTGTCAAGCCTGACTGATATTCTGCATTTTTCTTTCTTTTTTTTTCAATTTTATATTATATATTTTTTGCTCCTTTCCCTCCTTCATAGTTTCAGCTATGGAAATATGGCAATAATAATACAACATCTATGGAAAAATGAAATGCTTTTAGCAACCCATGATGCTAAGATGAAGCAAGGGAGAGAAAGGTCAGGCTTGAAAATGAAATAAAATAATACATTTGCATCTTGAGAGAAATCCATGGACTCGGTGAGTAAGTTCCCATCTGTAGGATGTTTTGAGTCAAATTTCCTACTGGAAGATGAATGTTGCTGTCAGAGAAATGTGCTGGCAATGACAGCCACAGAGACCAGTGCTCATGCAGAGGAGACTCTGAGACACAGCCAGATTTCCAGTCTCTTGAGAGAGTATCTCACTGTACTTATTTATGAGGACCACAGGACAGCAGCCTCATTTCCTCTGGGCTGAGCTCAGTGCCAAGATTAAAGTAGGCATGATCTTTATTGTCTCAACTACGTTTGGCACTTCCTCTTTCTCCCACTTTCTATCCAATGGTCAATCAGAAAAAGGACAGAAGTCAACATGTTCTTATTTTCTCTCTGTACAAACAAGACACCCGGCAGCTGTCAGATTGAAAAACCTTCTACTCACAATCAATTTATGTATGGTTCAAACAACTAAGCTGGGAAGGCATTGTAAAAGGTGCAAGTTGGCTGCAGGAGGCCTGGGCCAGATCAGGTCAGAGAGTGGGAACAATGAACTGACCCAGATAACTTTTACAGTTTTCTGGTACTGGTCAAAAAAAAAAAAAAGCTATCATGAAACTTCATTTCGATAGAGCTCTGGATACTTTTCAAATTAAAGAATGGAGACCTTCCTATGAAACTTCCCCTAAAATTATGCACTCTTGATGCCACAGACATAATGGCATTATTATGAACATTAACATGAACATTATCATGGCATTATCATGGTAGAGAGTCCAGCTAGTGCTTCGAGATGGTTAGCAAAATTCTCAGAGCCTTGAATGGGGATAGAAGTTGTGCTTGGGTGATGAAGGGGCTCTATGGAATGCAGTGTGACCCCACATGCAAATGAGACAGTGAACCCACAGGAAAAACAGACAGGATTCAGGAGGCAAGGCCCTCTTCCCATGTGATGGGTTTTCCAATGTCATGAACACATATGGTGCTAACATGTGTGTTTCCGAATCTCTTCTAATGGCACAAGTAACTGCTTAAACTTCGTATGGGTACAGTTATACTTGGAAGGACTGGATTCAATGAGCTATGATGCTTTCTCTCGGATTCAGGTGATATACTGTCCTTTTGTGTTTTCTATTATCTAAGAATTTGTTTTATAATTGCAATAAATATGTAATACTGAATAATCCAGTCATATGTAAACTCCAAGTGCATCTATTATTTCCTTAGGTGACTAGAATTATAGCAGTTAAAATTATTTTCATGAAGACTCAGTAATCAATGACAAAATAAAATGCCTTGAAATGCTCCCTGTAGGATATATGGCTCTGGTGAAAATATTTGGGCTTTAAGGAAAGGTTTAGAAACACAAAACATTTAAATTCATTTAGTAAAATAATTGACAATATTTCCTCATATTATACAAACATAGACAAAGCCCTCTTTTCATATTATCCTCATGTTTTGCTAATTCACCTTTTTGAATATAATTAAATTAATATCTTCTCATAGTTAACAATAATCACATGTGAACTCTCCTTCTTTGCATTGATATCATAGCAGAAGTAACAGTTGTGTGTTCCACGACTGGGCCTGAGTGTTGATGTGTTAAATACTTGGTACTTCAGAGTAACCTCAGAAACAAACATACCAACCAGATAAAATAATCAGAAAATCAACATCATTCCTTCTGACTTTATTGCTTGCTTTCCTTGAATGGACAGCTCCTATCTTAGTTTTACACTTTAGTTCAATTTAAATGTGTCTTGTTCTCAGCCTACATTCATTTTTATTTTTGAAATTTGATTCTTCTCTCATAACAGTTCCCTTCCCTCCACTCCTCCTAGCACCTCCCACCTCTTCTCTGCCTTAGATCCACTCCAATTCTGTTTGTTCTTCAGAAAAGAGCAGGCCTCCAAGAGACAACAACCAAACAGGGTAACGTGAAAGTCTTCATATGAGGAAAGACAGGGCAACCCAAAAAAGGTAGGAGAAAAGTCCCAAGAGCAGGCAAAAGAGAGACACACCCACTCGCAGATAGGCGTCTCACGGGAAAAAAAAACAAAAAAACAACAAGCTAACAGAAATTGTAGACTTAATTCAGGACTTGTGCTTAGCAATTCAGTTGTTGTGAATCCATGTGACATCTGCTTAGCTGCTGAATGGGCCACATGCTCCAGGTGTCCTCTATCCCTTCTAACTCCTACCATTTTTCATCCCCTAGTCCATGGGGTTCTCCAATGTACCACAAACTCACATTAAAATATTCTTACCAGCCCAAAGTTGTCCTTTTTTATCTAGGACTCAATTTTGTCTTTATGTCCTTCCTTCATGCCTTCATTCCTTTCTTCCTTCCTTCCTTTCCTCCTTCTTCTCCTTCTCCTCCTCCTCTTCATCTTCCTCTTCCTCTTCCTCTCCCTCCTCCTTGTCCTCCTCTTCCTTCTCCTCCTTTAAATACAGGAACTCACTGTATATATCAGGCTGGCCAGGAACATAGTAGCATGGGTTTGCTCTCAGACACACTACAACCACTCTGCCTCAGCCTGCTTCCTGTTAGGACCACCAAACTCAGTGATGCTGTAGATGGACTATTGGGGGAATTAGATCTGAGGCCTTACACACACTCCTAAAGCATCGTTATATCACCAGCCTTACTCAAGGTTTTAAAGGAATGTTCATTGTATAGGCATGATTGATGAAGTCATTGGTCATGAATGGCCAATTCATTTTGTTGCCTCTCTAATATCTACAGAGGTGAGGAGGGCTGTAGTGAGGGCAAAGGGTTAACTTGTTCATCTCACATTTATTCCTGTGGCAACCAGCTTCATGATCCAAGTTTTGACTCCTTAGGTTAAAACCAGGTATGGATATGATGGAGAAGGACCCATCGTGAATTAGATAAAGGATGTCCATCTCTTTTTTATGAATTAGATAAAGGATGTCCATGCTCCCCTAACACATCACTTTAAAAACGCTGTGCCAAGAACAGGGAATGAAGACCTAATGTCTATTCCATCAGTGTTGGACAGATCGCACACAGTTTGTGCCATTTCCTTTCCTGTTCTTTCACTCATCTTCCATTCCCTTTCCTTTTTCTATCTCTTGTTCTCTTCCTTTCTTCCATTCCCTATTCTCTCCTTTCCTTCTACCTCTCTTTTTTCTATCTTTTCTTTTGTTTCTTTCTTCTTTTCCTTCTTCTCATTTTTTGTTCCCAGGGACCAAGAAATTAGACATCTGTAAAAGTAAAACAAATAGTTAGCTGAAGTCTATTTCCGTATCTATTTATCTATATCCTGACATAATTAGTGATCAAAGGTTACATTTTTTTTGGAAAAGACAAACTATAAATGAAAAACATTTAACCTAAAATTAAAATTATAAATAATTTCTTATTTGAAATAGTGTTACTAAATATGATTGTTGCTGAAAAAAGTGGCAAGCAAGAATGCACAGTGCATAGTCTGTTACACATGCCAAGTAGTGCCTTTTGCATTGTTGAATGAATGAATGAAAGAATGAATCGGTGAACAAACGAAATTGATCTGCAGTCCAATTACAATTAACTTTGCTTGGCCTAGGAACAAACTTCAGGGTTTTTCAAAATCAGCTTCATGTCAGTATTGTGCCTCATTGCATCCTGTAATTACACTTATAAGTCAACACATTGTCTAAAAAGCCACTGCAGGAAACTGATGTTAAAGAAGACATTTTGGATAGTAATATATTGATTTCAGTTCCATGGAAAGAACTTTCTTATCACCTGTGTCAAATTCTGTCTACAAAATAAAGTAGCCAAAGAGCAGAAATGTCTAAAAGGATTTCATGACAGTCAGCTTGACAGGGTTAGATTCACCCTGGACCTATTTGTGAGGAAGTTTCTACATTAGCTTAACTGAGTTGAAAAGACCCACCTTAACTCTGGATGCTATTATCACATGGATGAAAGCTCAGGATAGACAGGATACAGAGAGAAAGGGAAGTTGAATAACACCATTCACCTTTTCCTCTTTGCATCATGTTGCTTCATGTTCCTGCCACGTGATTACCCCCACTTAATATAGTGTACCCCAAACTGAGAGCCAAACCTTTTTTTTAAATGTTATTTTGTCTGGTATATTTTTCTAAACAATAGCAAGTTACTAATACAGATGCATTGGTAAGGAACACTGAGGGCATTATTATTATTATTATTATCATCATCATCATCATCATTAATAATATCATATGCTGGAGGAACCATCTTGTGGAGGGAATGTCAGAGTTTAGATTTAACTCACCATACCTGGAAGTGTTTTGTTTTGAACAGGACCTAAACTCTAACTCTTCCTAGATTTGAGAGTGTAGAATTGTCTCTCTGTCTACACAAAGACAGACAGAAAGAGTGAAAGAGAGAGAGAAAGAGAAAAAGAAAACACAGAGAGAGAGAGAGAGAGAGAGAGAGAGAAAGAGAGAGAGGTGCTTCTGTGGTTTTCCATTAGTGGAAGGAGCATATTCTTTTATGGAGACACAGACGCTACTCTCCCAGGCTCCTGCTGTGCTATCCTGCATGTAGGATGATTCACTCATTCGAAGAGAGGCTGGCAAAGGTGCTTAGAGACTGTTTTAGCACTTTATTTGTCCCAATTATCTTCTCTGCCTATTAGGGTGAATGGAACATCACAGGCATTGCTTATCACGGGTTTTGTATTCACTAATAACGCTGTTGTTTATTACAGCAAGCAGGCTGCATGCAGTCAGCTCCGCTTCTGTTAATCCCCATGGCTCCAACTTCTCTTTTTCCTTTATCTTTTTTTTAAACCTATTCAAAACAAATTAGATCCCACTGAAGCTACCAGGTTTCCCACAGCTTACGATTCTTAGGATAAGTTCTTGAATTGGGCTTCGAGTTGATTGGTTTCAGTCTGAAAACCCTAAAGAACATCGCAGGGCATACCCACCTGCAAGACCATCTATCCAGCCATATTTCAATGGCAAATGCCTGTCTGGGCACTTCCTACCAGGTGATAGCGGCCTGAACTGCATGTGTTCCCGAAATCATCAGAGAACAGAATGCAGCAAATAGTTGTCTTTCCATCATTTTGACTTCCCAAAAGTCCTCTTCCTCTACACACTGCTTTTCAGAAGTCTGCTCAGAGAGTCTACAGGGCCTGAGGCCTGCTGAATGTGTGGTTAAAAAATGACCCTCATTTGGGCCCTTAGGAAAGATATTATCCTGTAGTCTATTATTCTGAGCCATGTAGAAATTGGAGTGCTCTTTCTCAGTCCTCTCTCCTACACAGGCTTGCTGTAGCCCTGTGCCTTTCACTTCATTTAGCATAAAACAATGATAGTTTACCAATATCTAAAGAGAAGAACTTAGTTTTGTACATTGTCACCTATTAATGCTAGGTGCCACCTGTACCTTGTGTGGCATTCAAAATCTGGGTGACTCAGAGAACTACAGTTTACAAGGTAGAAGAGTGTAGCCATTAAGTGGATAGACTTTGTTTAGATTAGGGAAGTTAGAAACAACCAAAGAGATGCCTTAAGAAAAAGGAAATACTAATTCACTTCTGAGGATCAAGGCCATTTATGTTTCAAAATATACCAGAACCCAGGTCCACATGAGTATGTAGTGTGAGGGAAATGTTAGTGATCCCCCACAAAACAGACAGAAGTCAATCTGATGCAACTCACAGCAGGGTTTTTATTCTATTGGAGCAATCTCCCCCCCCACACACACACACAGGGCACTGTCATCTTGAAGGATGGCTTTGGTGGTGGGGAACTGAGCAAGGCTTTATAGTAATCAGTAAGAGCAAGGAATAAGTGTGTAAGCATCTAATTGAAAAGTTTTTAACATAATTTGCTGGTGCTGGGAGTCATATCATAAATTTAATTTCTGCTTCTGCATTGGTGGTCATTAGGCAAAGGCTGGCCTTGTAACCTAGTGGTGCAGGTTTGCTGGGCAATCACCTGGAGATGGTGGTCTTGTTGAGGGTGTAACCTGCAGAAGTTGGTTTTGTTTGGATTAACCTAGTGATTGGAGCTAGGCTCCGGTTTTGTTGGGGGACAACTTGGAAACTAATGCCAGGTGCCTAGCCTGTTAGTTTAGCTAAGTTCAAACATAGGTCAGGTTCTCCAAAATGAAGTCTGAACTTAAAAGATTTGGCCTAGCAAGTACAAAAGACTTTGTTTCAGATGATTACATCTCAGATTTGCTTGCTATAGATGAAGCATGGGCTTAATTGAACTGAGTGAAAAAACAATCTGATCTTTGGACTCAAGAAGCATGGCTCGTTCGATCTAGAATCTTCCTCCACTTTTAAAATGTCTAAACATATTTATTCTGGGTGTGTGTGTGTGTGTGTGTGTGTGTGTGTGTGTGTGCGCGCGCGCGCGCGTGCGCGCTCATACCACTGTGTACATTTTAAAGCATGGGGTTTTTACATGTGTGCGTGGAGACCTGGTGTAATTCCTCAAATGATACACTTTTTTTTTTGAGAAAAGACTTGCTTGTGTGATTAAAGTAGGCTCTCTAACCGGTGATAGGCACCAGGGATATGTCTGCCTCTGTCTCCACCAAAAAGGACACATCACAGCACTGGGTATTGCCTTTTTTTTTCTCTTACAACATTAGTTCCAGAGATCAAAACTCATTCTGGAACTTTGCCAATGCTGTGAGGTAAGCACTTTACTGACTGAGTTATCTTCTCAGACCCTTAACTTCGTTCTAAGTTAGAGTTTCATCAGTATTAAAAGGAGAGATCTAGCACAACACAGCATCAGCAAGGAGCCTAGCATGACTACCCTGTGAGAGGCTCCACCAGCAGCAATGTTAGACAGATGCAGATACTCACAGCCAAGCACTGGACTGAGGTCGGGACCCCTGTGGACGAGTTTTGGGAAGAATTGAAAGAGTGGAGGAGGATGACAGCTCCATAGGAAGATCAATGGTGTCGACTAACCTGGACCCCTAGGAGCTCCAGGAGTCTGAGCCACCAACCAAAGAGAATACACGGACTGGTCTGAGCCCCCCAACACATGTATAGCAGAAGATTGACTTGACTGGCCTCAGTGGGAAAGCATGCATCTAATCCTGTAGAGACTTAATACCCCAGAGAGGTGGGGTTGGGGCATTCTACCCGAGAAAAAGGGGAGAGAGAATGGAAGAAGGAACTCTGCAAAGGGGCAATGGGAGGAGGCAACATCTGGGATGTAAATAAAATGATCAGTATAAAAATGGAGAAAGCTAAATATTATAAATAAATAATAATGACTAGAAATGTCCATCAATATTGAAAACATAGAAACCTGAAATCTGCCACTCTACATGCTATAAACATTATGGTGGAACCTGGGTACATTATTTGTAGTCTCCTGTTAATGTGTTTTAAATATGGGAGCCAAGTCTCTTAGCTTGTGTTTAAATGTTCTCTGTTTTACTTGTTTAACATTGTGAAGTGCATGTAAAATCAAAATGGTCAGGTTTGTGAAAGAGCGTGATGAGTTCTTTGTAGACAAAAGAAGGGAGGTAAGACTTTTAGACAAAATTTCAAATTCTCAAGGATGTGACACAGTTAGAGAGGTGCCAGGGAAGGGCACAATTTCAGATGACCTCACCCAGAGACAACAGTGATACAATATATATAAAAAAATGTTTTATCTATCGAGAGATTTGGAGGCAGCCTCTCCTGTAGATAAAGCCGGCCTGGATCTTCCTAAATATTAGAATGGCCTTGTACTCCAGATTCCCCAATTATACCCAATTGTATTGATACTATGAATTAAATTCAGTCCTTCAGAAATATAAAGAAGCACTAGAGATCTAAGCTACACTCCCAGTCCCAGAAAATATATTTTAAAAACAGCTAAGCACGGAAATTGAAGTGGCATATTGTGAAATCTTCACTGCAGCAGGTTGAGATATTATTGGTTTGTCATCCTTTCTGTTCTCTCAGTTCTGGTAGAAGCCCCATTGTATATTGAGAGTCAGGGTACTTTAGATATTGGAGCGAATATTCTGAGACTGACTGAAAAGTTCACAAGTCAGTAGTGGAATTTTTTGGCTCAAGAGCTGAACATGTGTCTCAAAATATTACTATAGAAATCAACCTAAATTTTCAGATGATACTGTGCCCGTGAGGGAGCAGGGAGATTCCCAGGGAGCACCAGGAATGGATGATGTGTATAATCATGCAATGGCTGGAAGGAGAGTGCTAACTTCTAAAAATTCCATGGATTTTAACATAAAAACCACCGATTCAAGAAAAATTACATTATTCAAAGCCTCTGAATAATGTGTCATATCTAAAAACAAAATGAAAAAAAAAGGTTTTTCCCCAAATCAGGACACATTTAAAGAAAATGAGAAAATAACACATCCATCTCCGAATATAGAAAGGTGACCTCAACAGAAATTAATATTATAAATAATAGTTAAGTTTATGAAAAAGATAAAGAGACCATCCTAGCATTCAATATACAAAGAAGATAACCTAAAGGAGAATGACATCAGGAGCCTTGTCATATAAGTCCACATTTATCAATATATACACTTCACATAAGACACACACACACACACACACACTTGAAAGTGTGCAGAAGTACAGAAAAGCCAGAGTATCAAGTCCAGAAGAAGCCCTGAGACTCAAAGAAAGTGATAGAAACTGTCTTTAGTGTGAAAATTCTTCATTGTTCTTTCCTAAATTACTTGAAACCACTTGTCTACTTTAACAAACAGTATAGCAATGAATTGTAGGATTCAGGATATGGCTAATGTGCCAGTGTGAAGTATGCAGAAATGGTACAAACATCAGCTTTATGTAGAATTATGCTGTAGAAGAGACTTCTAAATTTCACACAAAGTATATTTATTCTGAAAATTTGATTCTAAATCTTTAATACTCTTTCTAATTTTAGAGCAATCACTTAAAACTTCAAAGCTTAAAAGCTATAGGTTCAGTTAACCTATTATTGCTTATAAGTTTTGCTTTTTCATTTGACAACGTTCTCTTACGATATCCTTAAACTTAGAGATTCTTCCTTCAACAGTATCTGCACGTGGCATAACCTTTATCAAATCAAACACAATTCTGGGATAGGTATTTTTTTCTTCTATCTGAGATTTTAACTTATTCTTTTTCAGGATTTTTTTTTTTTATTTACAGTGTCAATGGGTTAGTTTGCTGTTGTTCTTTTAACTTTAATTTTGCATTCCGTGGGCTTCTGGAATGTGATCTAATTACACTAATAGGTAAAGCTGTTACTACTAGTGTAATTAGAACACATTCTAGATATCTTAAATTCCTTATATGTAAACATGCCTGGCACAGCTGCTTTCTGCTCTGCTCAATTTGTCTCCTCCCCTTGCTATACTGAATGGAAGCATCACCCGTCAATAAAAATCTGATTGGCCAATGAGGTGAGGCAGAGAGAGAGAGAGAGAGAGAGAGAGAGAGAGAGAGAGAGAGAGAGAGAGAGAGAGAGAGAGAGAGAGAGAGAGAGAGAGAGAGAGAGAATTCTGAGAAATAGTGCAATGTGAGGGCAAGAGATTCACCCTGAGAGCTGGCAGACAGACATGTAAACCTGGGGAGAGGTAGAGAGGTAGAGAACCAAGTGGCATGACTTAGACTTGTATAAATGAGGTAATTAATTTCTGATCTAGTCGGAGATCCAGCCAATAAGGAACAAGCTGTTGGCATAGGCATGTATTCATGTACAAGAAGTCTAAAAGATATTATTCCAGAAAACAAAGAGGTCGGGTGAAAAGCCCATAGTTACACTCTGTAGTTTTACATGTAGTATCTCTTAAGTTATGTTCTTCACAGCAAGATAAGGCATACTATGCAACCAGTACTAAAGCAAACCTTTTTTTTTATTGTTTCTTAGATATATTCTTTATTTACATTTCAAATGATTTCCCCTTTCCTTGTTCCCCTCTCCCTGAAAGTTCCATAAGCCCTCTCCCCTCCCCCGTTCCCCAATCAACACCCTCCTGCTTCCCTGTCCTGGTATTCCCTTACACTGCTGCATTGAGCCTTTCCAGGACCAGGGGCCTCTCCTTCCTTCTTCTTGGGCATCATTTGATATGTGAATTGTGTCTTGGGTATTCCGAGCTTCTGGGCTAGTATTCACTTATCAGTGACTGCATACCATGTATGTTCTTTTGTGATTGGGTTACCTCACTTAGGATGATATTTTCCAGTTCCACCTATTTGCCTAAGAATTTCATGAATTCATTGTTTTTAATAGCTGAGTAGTATTTCATTGTGTAAATATATCACATTTTCTGTATCCATTCCTCCATTGAGGGATATCTGGGTTCTTTCCAGCTTCTGGCTATTATAAATAAGGCTGCTATGAACATAGTGGAGCATGTTTCCTTATTACAAGCTGGAGAATCCTCTGGGTATATGCCCAGGAGTGGTATAACAGGGTCCTCTGGTAGTATCATGCCCAGTTTTCTGAGGAACCGCCAGACTGATTTCCAGAGTGGTTGTACCAGCTTTCAATCCCACCAGTAGTGGAGGAGTGTTCCTCTTTCTCCACATCCTCATCAGCACCTGCGGTCTCCTAATAACGAGGTAATGAGGGTCTTCGGGTATTTGCCATGAATGTGATCTGTCATCCCATGTCTAAGTCTTGGCCCTTTTATACACTTAAGCCCAGTAATGTGAAACTCCAATAAGTTCTAGAAAGTATAGCAACCTCGAATTGATATGATATAATAGAAGCTATTTGCTATAATGGCATGATGAAGAAGAATAAAACAATGCATATAATAAATAAAAACAAATTAGATTTTTATAAAAATGTTTGGGTGGCTTAATATAACATTAAAAAACAACTGCTGCATTAAAAAATACTCCTCATAATATACATTGCCTCATTCTTTTCCATTAAAAATAATCATTTTAAAAGCAGGCAGAGATAAAATTAGTTTGCAAATTAAAAGGAAAAAAAACCATGTTTCTAGAAAGTGTAGGATCATTTTTAGTTGCTACAGATTAACTTAAACCCTTTTGTCATTAAACGTTACCCTTCAGAGAACTGAGACGATTTGCAGAAGAGGCAATAAATTAGTATTGGTTATTTATGAAGAGGTGAGGCGAGGGGAAAATGACGGGAAAACAAGCAGAGGAAACTAGGATGGGCAGATGGTGAAAACATTGCAAAGTTCATGAGACTCTTATTTTGTGTGTTGATTCTCTAATATATTTTTTATCTTTCTTAATTTTTATGTAGACCTTGTGATGAGCTACATCACCAACGTCTTTGCGGCAAATCTTCATGAGAAGTTTGTGATTTCAAAACCGGAAAGATTAGTCCAGTGAGGTGCTCTTTTCTTTCAGTGCTATTTTGTGCCATTCCAGCAAGTTGTCAGCAGAACACAGGTTGCAGAAGATCACAGAGAAGCTACCCCTATGCCTGTGTTTCCCTATCTGACATTATAATTATGATGTAGATGTCAAATTTCATAGATTAATTATACTGTAAGTGAGTTAGTTTGAGAATTATTTCAGTGCACAGTCTTATGAACTTTGCTGCTTTTAGCATTGTGTTTGCTGATAAAAAAGACTGTTCCATCTAATTTCAAAAAGAAAATCCTATCTATATTTAGCCTATTTGTTTTTTAAAGTGTTTTATTTTATTTACTTTTAATTATAGTATATAAGGTTGAGTATATGCATGTGAATACAGATACCTGTGTAGGCCTATAGAGGGTTTCAGATTCCTCAGAGCAGTTAGAGGGGGTTGCAAGACACTCAATGCAGGAGCCAGGACCACATTCAGGTCCCTTGAAAAAGTAACAAGCACTTTTAACCACTGAGCCCCTAACTTGTTTTGCTAAATGTGACTAATTCTTTAGTAGACCAAGCAACTGGTGAATGATTCTGTGTAAAGCAAGATATCAATCACTTCAGCTTACGAAAATGACTACTTAATTCATAATTTACTTTTTTGTATTGCTAATCACAAGTCAGAATACTATGCTTGTCTTTGACAACTCATTTCTTTTTTTCCATTAATTAATTTATTTCTTCACTTTATATCCCAACCCCTCGCCCTGCTTCCTGCTTCCCCTATCACACAGAGTCTATCTCATTTCCTCTCTCCCCATGGGTGCCATCCCACTCTGGCACATCAAGTCATTGCATAACTAGGCTTTTCTTCTCCCACTGAAGCCAGAGAAGACTTCTCAGTAGGCTAAAATATTCTACAGATAAGCAACATATTCAGGGACAGCCCCTGGTCCAGGTGTTGGAGAACCTGTAGGAAGACCAAGTTGCCCATCTGCTACATATGTTCAGGGGTCCTACGCCCAGCTCTTGCTTGCTCTTTGGTTGACGGTTCAGTTTCTAGGAGGCTCCAAAGGCCCAGGTTAGTTGGCTCTGTTGGTCTTCTTGTGGAGTCCCTATTCCCTTCATGTAGCTCAGTCCTTCTTGAAACACTTCCTCAAGATTCCTGGAGCTCCGTCTCATGTTTGACTGTGGGACTCTGCATCTGTTTCCATTGGCTGTTGAATAGAACTCAAGAGAACAGAGCAACTCACTTCTAAGAAAGAGAATGCAGGCTAACAAAGATTTCTCAAGTTCATACTACTATATCTCAGTAAAGGAAGCCGAGGAGGGAGTTCACAGTGGTGGACTGAGATATGTGTGTGTGTGTGTGTGTGTGTATGTGTGTGTGTTTGTGTGTGTGTGTGTGTATGTGTATGACACGCCTATGATGGGATTTCTATGCATGTATGCCATAAATATATTTTGATTAAAGTTTAATAAAGAAGAAATTCAGTAAGATACCATGTGGAATATAGTCTCTTTAAAAGGAATGATTTATTTAAGCTTTTCCAACTTTCATGAGGATTGAATGAAGTTTATCATTGCTGTGGAAGTAGACAGGAAGCATTAAGTGGGGTGGATAGCGGAGAAGAGAAGGAAAACTGTACAATATTCCTACCAAGTCTGTGTTCTTCGTTTTAGTCATTTTAATTGTTTTCTCGCAAGAATCTCAGTATTTAGGGAAGATACAAGAAAGCACATAGCCATCCTATCATACACAGTGAAATGGAAGTTCACAGTGTATTTGTATATACCAAATGGAAAACCCATGATCTATGATGGCTTTGGATTTCTAGTTGTTAACTTAAAGAATATGGATGACTAGGGGTAGGACCTACAAATTACTCTACTGAGTACTGAACTAAAACATTTGATTTGACTTTGAAATGTAGAGCTACTTTCTTCCTGCAAAGACTAATATACAGGGAAGTAAATTAATGATTTCTGAGTTTGACTACAATTCTGCAAGCAGACTTTCCCAGTTAGTGATGTAATCTATATGCTTGGCTAGTGGAAAGAGTGATTTTGACCATTTTAAATAAAATGACTCACCATAGCTATTCATTAAGCATGATATAGCTCTTGAAGTTAAAATTCCAAGGTATAGGGATAACAATGGGTCCAATCTGGCTTGAGGAAACCTGAACTAACTCAATACTTAAGAGAAGGGCAGTCCTGACATCTACCAGTTATTAGCATATGAATATCTCATGACAAATCACTTAACTTCTATAAAGAGGTGAAACTCACATAATCTACAAATCATCAGTTCTAATGCTTTGTTATTTTGCATAATATTGGTAGCTATCATGACCTCAGACAGTGATTGAAAAGTGGACATCTGTTGACTACATCTGTTTCACAAGAATGCCTAGTAGTACTTAATACTTACTGATTCCACATACTTTGAATTTTAGACAAATTATAAAAATAGCCTTTCTGTGCAATTAATATAGACATGACTACCCCACTGTATTCACAGGCCATGCCTGTTCAACTGGGCAGGATTTTTCTCTGTTAGAGGAAGAGCTTCTAGAAGCAATATCAGAAATCTGCCTACCAGTGAAAGGGTTTTTGTTTGTTTGTTTGTTTGTTTTGTTTTGTTTTTTAATTTTAAGATGTTGAAGGTGTATTAGTTTCTTTTTCTGTTGAGATTTAATACTCAAATATTACCTAATGGACAATAGGTTTATTTTCAGTTCTTAATGAAAGGTGTTGCTTTTCATGATAGCATATGATACCATCATATCTACGTTGATAAAACAGAAGGGTGAATGTGTTTTTCAATTTCATTAATGTTGTCTTATGTAGTCCAGTGTAAAATGGGAATGTTTTTCCAATTAATGTAACCAAAATAATCCTTTACAGGCATGTGTCAACACCAGTGACTAAGATGATCCTAGATTTGGTTAAGTTGACAACAATAACCATCACAACTCTACCCCTAACACACATCACTTTTAAGTCAGAAGCCCTTATCATGATAGGCTCATGACTGTCATAATCTTAACAGTCCCTAAAATCTTTGAAACTTCCAATACCTTAGAAGACCAACCTCTCTTACCTATGAGTCTACAAACTCAAAAATGTGTTACATACTTTCAACTCATAATGGCAAATGAGAGTCTGAAACAGAAGAAGTGGGCCTAGAACAAAATGATTAGACTAAATCAAAAGAAAACACAGTAGGAAAAACAGGAAGTACTCCAATATTATGTCCAACATCAGTAGTATGTGATAAAATTGGCTGGAATTCAAAGGAGATGGGCATTTTTGTGATTAAATCCTGTTCTTTTTTTCTTAGTATCTGTTTTGACTGTTGGGTGTGGGCATTCATACCTTTGTGTTTTTATTTAATTTGACACTGATATCTGTCTCTCTGGTGACTGGCTATGGATTTGACACCATGGTAGCAAGGCTTTGGAGGGCTATGAGGATATTTATGACATACAGTTCATGATCCAGTACTGTCCTTCAATCAGACTAACATTTGTGTTTCCTACCCGTGTCTAAATATTCCATTAACAGGAAACTTAATGATATTATGAAACAAGTTGGTAGCTTTCATTTGACCTGTACCTTTTTATGGTTACCAAGAGAGTGATCCTCAATGAGACTGAACTTTACAATGTTGATTAAAATACAAAACACAAAAATCCTTTCAATGTGTGTTATCCTACCCCTAAGACTTTATTTCTACAGCAAAAAAAAAAAAATCATTTTCCAGCATTGTCTATAAGAATTCCTTAATTCAGTTAAATTACTAAAAAGATCATCTATATGAACTTTTACTTTAGATGCAATTAGAAACAAGTAGTGATTTTTGTACAATATTGGAAAGAAAGAGAGAAGATAATTCTGATTATTCAATGAGCACCATGAAGTATGGCGTGAATCCTGCAGTGACTGGTGTTACTTTGCTCATCTACCTAGTAATTCATAGCCATGCAGAGCTCTTTTGGTTTTTGTAGAATGATATGTTATAGAATGCGAACAAACATTAAATTAGTGTAGTTAAATTCCCAGAAACAACTGTGGAAGCTGATTGTACATAATAGGAAAGGTTAAAAAATGCAGACATCATGAAAAGCAATAGATTTAAAAATCCATATATAATATTAGAGGCAAATCGTGAAATGGGTGAAAATAAGATAAAAACTAAAGAAAAAATAAGCTCAATATTAATTTACAGCAATGGTACTTCAAAAGTTATGTTCCTACCTATCATTCATCTACCTTGCAATACTTGATGATACATATGCATTAATGTATTTATATTCTAAACTAGAAAATTATTTCATTTTAAGGAGTTAATATTTGTCAAGATTTTTCCTTTGGGTGGTGTGAATGAGAATTTTTCTCTAGTCGGTGAAAATGGGATACTTTTGCTACATGACACAGAAAGTACTGATGCCGATCCACCAGTACCATGAAATGTGCGCCTCATCATAAAGCTTGATAGAATGGATTTTATGTGTCCCCAGAAATCAGATTAATAAATAGCAAAAAATTGTAACAAATACTAAATAGAGGCATGAAAACAAAGCAATATTTTCTATTTAGGGGCATAGAAAACGAACTAATTCAAATACATTTGAACACATTTAGCTTAAATTTTTAGATTATTCAAGATAAATATTCATGTGAACAATAAGGTTTTTGGAAAAGGTGGTATTAATTATTCTCTGGAAACATATATCTCATTCTTTGGCCAAATACAGGTATAGCCAACAGAAACTGCTAATTAATATTTTTTTGACTTTGTAGTTGAGGGAGGAGATATTGTTTTAATGAAAAGTTTGAAAAAAATGGATAATTCTGTTTGGTAGCATCACTTATTACTGCTGTTACAGAAGCTCTTGGCCTGTTGATTCGAGGTGCTTTTTCTTGCATTGTGACTAGAATCACAATGACTGACATCACACAATGAGCTGAGGGAAAAGTTCTCTCTCTGGCTCCCTCTTTCTTGCCAATCAATATGCTGGCAGAAAATGTCACAGACTCCATTGAAAGTAATAGGTTTAGATCACCATTGTGCTTTCTATTCAATGAGCTGAGGCTGTTTGGGCCATTCCTGTTAGAAAATTCACCTGTTTGAAAAGATTCATTTTATTCAATATAGTAGAAGGAAACAGCAGAGCCGTGAGCCTGCTACACCCCAGTTCCTGCTGCCCCCCTCCTTTTTGTCTGCTGTGCATTCCTTCTCTTTGAAGAGATACAAACCAAATCTAATTGAAATATATGGAGATTTCAGAAGCAGAACCATTTGCAACAGGTGCAGCACACAGATCAGCCGAGCTTTTCTCTTGGTGATCCTCCTGCTGTTTCCGCACTGGATGTCCTCTGGGGATTCTCTGAAATGTTTGTTTTATAGTATTCCCTCTCAGTCCACTCTGTACAAGAAGTCCCAGTGTGGCATCTTTAACCTGGGATAAGCTACAAGATCCATGAATGTTCTGGGTCATGAAATGATGTTAGACCTAAATTCAGATGATTACACAAATACTGGGGTGCTCATTTAGAGCTTCCAGACAAATTGTTAGGTTAGAAAGTTATGTGAGGCCATTTCTGGGGAAACAAGAAGAAAGGTCTGCTCATCCCAAACTGGGAACCAATAACAGATCAAAACAGAGATAGCACTAAGGTCCAACTTGGTGAACCAATGGGTTAGTCAGTGTTCTAGGAATGTGAATGATTGATTACTAATGGGGATAAAAATGACGCAAAGACAGCTGCATCACCCAAGACCATCCTAGTGTGAGTGACACGTCATAAAAGATGGAGACTTGCAGCTCATTTCTTGGGCTGCAGCCAACTCACCAGGTTGGAAAGTGCCCTTTTCAGGTATGTAAACTGCTTGAGCACATTCCAGGAGGCTAGCTGCACTCTTTCATCTATGAACCTCAGTTTGTCTAAGAATGTACCTCAGAAATCATTCATGCCTTAGAATTAAAGAGGACTAGAGATTCTTGACAGTTTCAGTGTCTTCTTGAACCTATTGAGTTGTTTATTTCCTGAGTTTAAGGTGCTTCCCTGCAAGATGAAAGGAATATGGAAGGTTATACCTTCCACTAGAATATCCTGCTGCTTGATCTATACTTTAACATCTTTCTTAGCAAGTTTGCTCCAAATGGAAGGTTTCAGTCCCTGAGGAACTGCACAACACCACCATACCCTTAGTAGACATTGTCATCCTAGGTGTCATCCTAGACAATTTTGGGAAAAGGGAACCATCTACTTCAACTGTGTTTTTAATTTGTAAGGAAACATAAATATTTAAAGTTTTATTTCAGTGTGGCTCATCTAAAGTTGTATTAGCACAGAATGAACCTACCTCATTATAAGTCAGAATTTTCTCATTTATACATTTACGGTTATGTGTCATGGTGGCAAACACCTGAAGTCTGTCCAATGGTTCTGAATCTCAGCTTGCTGACTTACTAAAACTATAGCCATGAAAGATTAGCTCTTCTGCTCTGTCCTCTACCTAGCAAATCTTCAGAAAATGCCTACTGCCGTTTTAGTAAAGATTCAGAAACAAATTATTGTAAGAAAAGCCTTTAACCAAGTTACCAAATACTTCACTACGTTAATAACTCTTTTGTATTGCTTTACTACCGTTGAATAATTAATGATAAGGATCTAGAAATTACAACTTTTAAGTTTGTTCGTGTTCTTTCATCTGCTGCATATAAGTCAATTTGCAATTTGTACTGATAACATTAAAGAACACTAAGAAAGCAGTGGGAATATGGAGAAATGTTCACAGAAGAAAAACCAAGCCCTATTGTCTCCTTAGATTGACAGTAATAGCGCATATTTGGAAAACATTCCAGCCATTAAAAACTGCCCCAAACTTGCTTATTAAAAACACTTTGACATTATCATCTTTTGAGTGATGTTTATTCTAGGCAATAAATCATTAAAAGTTCTCATTCCAAAACTCTGGGCAGCCTTAGGTCTTCAAATAATTTAGTCAAGCAAAGATAATTCTCATGCTAATGGGGGCAAAAAATTGGATTCCCCAGTTTACAGAGAACACCAAACTGAGCAAAATTGTCAGCATAACATTTAAATTACTTTTTTGATAAGCTTGGCTATTTACAAATCATCAGACAATTACATCTTCCAAAAACTATTTAGCATCAATTCACTCTGCCTTTCAACAGTGCATTTGACTAATTCAAAATAAATTGAAAAAAATTACCTTGCAGATTGCAAGAAACTGACCAAAAACAATCACTAGGGCTTTAAATTATATATTCTTAAACAAAAGAATTTTCTTTGCTTTAAAATATATGGTCCAGATATTAACCATTTAGGAGACACAGAAAGAATATGAATATTAGATCTAAGACCAATCTCTTACTTCAGAGTTCCTATGAAGTCAGTGCCATGAAATTTTAGATGTTGTGCCTATATGAGATCTGAACAAGAGGAAGTATATCGATATTCTGTCAAGTGTACAGAAGAAGCTTATGAAACTAAGACCATAGCTCAGGAGATACTGACAGGGAAAGGCTGTTTTTTGGGGAGTGTATCATTTTCTTTATTGGAGCAGGTACTGGTAGTTGCAAATGTTCCAGTAAATAACTTTCAGCAGTGTGCATGCAACAACCCTAATTCAATTCAAAGTGGTTTTGTTTTTTGTTTTTGTTTTTGTTTTTTTTTTTGGATGACAAGAAAGTGTGAGAGGGACTAGGTGAGAAGAAGAGATTTTTGGGAGGGTCAGGCAAACAAGAGAGGGTAATGCTGTATGACAGTATCCATAATACATTGTGTACACATATGCAGTTGTACAAAAGTAAGCGTATTCATATTAGGCAATCTAAATCTATTTTAGATTAGATTTATGAGACCATGAGGGCAAAATATTCTCTCACAGATTGATAAAACAAATGAGGGAGACGTCTCTTTTCAGACATTGTCAGAGATTTCTCAGTACTTAGAATGATGTCTTGTAGAGAGTGTCTGAACCTCAGATATAAAAGAGAGTGGTTACTTATGATGTTGGAGAGCTAACCCAGGAGCATCTCAGACCATCACCAGGTTGTCAGGGTCTGCAAGCATGCTGGCTTCTGGAGTTCAAACTTGGTTCAGAACTTGTCAAGACCTTAGGCATCAGGTATTCATTTAAGAGAGCACATAAGATAATGTATTTTAATTTAGGCTACTGTTTTTTATCTCAATATGTCTTGCCCCACCTCATGCAACCACCATTTATTCAGAGAAAGCTTTATTTATTATACAAACTCATGAATTTATTAAGAAAAAATAAGACTATTAACTTAAAAGTACATAGGCAATACTTACAATTTGGTCCCCCCAAGGAACTGATGGTAAAAGGATCATGAGTTTGAAAATAGCTTGATGTAATCCATTATATAAACAATCTCAAAGAAAAAAACCACATGATCATCTCATTAGATGCTGAGAAAGCATTTGACAAAATTCAGCATCCTTTCATGCTAAAGGTCTTGGAAAGATCAGGAATTCAAGGCCCATATCTAAACATAGTAAAAGCAATTTACAGCAAACCGGTAGCCAACATCAGTCTGAATGGAGAGAAACTTGAAGCAATCCCACTAAAATCAGGGACTAGACAAGGCTGCCCTCTCTCTCCATATCTTTTCAATATAGTACTTGAAGTTCTAGCTAGAGCAATTAGACAACAAAAAGAGGTCAAAGGGATACAAATTGGAAAGGAAGAAGCCAAACTATCACTATTTGCAGACGATATGATAGTATTCTTAAGCGACCCAAAGAACTCCACCAGAGAACTCCTACAGCTGATAAACAACTTCAGCAAAGTGGCCAGATATAAAATCAACTCAAGCAAGTCAGTAGCCTTCCTATACTCAAAGGATAAGCAGGCTGAGAAAGAAGTAAGAGAAATGATACCCTTCACGATAGCCACAAACCGTATAAAGTATCTTGGTGTGACTCTAACCAAAGAAGTGAAAGATCTGTATGACAAGAACTTCAAGTCTCTGAAGAAAGAAATTGAAGAAGACCTCAGAAGATAGAAAAATCTGCCTTGCTCATGGATTGGCAGGATTAATATAGTAAAAATGACCATCTTGCCAAAAGCAATATACAGATTCAATGCAATCCCCACCAAAATCCCAACTCAATTCTTCATAGAGTTAGAAAGAGCAATTCAAAAATTCATCTGGAATAACAGAAAACCCAGGATAGCTAAAACTATTCTCAAGAGTAAAAGAACCTCTCGGGGAATCAGTATCCCGGACCTCAAGCTGTACTACAGAACAATAGTGTTAAAAACCGCATGGTATTGTACAGTGACAGGCATGTAGATCAATGGAACAGAATTGAAGACCCAGAAATGAATCAACACTCCTATGGTCACTTGATCTTTGACAAAGGAGCTAAAACCATCCAGTGGAAAAAAGATAGCCTTTTCAACAAATGGTGCTGGCTCAACTGGAGGTCAACATGCAGAAGAATGCAAATTGACCCATTCTTATCTCCTTGCACTAAGTTCAGTTCCAAGTGGATCAAGGATCTCCACATAAAACCAGACACACTGAAACTAATAGAAAGGAAACTCGGGAAGAACCTTGAACATATGGGCACAGGGGAGAATTTCCTGAATAGAACTCCAATAGCTTATGCTCTAAGATCAAGAATTGATAAATGGGACCTCATTAAATTACAAAGTTTTTGCAAGGCAAAAGACACTGTCCAAAAGACAAAGCGGCAACCAACTAACTGGGAAATGATCTTTACCAACCCTACATCCGACAGAGGGCTAATATCCAAGATATACAAAGAACTCAAGAAGTTAAACTCCAGAGAGGCAAGTAACCCTATTAAAAAATGGGGTACAGAGATAAACAGAGAGTTCTCACCTGAAGAATATCTAATGGCTGAGAAGCACCTAAAGAGATGTTCATCATCCTTAGTCATTAGGGAAATGCAAATCAAAACAACCCTGAGATTCCATCTCATACCAGTCAGAATGGCTAAGATCAAAAACACAGGAGACAGCAGTTGTTGGCGAGGATGTGGAGAAAGAGGAACACTCCTACACTGCTGGTGGGATTGCAAGCTGGTACAACCACTCTGGAAAGCAGTCTGGCCTCAGAAAACTGGGCATGACACTCCCGGAGGATCCGGCTATATCACTCCTGGGCATATACCCAGAGGTTTTCCCTGCATGCAATAAGGACACATGCTCCACTATATTCATAGCAGCCTTATTTATAATAGCCAGAAGCTGGAGAGAACCCAGATGTCCCTCAACAGAGGAATGGATTCAGAAGATGTGGTATATTTACACAATGGAATACTACTCTGCAATTAAAAACAATAAATTCACAAAATTCCTAGGCAAATGGTCAGATCTTGAAAATATCATCCTTAGTGAGGTAACCCAATCACAAAAGAACACACATGGTATGCAGTCACTGATAAGGGGATATTAACCCAGAATCTCGGAATACCCTAGACACAATTCGCATATCAATAGATTTCCAAGAAGATGGAAGGAGAGACCCCTGGTCCTGGAAAGACTGGATGTAGGGGAATGCCAGGACAGAGAAGCGAGAGGGGGTTGAATGGGGAAAAGAGGGAGGGAAGGGGGCTTATGGGACTTTTGGGGAGGGAGGAAACTGGAAAGGGGAAATGATTTGGAATGTCAATAAAAAAACTTAGAAAATATAATAAAATTAAAAAAAAAGAAAATAGCTTGATCTTTATAGAAAGAGCCTCTACCGGAAAAAATAAATATATAATTTTATATCAAGTAGCATGTTTTATATTTGGTATAAAATTCTCTTCGAATTGGGGCTGGAGAGATGGCTCAGTGATTATGAGCACTGATTGCTCTTCCAGAGGTCCTGAGTTCGATTCCCAAGCAACCACATGGTGGCTCACAACCATCTATAATGGGATCTGATGCCCTCTAGTGTGTCTGAAGATAGTTTCAGTGTACTCACATAAATAAATAATTCTTAAAATATAAATATATATATATATATCTTTTCTTCTAGCACTTTTAATTTTCTGTTGCTCATTTGTAAGTCATAAGAAGGCATGTGATTCAGCTCTCTGCCTTCCATGTGCCTTTGTCTGAGCAGGCAACTTCTTCTAAGCACAAGCAGACAAGCACCATTGTCTGTCTAAGCCACCTATATGATGAATTATTCTTGTTCAAATTGACAAGAATTCCAAAAGTCCTGGTGGGCCAAAAGTCTACTTGGATAGCGCCAAAAGTCTACTTGGATACAGTGCTATCAAGGATGCATATAACCAGAGTCAAAAGATGAATTTCCATAGATGCTAGGAGCAGAGAGGCATAGAGACTGCAACCAGTATCAACATTTCTGGGTACTGCTTTTCTCCCAAGGCATAGAAGGAGATTGTTCTTTAGCTGAGTGATACACAACTCTGATAAATCAATCTTGCAGGAACTTTGGGAAAGGTGAAGAAATTGCCATTACATGACTTATCAGGAAATGGCATTATAGGACAGTGATTAAGTAAAGAAGTATTAACAGTCCAGTGGCTAAAAAACCTCCACTGAGGACAGTTTGGGGCAAAAGTAATTAATTTGATTTACAACAGCTACCGGTCCTAGAATACACTGGAGCCTGCTGTCTGTCTCTCTTTAATTGTTGAGAGTGTGTGGGCTAAAAGGAGCAGAGGGCACAGCCAGTGTTAACCCTTTGTTGTTTGTATGGCCGTCTTTCTTATCCGAAAAACTGTTGGATACATTATATGGTCTTACGTTTAATTTCATCGAAAAATCATAATGGCCCCTTAGCCGAGTGCTTATAACCGATCATTAATTTAGCTTCAGGGCATGAATACGAAAGGAAAAGGGATACCAATTAAATTTCAATTGGCTATTTTTTAAGGCTGCAAATGGCAGAATCTCCATTTCAATTTAATTAACTGAGTGAGTTAGGAAAAAAAAAATCTCATGCTTTCATATTTTGTACTTATCCACACAATACAAACTTTTCAAAGAAATTTCTTTTTTAGGCTAACAGGAAATGAGCATAGAGAACAATAAGAAAACAGATAGTACTGACTACAGAGGACTATTATGACTGCTCTTATTCTAAACTTTTATTGTATTTTACTACAAACTGAAACAATAGTCTGTGTGATAAAAAGGCATATGGTATTTCCTTTTTTCCCTTCATTCTCCAGCCACCTGGATTAGCAGAGGTTCCAACTGACCTATACAACTTGAAAATTTGTCAAACAATCCCAAAAAGAAGCTGAAAAATGATATTTTATCCAGGGCATAAAAGAGGCTATTTCTCATAGAGGAAAGAATACACTTTTCTTGATAGCATAGTGAAGGCCTAGAATCAGGAAGACAACTAGTGCTGAGAACTACTTCCATTTACGTTGTAGAAGTCATCATTTCTTTCTTTCTTTTTTTTTTTTAAAATCCATTGTTCTACTAGGAACACAGCACCACATTTAGATGGAGACTCCTCAATGGTGTCTTATTAGACCTGACACTTATTCATAGACCTGTTCCTAAAGGATCTCTCAAACGCAGAAACTCTGACTAGGAACATGGAACTTTAATGACATTTAAAATCAAGCACCTACTAAGTATTAACTGAAAGTGTTTCACAGAGTGTGAGTGGATAAACACTCAGCAGGTAGGCTGCCATTTTAATGAGTGGAGAGAGGAGGAGCTTTGAGCTAGAGAATCCCAGCCATTGTTCCATTCATACCTGCCAGTCACAAAGTTTCTTCCATAAGCTTTTCTGCTTGCAGGCATTGTGCTCTGTATGATCTACAGAAAACCTATAAACTCTTCAAAAACAATATCTCACAGTGTGTGTGTGTGTGTGTGTGTGTGTGTGTGTGTTTCTCACTTAATATTCTTACTAACATAAATGTTGGCCATATTCAGCAATTTCCTTTTAGTAAGGTATAGGCAAGTGAGGTCAGAAGAAAGTTTTTATAAGGAATTCTGGTATTCCAGTGTCCTAAGATATTCACTCAATGTCTAACCTATTCGTTGTAAAGAACTGTATGTAATTTTAATCAATACGATGCTCCACCACACCGTCCCCTAACTAACATTTTAGTTAGAAAGGGCTCCTTCGCATTTGAATCAACATAGTTTATCTGTGTGACTGCAGTGTGTTTGGAAGAGCTGAGATGATATGGCTAACCGTTGTTTGTCTTTATTCTTTATGCCACTATGGAGAAAACAGTGGATCTGGTGGGAATTTCAATACCTTGGGCACAAAGTCCTGGGAAGCCCTTCAGCACCACATTCTCTCCATTACAGTCTGTATCCATTCGTTGTATAAAGGATATAGATAATGAAGCAAGAAAAGCATAAAGTCCCTTACAATACCTCCATGAGCCATTTGGTTGCCAGCTAGGAACTATGCAATCACTTATAATTAGGTAAATAAATGTAGAGGGCAATGAATAATTCTGTTTTATAAAATAAGCAAATGATTGGTATGTACTCTGAAGACCAGGGAAAACTGCTTGCAGCAGAGTTGAAAATGTACTATAGAGATGCCTTTCTGTTTCATAGGTGGGTATGAGATGGCAAAGGCCTTTTCCCTAAATGCTTCATTATTCACTCTTAAAGAGCACATAAAATCATGGACTTCATTACAACCTTTTACTATACTACTGTTGTACTTTGTTCTTCACCTTCTTGTTCATGCTTCTAGGTGCTCCCTTCCTCACCCACAAACAGACCACTCCCCAGCTTTCTTTTAATGACTTGGTTTGTCTTCATTGTTGTTTTTTATCTTTCAGTATCACAGATTCATATTATGTCCTCGTTGCTTTGGTAATGCAGTCAAGAAAACCTTCTTAGTTTTACTACTTATTGCTCATACCCCATCCTGTAGAACCCAATATCAAATTTTTCTCCTCGTGAATTTCCCTTTAGAAATTCAGGCAGGCCTCTCTGCTTATGTGAGTCACCTCAGGTAGCCATTTTGCACTTCACGCTTCCCTCATTAATGTGCTGGGAATGTAGCTGATTGCCTCCGTGGCCCCTTAATTAAAGACAATTAAAAGTTGCTGAGTTTCCATGGGGATGACTGATTACCCAGCGGAGTTCACATTTGAGAAGATGAACCCTCAATAGTCCTCTTGCATGAGAAGCAAGGACTCAGCCCTCAGGCCCCTTCATTTCATTCCCACAGTGCTTACAAGTTAGCTGAGCTTTTATTAAAGTTGAGACCCAGATCCCTCACTTAATGGAGTCATATTACAAAATAAATTCTCCATGTCTATTCCCCCCCGCTTTTTTTTAGACCTCTTCTTGAATTTTTTATCTCCAAATGGTCTAGATTGAAGGGTACATATAAAGCATAATTAGTTAAGAAAGTTAGCATGCTTCATGCCTTGGATGTGGGGTCTGAGACTTCTAACTTGTTGGATGCTGTCTTGCTCCCAGACTGAACTAGCTAGGACTTCAAATACTACAAAGACCCTAACTCTTCTGCAGCCCCCAGTTGGGAGATATGGGCATGGGATATTGCTGAATTGCTTTCTGTCCATGATAGAATTAATTATTCTGATATCTCTCAGAGCTTTGATAATTACTCACAGTAGGGAAAGGATGTAAAAATGTAAAAAAGTTAATATTTAGTCTGATTCTTGAGAAAGCCAACAAGCATCTTGATTTTTCCATCCTCCCTTATATTAGCACATTATTCTTCTTTGTTTTCCTTTAAAGAACACACTAATGTTCTACCCAATCGCCAATTTCCTCCAAGACTTTCATGGAATATATCATTTTACAAAATTCTATTGTGGTTGTGCTTATACATTTTGCCAATGCCCAAGTTGAAATCTCTAAAGTGACTAATTTTGTAAAGGATAGTTTCTTAGTGGTGCTGGGGAGGGTGAAGGAAACTGGCTCCAAATTACAATCTGCCTCCCAAAGGATGGAGCTTAAGACATTTGGAGAATGAAAACACAGATGGTCTGAGGTAGGACAAGGTGACGGTGACTATGGATGGGAGAACTGAAGAACTGCAGCAGTTGAATATCTGTGCTCACATAAAGATTCAGTCTCTTCATTGGCACTGGTTCAGAAACTGACTGTGTCGCCATGATTTTGTTGTCTTGGACTTCTGGTATAAAGTTAACACTCCTTAAATACACACACACACACACACATATATATATATCCCCTAGTAAAATGATAAGTGACTGCAATCAGTTTGGGATAGGCATGTTGTGATTTCAATGTGAAATTGCCCAGTCCTGAAAAGACTCATATTTGAGTGACTTAGTTCTCAGCAGATAACAGATAAATAACAAGATGGTGAGTTCACAGTTGAATGACCTAGTAGGAAAGGGTACCTACATGGATAAAGTGGGTACTAGCACTGTAACGTGACCTGTATAACTTGCTCCTAGGTATTTCCTCCACTGTCTGGTTCTCAGCTGCCATTATACGAGATGCTTGACCCTAACACATTTCTCATCATGATGTCTGGACTCATTGTAGCCAGAAGCAATGGGGCTACCTGATCATGAACTGCACCTTCTGACACAAGCAGGCTGAACAAATAATTCCTCTTTTAAGTTGACTGTCTCAGGTCTAATGTCCCAGCAATACCTCCAAATCCCTACAAAAGGGAGAGCTTTGCCAAGCAGAGCATATGTCACCAGTGTCCTCTACAGAAAAGCCAAGAATGCTGCTTTACCCCGTTGTTTAGTCAAGAAGCTGAAAGCCATATTTAAATCCAGTAACTATGTAAATTAAGTGGGACAATCTATCCAGACATTCTCTCACTTTCAAAGAAAAGAAAAAAAACCTGTTCTTTGTTTTGAAAACTTTTTTTTTTTTGATTTTTCGAGACAGGGTTTCTCTGTGTAGCTCTGGCTGTCCTGGAACTCACTCTGTAGACCAGGCTGGCCTCGAACTCAGAAATCTGCCTGCCTCTGCCTCCCAAGTGCTGGGATTAAAGGCGTGCGCCACCACTGCCGGCAGGACTAAGCTTTAACAAGTGAGAAAATCGACATTGATTTCGTTATGGACATTCAGTTGCAAATGTTATCCCTTGAGTTGACAATACATGTGCACAATATCTTAATTCCTACTGGGAATCATTTGCTCCACTGTTCTGTACTCCTCCGGGCTGCTGAAGGTTCCGCCCAGTGGGGCTAGCCTTGTCCATGGAGTGAATGCTCCATCCCTTGGTTTTGCTCCTACTCACTCATGAAGTATGGAAACTGCTGCAGGGAACATGCCGTATCTAGGAAACTCCCAATATGTTTTCAGACTCATTCAAATGCTGGAAAGGTGTTCAACTACCCTCAAATTCTAAAAAAGAAAAAAGAAAAAAAAAATTACCCCATGCACCTTTCCTACACCGTGCACATCTTGTTATGTTTTCACTCCAAAGAGAATCCAAGATGCTGTTTCTTGCTCTTTTTAGTGGATACTTGTTCTGGAGTTCTGAGTTGTATCTGGTCATAACTGGGCTGCCTAGAAAAATAATTGGTCATGGTATCTCCCGTATCCCATTCATTTATTTATTTAGACACTTACAAGAGTATTAGCCAAAATATTATGGAGAACCTGGAATGTGGAATTGGAACACAGTACAACCGTACACATAAACAAGATCTCTTTAATCTGAAGGGAATGAAATCTGAAATATTCTCTCTCCCTCTTTCCTCTTCCTCTACCTCTCTCTTTCCACTCTCCTTCTTTCCTCTTTCCTCCTCCTTTTCTCCCTTTTGATCAGAGTATTTTTTTAAATCTTTTTTTTATTTTGTTTTTCTAAGTTTTTTTTATTTATATTCAAAATCATTTCCCCTTTCCCGTTTCCTTCCTCCCCGAAAGTCCCATAAGCCCCCTTCCCTCCCTCTTTTCCCCATTCAACCCCCTCTCGCTTCTCTGTCCTGGCATTCCCCTACATCCAGTCTTTCCAGGACCAGGGGTCTCTCCTTCCATCTTCTTGGAAATCTATTGATATGTGAATTGTGTCTAGGGTATTCCGAGATTATGGGTTAATATCCCCTTATCAGTGACTGCATACCATGTGTGTTCTTTTGTGATTGTGTTACCTCACTAAAGATGATATTTTCAAGTTCTGACCATTTGCCTAGGAATTTCGTGATTCATTGTTTTTAATTGCAGAGTAGTATTCCATTGTGTAAATACACCACATCTTCTGAATCCATTCCTCTGTTGAGGGACATCTGGGTTCTTTCCAGCTTCTGGCTATTATAAATAAGGCTGCTATGATCAGAGTATTTTTAACTTTGCAGTTCTTGCCATCTGACATGAACAATGATTCACAAGTGTTTTTAATTCATGGGGAAGATTGCAAGATGTATTCACTGTATTCCTGTTCTTCTGTCAACCATGCAAGTTATTCACAGAAGATGAAAACAGCAGGTTAGGATTCTCAAAAGAAACCTGTTTATTATTATGACAAGGTTCTCCAGCATATAACACTCAGGCAATCCATGATTGAGTAGCCAGTTTAATATAAAATAGTCTTGATTTCTCTAAAAAACAGTACCATGAACTAATTTTAAAGACATGTATTACAGAGATTCTCCACAAAATACTTAATGTTTTACTAGGATAATAGTGGCGTAATAGTTGTGAAAGCATGACAATTTAGTCCCTGTAGGTGTCCAGGAACAGGTCGCATGTGGGTCTGCCAGTTCTTTGTTCATGTATACCACAGATGTGTTTCAAGCAGTCCCTCAGTAAGAAGCCCCCATGCTGTGCTCTCTGCAGGAGGTGAACCTGACCTATGGAGACCACCCCTGAGAGTGTGTGTAGTTCACTTTGCAGGATCCACTCTGTCCTTGATCTTCTTGCTGGGAGTGACATCAAGGTGACCAATTAGTGGGCACTGAGATGGTGTTTTCTGTGATATTGTAAGGGCACAGAGGTCACAGGCTATTCAAGCCCAGTGGAATCCCAGGAGGCTGCATAAAGCCAGGCCTCTGAAGTCTGACTTCAACCCAGCATCCTGCAAATAAAGCTGTGGTTCCTTTCTGAACTTGACTGGGAACCCTCTCCCTGAGTGTGTGCAGGCAAGGCAGCAACTATAGCAATTCTGAACAGTACCAACTTTCACTGAGTGCCAAAACCATGCTTTACCCTGGGACAAGGTAAACTGGGTCATTCTCAAGGGGAGATGAAGGCAAAAGAACTGGCTAGGAAAACAGAGTCACAGTGCCAGAGGTGTGGGGACAAAACTGTGCTGTCACTCTGTAAGGGTACGTAAACATTTCTCTTCATTTCTTTTTCCACTACTAAGCTTGTTCAGATAATCTTACATGAAGGGAACTGTCACGATGCTTTTGTCTTCTGACAAATTTGTGAGTAAAAGAGATTTTCTTTACCTGTTTGATGAAACAAAGTTCAGTCTTTTTTTCTGCATCAATATTTCCTGCTCCATTTAATTGAGCACAGAACAGGGCCAGGGCCATAAACCAGAATAAAGAACATTCACCTCAAAAGTTCCCTAATCTACTGGCTGCAACCCTGGTCTTCAGTTTACTCGTGAATTCAGCTTTCAGTCCAACAGGCAATCAGTTATATTGCAAAGCCAGTAGAATACAACTTTCTTTTTCTTTCTTTTTTTTTATTTTCTATATTTTTCTTATTTACATTCCAAATGATTTCCCCTTTCCTGGTTCCTCCCTCTCCGAAAGTCCCATAAGCCCTCTTCCCTCCCCCTGTTCACCATTGAACCCCCTCTCGCTTCTCTGTCCTGGCGTTCCCCTACATCCAGTCTTTTCAGGACCAGGGCTCTCTCCTTCCATCTTCTTGGAAATCTATTGATATGTGAATTGTGTCTTGGGTATTCCGAGATTCTGGGTTAATATCCCCTTATCAGTGACTGCATACCATGTGTGTTCTTTTGTGATTGGGTTACCTCACTAAGGATCATATTTTCCAGTTCTGACCATTTGTCTAAGAATTTCATGATTTCATTGTTTTTAATTGCGGAGTAAGAATACGACTTTCTATTGCCATCTCTCCAAAACTGTTAGTGTCCTTGTGAGTATACTAAAACTTTCTCTCCATCTGCCTCTTTGTAACATATTCCTTCTCTCTTCTTTCCTTCGTGTGTGTGTGTGTGTGTTGATAAAACTGGTAAAAAGTTTTCAGCATACTAGGGATTAGAGAGGGTAAGTGGATAATCTTAAATGTTCAGTAATATTTTATATCACATAGTATTAATAGCTTTGTTTATATCTGAAGTGAATGGAAGAAAAAGATTTTAGATTTTTTTATTACAGGTAGAAACTTCTCAGTATTTGAATGTGTGTGTGTGTGTGTGTGTGTGTGTGTGTGTGTGTATGTGTGTTTTCTTGAAGAAGAGACCTAAATACAAATATGGAATTCTTTTAAGCCTCTACATAGTTTAAAGTTTTTTGTTTTTTTTTTTAAATTTTGTTTTTAATGACCTATATTTCAATAACTATCCATTCTGTGACCTCAGATATGACATTATCCACTTCTGGTTTCATGTATTCATGTAAATACTTAATAAGCTTCAGATTATGGAGATTTTTGTTAACCATATTTTCAGGTCATTGATGTTTAACCTGAATTTCATTTGTCTCTTAGTCTAATTTCTAATGATAAAATACATAGAGAAACATAACCTATATGCAATTATTTGGCAGTTATTGTAGTTGCAATGTCGTCAAAGTTGCTTTATCATCTCCTGCTCTGTTTTTTTGTGCCTCATCAGGTGATCAGCACTCTGATGGATAGTGTTTGGGAAACAATCTTCCAAACAAGCTTCGAATGTATGTCATCATATCATCACACATCTAGAGATACAGATGCATCCACCCAGATTCAAAATAAACACAGTCATAAACAGAAACATATACATACACAGAGAGACATACAGAGACACAGAGGCACACATGGGCATACACAGACACACATAGCACATAGGCAAACAGGCTCACAGAGATGCGCACACACACAGATACACACTCAAAGACACACATACAAATACACAGGCACACATTTGAAATCTGCCTATATCTGCTATGCTTTTCAATGTGGTATGAAGTGTTTGAAGGAAATTATAATTTTTCAAGTACGATCACCTGGTAAGTGGAGCTGGTTAAAGGGCCAACACACATGATTAGAGACCTTCAAGAACTTACCTTGAATTATGAGTCAAACTTTTGTATGTGTGTGCGTGGTGTGTATGTGTGTATTTAAATTATAATTGTTGTTTTCTAGACCAATCATCTTGAAATCTCATGGGAACAGAAATGAATTCACTTTAGAGACTGAGAAGATCTTTGGAACTGAGGTGGTTTGGAGGTTCATTGCAAAGCAATGGTCTCTGCTCTCCTGAGGAGACAATACATAGGAATGACCAGTATGCTGTTCCTTTGACCTTTGACCTTGTACATTGGTCAGATTCTGAGGCTGCCACTTTTGCCAGCAGGAATCTTTTTATTTTTACACTAATGGGAGAACTCTAAGTTATCACATTCTCTTCAGGAAAATCTAAAACAAACACAAAACAAAATGTCTGTAAAGAATACTTGTTGCTATCTACCTCGGAGCAGTACACACAAATCTGGTGATGTCATAAACACAGCTTCATGATTCTCGGAAGAGAAAGACTATAAACTGTGCAAATGCTGAGTGTCATTACAATCACAGAGTCCATCTTTCTAAAGCTCATAATTCTCAGACATTTACAACAGTTCTGTCTGCCCCCGCAGAGATGAGTTATAATCAGATACAACTACAGGCAATTGTCTCTGAGCCAAACTCAAAGGCAACCTCCATTAACAATACCAACATTATTCATTTGTCTTTATTTGTGCAGCAGTTGTATCAAGAGAGCGAGATGCAGAACAGAACATCATGTGCCTTCTGAGGCTCCCAGGCTATTTTATTTAATCCAAGCAACAGCCACCTTGATTGACATTTGTGCACACAAAAGAACAATTGCCTCTACATCTGGTACCTTTCTTTCCCTCCTTCTTTGCCTTCTCTATTTTCTTATTTACTTTACCTAGATTTTATTCTTGCATCATTTCTCCCCTGTCTTTGCACTGTTATCCTACCTCCTTGCTTTCCTTTTCTCTTCATTTCTTACTATCTGTGAGCTCACGGCATGCTCCTCCTTGGTTGTGCCTTAGAGGTGCTTTGCACTGAGAGCTAAACAGTAAAGAATTCACCAGAGCTCTGATCTATTTCTGCATTGTTTTGGTAGGATTTCAAATGGCATTTTCTATAAAGCACAAAAACCGAGCCCATTAATTTCCTTTGTTGTCTCATTCTAGCTTGCTCTACTTCTTTAAACTAATTTTTATTCTTGCTCAGAAATAGACTTTGAAAACACACTCAGGCAGTGATAAAATTAACCTGATCCAATGGTGTCAGGTGGAGTTCCAAGATGTGAATGGTGTATGGAGAAGGTGCATGGTGCACCCCCTGTCTGTGTGTTCTTTCGGGCTGCTGGTCTGGTACCTCTCATTCAGAAAAGAGCTTCTATGAAGGTGAGACACCAATTGAGATTCAGTTGCAATGTCTGGCAGGAGCTTCCTCAGTTGCCCCAACCTCATGTTTCTGTGAGCTAGAAATTTGCTCTCCATTATGCCTGTCATTAAAAGACTAATTCTTACATGTAACTACTATCCCTTTTATTTTCTTTCTGTTGACATATTTCTATCAATCACAGGCTATAAGACAATTTTAACAGAAAATAAACCACAGAAAACAAGGCTGGTTGTCAACCTGGGGATGCTTTGACAACCACTCCAGTCACTAGCCACCCAGTTCATTTCTCTTTAGAGATTTTCAAGATCCTACCCATAACACCTTCCATGTTCATCTAGGCAAATGTGAGTTTGCAGGAAGGAGACGGCCATTCCAACAAGCCCAAGTCCTACACGTTAATCTGTATGAAAGTCCTACTGGTAGCAGTAGTTCCAATTCTGATGCTTTAATCTGTGTGAAAGTATCTTACGGTAGACAGATACAGACTAGTGACCTGAAGAGCAAACATTCTTTTGGAAAGGAGGTGTGATAGCCATGATGATCTGGGATGAAAATGAAGGGAATAGACGAGATGGAGTTTCACTGTGCCCAATCTTCTTTCCACTGAAAAGTAAAACCATGGTTGCAAAATTATACACAACTTAGAAAAATTCAGAAGGTAAAAGAAGAGTTTTCCTGGATTATAATTATCAGGGATGTACTATGGAAAGGTGACACTATGACATAAGAGATATATTTCTACTGTCCTCATTGCTAGAATGTGAACATAGTTCCAGAAATAAAAGAGGGAAAAGGATTGGGATGGTGTGGTTACCTGCAACAGTAATTTACCATGTTGGAGGGGATGGGGCTATGGAGAATGTAATCAATTTTTGTGCCAAACCAATTTCTTGAGAGATTGGCTACTAGGTTGACACTTGAAAGATGTTGTCTCTGGGCTGCTGCATTGTGGGGTATACTTGCCCCAGTGCACAGATCCTATGCTATTGAACTTAGTTCTCTTGTCTCTTCTTTTCCCTTTATTGCTTCCATTGTTATATTGTGTCATTTCCTATTAACAAACATGTCACTGTGTCTAATCCCTTATGAACAACAACAAAACAAACAAACAAACAAAAAACCCAAAAATCAAACAAACAAAAAACCAAAATCACATGTACTGATATTGTATCTCAGATAAAACCAAAGAGAACCTGATTACAGATTCTGACTGGGTTCAATTTGTATTGTTTTAGTCAGATGTCAGAGATTGGCTAGTTTTAAAGGAAAAGAGTTTGAGACTTTGCAGTTCTTCAGAGTCCAAAATAAGATAGTAGTGTCATGAAAATATGGAGGAGGATCTGTCTCTTTGCCAAAATGGATTCTTGAAGGTTGCATCTTCTGGAGTGCAAAGATTGCACCATCACATGGCAAACTGAGAAGAATGAGGGACAAGCGTACTCACAGTGGCATCCAGCTTGCCCAGGATAATGAAACCACAGTGTTTCACTCACTTCAGATGCTGCAGCTCTCACTGTGTTTGTATTGGGAGTTAAGAATCTCTGTGGACTTTGAAGGCAAAGGGACTCAAACAAGAGTGCCAAGAGAATGACAGAAACACCTCTGGTTGTTGATGATTTTCAACTTGCCCTGCCCACCCAGGAAAACCCACCTAGACACAATATATGTCCTTTCATGCTCAGATCTCCCTGCCCTTACCGTTATGAACTGCTTCAAGATGCTGTACTTATAAGGGCATGCTCTCTAATAATGAATTTCCACTGAGTTTTACAACTCAGTCCAATCTCCTATCCTCTCAGATACTATTATTAAATGACTTCTTTCTCCTGTCACTTAAGTCCAGTCCCCTCATATCTTTATCTTACACTAAGTTTATACAGAGCCCACAAGAAACATACAGGCTCCTTGAGGTCAGAAACTAGTTTCAACTGATTTTATTTTGCTTCACTTTATTTATTTTTAGGGTTTACATTCACCTTAGTCTGAATATTGAGATTTATGGTAAAGAACATATTATAATTCTCCAAGGTAACACAAAAAAATTGAAAATTAGGGAGACAGAAATTGTGGTTTAAAAAAAAATAGAGGAAGCCATGGGTACGAATAAGAGATGAAAGTGCTTGTAAAAATCTCCATCTAATGTTTTGGATAACATTGCTCAGTGTTTGATGTTTCTACCAGCAAGCCCAAAGATAAATTCATGTGGAAGTCCTGGATTTATTCTTGTTGTAACAGAGACCATCAAATAAACAAAACATTCAGTTACTCAGCAAAAGCCTATCTATTCTTCATATTAAAGAAAAGTATCTCCAGGGTTTTTTTTTTTTATAAACCTGCTGCTATGTCAAGTAACAAACAAAATTGTTAATACTATCTTACATGATGTATCAGCCAACACAGCTTCATCTTGATATTTTGTTTAAAGTCCTTTGACTCTGGCTGAAGCACTTGATCAAAAATTGGGTTTTCTACATTGTTACAACACACATTGATTCAAGCCATTGATATAAACAATATTCAAACAGCAAAAATTAAGCTTCTGTGCATCTCTGGAAAGAGCCAACATAGAAACTGAACCCATACCCAGTGAATGTTCATTTTAGATTAGTTTGTGGGTTTTTTTTTTTTTGGCTCTAGGAGGAAATGGGACATTTCTAATGAGCTCTCATCATTGTGGCAGCCAGACACTGCACAGATGATATGAGGCACTAATCGCCAGGGACAATGTTTGCCCAGATGTGGCTCTAGCTATGCTACAAAGCATTGTAAATGTCAAACCCCTGGTTGAGATGCAGTTGTGCATTTACCATACACAAAGCCTGCTGGAGAACAAAAGGTGCCAGATAGGGACATATAAATCATTACAATAGGACCAACAGATCAACAGCATTGCCCTGAGAAATAGGATGGCCTCAGGTCACGCTTCTTAGATCACCAGGGCCTTCACAAAATGCCCTTTTTTGTTTGTCCTGTTTTTGAAGAGGCACCATGGGCTTTTTGTAATTAAAGTTGTATTGATTTTGTATTTTTAAAAAAGGATTATAAAGGGGCCAGCATGAACCAGAACAAAGGCAGATAATGGATAGTAAACATGAGGAAACCTAACAGTTCACAAATGTGCTCGTAAGAGGTTTCACATACCTGCTTCCCAAAGTAGATTCAAACAATTTGATTGAAAAACCCCATCTTGTGTGCCAGCCATTTCCAGTACTGGACCTAGCATTGACTTACATTGATTATAACAATTATGTTTGTAGTCTTTTGATTTCCAAATCTTTAATTTATCTTAAATGAAATGTTAGTTCCTGGATGTCAAATACAGTGGATGAAGCCTGGGGCACCATGATAAAAGGGCTCTATAGAACTTCAGTACTTCCTTTGTTGGTCACCAAAGCCCACCCACAGGTCAGGCAGGCACACACAGCCTCAGGGGGCACACTGTGTTTAGGATGCACTCTGCTACACAGTGTCATAGGTAATTGGGAGCATTAGGGAACAAAACTTCAGTGCTTCTGCAGGTCAGCCCTCGTGTGGTGTCCAGCATCTTTTAGTCCCAGTGGGGACATTAATTCTAGGTGTCATGCAACTGCACAAGTTGTTTAAATGTGTGGCTAGATGGAGTCATCAAAATTTTGGTACCAGCAATTTCCCCAATTCTTGAATCACACACACACACACACACACACACACACACACACACACACACACACGCACATATCTCAGAGATCTTCTTGTCTCTAACCAACTAGCACAATAATTACCAGTGAATAAACTCCATTTGGCTGTCTTTTTAAAATGTATCTTCTAGGTATAGAACTCAGGTCCTCATGTTTGTCTAGCAATCAGTTTATGAACTAAGCAATCCCTTCAGTCCAACAGCACAATTCTCTTGAGGGCATCTTCTCTAGTCTTCTTAGCCTCACCGAGTAGAAGATTTCAGCACCCTTTGACTACCAAGTGTTAGTACCACTGCTGAACCAGTAAACTCTCAAAGCTATTTCCCATGTTGGATACTCATTATGGATGGTTTCCCAAGAGGCTGAGGAAGTGGCTCCTCTCTGCTAAATTGATGGAAGTTTTTCATCCTGATCCCCCCCCCCCCAGTGATGCTGGTCGCCTAGTCCTCAAGTAGAACTGGGTGAGAAAGTATCAGAAAGGCAGAAAGTCTAGATGTGACATCTTTTAGTCAGTGAGGTTAAGAAGACTAGAGAAGATGCCCTCAAGAGAATTGTGCTGCTCGGACTGAAAGGATTGCTCATTTCATAAACTGATTGGTAGTACCTTTACTGGCCCATCTTTCTGTATCCAGTTCTAGAACAGAGTCCATGACAGAGGCTGTGCTACATCCCTCATTCCTGTCTCTTTCTGGCTCCACCCCACATTTCTATGCATAAACACCTTCTCTATTTCAGTCAAAGCCTAAAGTCCTTCACAAATCAATTCAGATAAATGAATTGTTGTTATTCGAATCTCAGTTTATGTAGGAGATTGAAACTAAGGAGAAAACGAGATGTCATAAGAGCAGTGGCTTCCATGAGACTCTCTGAGGGTTACTGGCTAGCATGCATAATGAGAGGACTGAGACAATCAGCTATCTAGAAGGGCTAAGCAAAAGTGATTGATGCAATACTTGTGCAAATCACAAAGAAAGCTTCAGAATTTCAGTCGGAAAGCCTGTGATCTGGTTCTAGCTCTATGGCTACCTACTTGCTGAATCCAAAGAATGTAATTAAACTCTCTGACCACTACCTTTCTCTTTCATTAAATGTATGTATATACACACACTAAGTCACTATTAGCTTTGTGCTTCTGGGGAATAAATTTCTATACTGGTAGTTTGGTACCGAACAGTGGTATACATTCTACTTACGTACTCGAAACCGTACTAGGTCCTAAACAAGAAGTCTACAAATAGTCACTAAATCAATATTTACAGGATGCCTGCTTCAAGCACAGCTTTACATAAAACAGGATGAAATAAAAAAAAAATCTAAAAGTGATAACATACAGAATTTTCAGCATAGTATTTTTAAGGCCTACAAGTGCTTCAACTATAAATGATGTCCATGGGTGACTTTTGGACCCAAATAAAGCAGCAGAGAATAATCACCATGTATCACGTGATGTGACAGGAAGGGTTCAGGGATTTCGTGTGCCTATGGCAGACTTCTAAGAGAGGAAAACATTGAGCCAATGTGTCCACAAGGAAGAACCAATAGGAAGAAGTAGTCATATGTGTGGAGGAGAGGGAAGGGCAGGGCTGGAGAGAGTGAAGCGCTCTGTCTTCCTTGCTTATGTGTAATTCCAAGGGAAAGCATTAGAATCTCATACCAGCTTTCCCACAGAGCAAGGAAAGTTTACTGCTTTTATCTGATGAAGGGTCTGTATTCTCAAGATAAACATTTCCCCATGAAGACTGAAATGCTGATTCCATATTAACCTTTAAATTTCTGTCTTAAAAGATGAGAAGCACTAACAGAAGAGCCAAAGGAAGGACAACAGCAGAAGCGTTAACCACATCTCTGATGTTCCCTGAGAAAGCTTGTGGGGGATTGTTCTCAGGCTGGAAGAGACGGAGAAGAAACAAACAGAAATACAAAGTCTACATTTGGTTTGTGCCTTGAAGCCACCGGCATTAATTAAGATTCTACAGCTTCCAAACAATTATGACATAATTAAAGTAAGATTCTTTCTACAGTAAAACGATAAGAAATGACTTTTAGAAACCATGGGAACCATTAAAACAGCACATCGGCATCAAAATGAGCAATATTTACTAGTATTAACACTATTAAAACGCCTTTGAAGACAAACTCGGGCAATTATTACGCAGAACAACTCACATGTGGAGACAGAGAGCAGTGATAATTAAATCCCACACTCTATATATCTCTCTTTTTTGTATTTGACAGAACAGTCTTTAAGAGAATCTATTTTAATGGCGTTGAATTAGCAAGACATTCAAATAGAGAAAGGGCACTTAGCAGGAGGTCTGTATTCAAGGAGACACAGCTTCCATCATCATTGTTATTTGTTATTATTCTTACACTTTTGGAGACACTAAAGCTCCATCGGTGGGCTGCTACATGCACAGATAAGTTCAGTCTCTGGCCCATAAACTTTCTCTAATGGCATAGCACGTCCTTAATTACAATGGACAATGTGCAACTAAGTCGAGTGAATTATGCACGCCTAATAGATAGAGCACTTGAGACTTGGGTCATTGGTTTGGATCAGATGGCAACCATGTGTCCAACTGATCAAAAGGAACTTGGAAAAGTACTGGGACTCCCAGGAAATTTGGAGGCCATAAATGTTCGGTGGTCGAAAACATCAGTCCAGTTAAAGGCAGTCTTAATAAAGACTGAAGATGCTTTCTTTTCTTTCTAGGGTTTGTGTGTTTAAGAACACTCACAGAGGGATTGCCTTGATAGTAGCATATGCTCAGAGTGAAAAATAAAAGAGAGGTGCTGCAGAGTCTGTTTCCATTCCACTCTTCTGTGTGGTTCCATCAGCCCAGCACTGAGAAGGTATTTATAAGTGGAAAAAAAAAAGATAGGAATCTCAGGAACACTAGCAGTTCCTAAACATATGTCAGCATTTACTCTGAAGACTATGAAACTGTTTCCAAGAAATAACTAAATATCTTACCAAATTATTAGTCATCTATATTGTATGGGGGAACATGCAAGAAAGATATGAACAAGAGAGATGAGAAATCAGAAGCTTTACACCCTAAATAGGATCTGGCTGCCTTCTTTAAAACATGTGTCGGCAAAGATAGTTGAAGAGGAGGTTTCATGCCTCAGGTGAGACTGTTGTCGATACGCTAAAAATAATTTGATTTTTTTTGTCTTCCCAAACTAAGGGACTGAGGTAATTGGTTCAAATCACTGTGCATTCAACACTGATTTTATAGCAGGAAAAGGGCAACACATCTCTAGAATAGATTCTTGCAGCTTACAGAATAATTATTCAATCATTTTATTACTTTTTCCTATCGATGAGTTATTTGGAATTCAGGAAATTGCTTTAGCATTTTATATGATGCTAACCATTGTCACAGAGGTCCAGATTCATTAGAACTCAGTCTCAGGGTTCAAAATGGTAGAATATAAATCACATAGAAACTTGATTCTGATCTTCAACTTTTAGGAGAGATGTCAGGTAAAAGCACCTGGGTGTAGGTCACTGGGTACCCTTAGAGGGAAATATGATCGAGGGGTTAATATTACTTCTGAATACTTATTCAAATAACTCACTCTTTGATGTATTGAGTGTTTGTGGTATCATATGGTTGTAACCATTTCTCTGCTTAGGTTGTGGGTTCTTAGGAACCCGAATGTGCTTTTTAACTGTCCCAGCTGATTAGGAGGTGAAACGGAAGGATCACATGTTCATTGCTTACATGGACTTGAGAGTGAGTTCAAGGTTGGACAAACTGTGTTGACATTAAAAATATAGAGGACTACATATTTATGTAGCTCAGTGACATCTTGGGTCTGATCTATACTACTGACAAAAAATTGCACTGTTTGACACTGGTATTTTTTAATTTGAATTTTTAAAATTATGGTGTTTACACTCTAATGAGGTATCTTGAGGATGAGGCTGTCTATACGTAACCTTGATAAATACTTTACACGTGCACCTAAAGGTCAATTTATATATTAATTTTGAGTAGTTTTGTGTATATTGAATGTGACCCTTCCCTTGAGGAAATATTTGGAATTTTCAACTACGGTATCTTTTCATCATTCAATAAGTTTTGGATTTTGGAGCAATTTGCTTTTGCCTTTTCACAGCTTTGTCCATATTTGGGGGGGATACCAGGCCTCCAAATCTCTGACTATAGCTCTATAAAACCAGAAAAGTTGCTGATACAGACGCTGCTGGCTATGTGTGGAACCACAAACCTATTCTATAATCATTCACAGCTTCTTGAGTGTAAAAAAAAATGGTCCAAAAGAAAAATTGGAGACCAATGTGGATCAGATACCTAGCCTTCTCTAGTTTCCACCAGGCCTTTCTACCTGCTGGCTTCTGGGTCACCCTTCGTTGCTTGACATGTGTCTGATACTGTCTTATTTGTTTTGACTGTTTTATTGCATTTCTCTTTCCTGTTCTCTGCTTACATGTGTCATCCACTTAGGCTTCTCACCTTTTCCTTCTCCTATATTTTGAATCCATGCTCTGCGGCTGTTGTATCACACACTCACTTACCTGATTCACTTTCTAATCCCTTTAGAATGATCTCTCTCCTTTGTGATTTTAAAAAAAAGCTGAGTTCCTTTCTTTCTTACCTTGCAGTGCAGCATAAAGCTGGAGATGTAATGTCTACAAGTTTTGCAGGGCAAATGAATATTTTTACAGAATAGTCACATAGTATTAATTAGATAATGCTGAAATATATGACAAGTTATGCTGCTTAACTAGTAAAGACATATAGTTTACCCATCTAAATTATCCTGAAAATTCTTAGTCTCCAGAAGAGTTGCCTTCTATCACACATAATACTATAGGCACGGGAAAGATTCAAGTATTAAGACAGTCAGATATTTTCATTACCTGTACTCATATTTCACTGATTCACTTAAACCATGGGAGGAAGCTAAGTCCAAGAAATAGACCAGATATTGTCAGGCTCAGAACAAGACAGTATGGCATTAGTAGGCAATTCTACTGTATTTATAAAATGATGGTCAGAAACCCAAGTATTGGGAAAGCACAAGACTTTTCTCAGATACATTAACATTCATGCAAATTGAGAAAAATATTCCAAAAACATGATTTGGAGTTAGAGAAAAACAATTATTAAATTATTATTATTATTATAAATTATTAAAAAAATGCAATTAGCCTCTAATATCCACAGTTAAGGAATGTTGCATTTTCAGATCCAATTCTTGATTTTTATTTTTTACAAATCTAAGGCAAAATTGATTATTGTTATCTTCAAGAGGGACCACTGAGCATGAGTTGACATATCAGAAGCATATGGATAAAAGCATCTCAAACATGTTAACAAATAAAATAAGTGTGATATTTTATAAAGGCAATGCTGGTTACAAATGAAATTCACGAAAAGGGAAGGTTTATGTGAAAGGCAAAGTTAAAAAAAAAGTCTAATTAGATGGTGACATAGTCTGTGGATGAGCAGCATCTGACAAGGAAAGATAAGCAAACACCTTGAATTATTGAGTGTATACAAATCAGCATGTCTCCACTCACTCCTGTCAAGGTTACCAGGAGCCAGACAAAGAGATGAATGACACACACCTTCATTATTTAGGCCAATTCTCCAGTCTGTCTGGAGGTGATTGGGTTGCCCAGATAAACCATTTAACGTTTATCCCCAAGCAGTGGGTCAGATAGCAATTTATCTCATTTGGTCTCCAAAGAAACTTAAAAGAAAGAAGGCCCATGAAATCACCAGCTCTCTTATTCAACTGTATTAACTCTTGAGTCTGACTGATCTCTGACCATTTGCTTGATTGAACCGTTGCTCACCCTAGCATACTGAAAATGTTAAAGGAATTTTAATATATGCAGATTTGGTCAGAAAAAAAATGTCTAAGCTAGGGGGAAGTGTTTCTTAGAGAGAAGGAAACTATTCTATAATGTTGTTTTGACTATAGATAGCATGTCTTGAATAGGTTAGACGAAGGCTATTAAAAACAGAAGTGTGTATCCCCAGAGACATGCCTGGGAAAACATACAGAGTGTTTCCATAGTAGAGTCTATCAGAAATGATATTTATAAGTCACCAGAGAGAAAAAAAAAAACCAAAAAAATAACTCTGGAGTTTGACAGTATTTTTTGCCTTACTGATTTCTGGGTACCGTTTAAAATACCCCACCTAAGACTTGCATGTCTCCCTTCCTCCTTAGCCTTTTTTAAAATGTTGGCTTGCCGATATATTTTGACTGACTATCGTATTGAGATTTTGACCTTCTGCTTCCTCCAACCATACTCATGTCTAATTTTTTAATTAATCATGCTTCCCTTACATTAGTGCTTTATGTTAGCTCTTTGGTTTTCTGTTCTTCTTTGTCAATTGAGTGGGAACATATGGGGGGAAACAAAGTTTTCTCTGTGCCCTGTCCTTGGCATAATACCTATTAAGTAGATTCTATATCTTGGGCATTTCATGAATGTTCATTGGAAGAAAGCAAAAATCAATTCCACCTTGAAGGAAGCCTCTTCCTCATAAGTAGGTGATAAGTTTTTTTTTTTCACAATACTAATGATTCTTACCTTTATGGTCATATCTCTCTACCTGGTTGACCTCATTCCCCCAGACAGTCCAGAGCGATATCAATAAAGAATTCCCAGTCCTGTTTGGTAGTTTGAGCATGGAAATTTTCAGTGTTATAAACCACAACATACACACACATTTATAAAAGCATCAGTGTAGGTAATTCATACCGTATCACAAATAGCACAGCCTTTAATGAAAAAAGACCATTTAGTGACCTGGGCACAGAGGTAAAAGTCTTGCCATGAAAAATCTCAGCCACCTGTTCGGTCTCAAAATTAGGTGTCTAGCCATATCCAAACACGTAAAAAAAAAAATACCACTGGCAATATCATTTAACCTGAGCAGGTAAACCAACTATTTCTAAAACCATAGCATTGGAAGATTAAGGAAAGAATATAGAAGGCTTTTACATTTACAAATTCATCCCCTTTCTTGTAAAGTGACTGCTCATAACTGGTTCTCCAGTAACACAAGCTCTCACATATGGTATCAAGGAATCTGTCTACAAGGCCAAGCAGAGTAATGAAAGACAGCTTTTAGACAGGATTCTGTTGGAGATTAACCTAGAAATCCCTATAAGTTCCACCTTTCTACTCCTCCCAGTAAAACAGCAAACTGAAAATGATATAAGTTCTGTGTTCTCCATTTCTCTGGATCATGGAAAGGAACTTTTTAGCTGTCTTGCAACTTATTTTAAAATGCTCTTATAGAAAGCTTACCATAGTTTACAGGAAAAATCTTGAAATTACTGAACTAATAAATACTATCCCCAACCTCAAAAAAAAGAAGGGTTTTTATTATAATTTCTTTTGATAATTTGTCAAAAGTTATTGTACTTAACTTTTGTGATTGTATTTATAATTAGATCTCCATCCCACTAAAATAACCATATGCACCATTTTATTCATGTCATTTCAACAAAATAAACAACTGTATTTAAGTACAAATGCCTGTCTCTTTTACAAAGCTTTGCAGAACTCTGTTTGCCTCAGTTATCTCTGTTCAGAAAACCCCTGTTTGCTCCTCTCATTCTCCTTCCCTGATTAAAGCTGCTTCAAGGGTCTTTGGTTTTTCGAGACAGTTTCTCTGTGTAGCCCTGGCTGTCCTGGACCTCACGTTGTAGACCAGGCTGGCCTCAAACTCAGAAATCCTCCTGCCTCTGCCTCCCAAGTGCTGGGATTAAAGGCTTGTGCCACCAGTGCCTGGCTTGCTTCCAGGGTCTTGATGGTAGACATTGCCCAGCCCTGTTCTGAGTGCTTTCCTATGGAAATACAGAATAAAATCTTCCCAAATAAGTTTCTCCAAAGTGGCCCATGTCCTCCATGGATGAAAACCGTCAATCTGATTTGTATTTTCTTCAAACATAAGCTTAAGACAAGAAGCTGTAAGCATTGCTTAGCGTTAAAGGATGTCTACAACAGGGAAAACGAATTAAAACCTGAAATTATCACTATCCCTTCAGCTGTTTCTTCCCCACATATTATGAACTTTGGATTAGTGCACGAAAATTAAATGAAGTTTTGTGCTGTTCATTGCGGTTAGGAGCATGTATTTCTTTAACCAGCAGAATGCTTGCATAGAATGGAAAAGCCATTTCCAGGCTGAATGCCGCTTCCAGTTTGTGTTCGTCATCTTCTGAACATGCACAGAGTATGCCTTCAAGTATGACAATAACGTACCAGTCTATAGCACTCAGTTCTAGACCTCTTCTACCTCCAATACTTAATAGTCTAGTCGGTGGTCTTTGATCTAACTTGAATTTCCTGTAGCTCAGATTTAAGAACCAGGGTACCAGCTGCAGAAAGTTCTGGAGCATGTCTGATCAGATGTGGAAATGTTTCTGTGTCATGCTGGCTAGCCCATCTCTGGTAAATACTGAATCTTACTCTCTGAGACCCTCACACTTTCAACTATCTCTAGACCTTCAGGGATCAAAGTAATAAAGGCCTAGAGAAGCTACAAGAATGTGGATATCATTCCTTTTTCATTTGAATCCATGCTTTTCCATTCTCTTGTTTGCCTTTGCCCTTATGAGCCTCTCTGAATCATGCATAAGGGTTTTTCTCTCGAACAGGCTCCATTCTTCAGATTGCATTCTTCCTGGGCTCATAGATGATTTTGTTATATGAATCTGGGAACCTCAAAACAAAAGGCACCCCTTTCTTTCTGTAGCTAATTTTATTAAATTTTAACAAATCATTTGTACAAGAAAAAATAAAAAAAAAAAAAGAAAGTGGAAAATTCAAAAGTAAAATGGAAACAAATACCTGGTTTTGTTCCATTTTGAGACAGCAGTTTGCCAGCCCTGGAACACATTACTGGAACCTGGCAGCCTCTGTTTGTTTTTAATACCAGTGTGCTTGTCATATAATATAACAGCTTTTTATTTTCAACGATATTAACTGTCTGCAGGGAGAAAGAGGTAGAAGACCTCTCCAGGACCTGAGAGTCTTATAAATAAATGAGTTTTTTAACCTCTGCTGTAATACAGATATCTTTTCAATATAATATTAAGAACCTTTGTGACATGATCTGTCATTTTAAATACAAAAAAATACTATGCCCATGGAATAAAAATACTTACTTGGAAGATGAAAAATATTTATCCTCCATTTTTACTTCCGTTAGCTCACAGTTTAGACTCCATGGCTGCTCTACTTGGCCATGGTTACAAGAAGACATTGAGAATCACTAGACAAAGCAGGAATACAGAGATGTCAGTTGGGGGCTGGTCAATGCTGGCAAAAGGCTCAAAAATATTTCCTTTTCATTGGACTCACTCATCACCATCTTAAAGTTCAAACTAACTAAATATGTCTGGAAATATCAAGGAATTCCAGAAAGTTCTCAGTAGATTATAGTAATAAGCACAAGAAATATCATTATGACCTAGTATTTTCCAGGCTGTATCAATATCATTCTTATACAAATGTAGAAATCTGGTATAGAAATCAAACACCTACATCACACTCTGGGGTACAGAACATTCAACAGTGGGTAATTGGGACATCGCTAATATTCAAACAGTTTGGAACATTTATCATGCTTAAAGTCACCTGCAAAGTATCTCTGGACTCAAAGCAGCCTATGCTATGGAGAATCCAGATGGTCTGATATACATACGTACACACACACACACACACACACACACACACACACACACACACATATACCAGGAGCTTCTCAGGGGACAGCTATACCAAGCTCCTCTCAGCAAGTACTTCTTGGTATAAGCAATAGTGTCTGGATTTGGTGTCTGCAGATGGGATAGATTCCTAGGTGGGGCAGTCTCTGGATGGTCTTTCCTTCAGTCTCTACTCTACTCTTTCTCTTTGCATTTCCTTTAGACAGGAACAATTCTGGGCTTGTATTTTTTTAGATGGGTAGGTGACCCCATCTCTCAACTAGGGTAAGTGCCTAACCTCTGAATATGGTCTCTACAAGTTCTCTCTCCCCTTTGTTGAGCATTTCAAAGAATGACAAGGATTAGGAGATATAGCCTTGTTCTGATGGCATTGGATTTAATGTTGGAAGAGTGCTACTGAGGACAGGTTGTAAGGTTTTCCAAAGAAAACATCTTTAACACATGGGGCTGGTCTAACTGGGTATCTGCATGGAAAAGAATGGAAATAGATCCATATTTATCACTCTGCACAAAACTCAAGTCCAAGTGCATCAAAGACTTCAACATAAAACAGGACACACTAAATCTCATAGAAGAGCGAGTGAGGAACTGCCTTGAATGCATTGGCAGTGCAGACAAATTCCTAAACAGAAGACCAATAGCTCAGGCACTAAGGTCAACTGTTAATAAATGGGACCTTTAAGAAATGAAATGCATTTGTAAAGATAAGGACACCATCAAGAGGACAAAAGAGCAGTCTACAGTATAGGAAAAGATCTTCACCAGCCCTATATCTGACAAAGGATTCATATCCAAAATACATAAAGAACTCAAGAAATTTAGACACCAACAAGCTAAATAACCCAATTTAAAAATAGAGTATAGAGCTAAACAGATAATTCTCAACAGATGAACCTCTGATGGCCAAGAGACAATTAAAGAAATGTTCAGCATTACTTAGGCATCAGAGAAATGCAAATCAACATTATTCAAATTCCATCTTACACCATTCAGAATGGCTACAAAAACTAACAACACAAACAAACAAACAAGCAACCTCAAGCAACAGCACTTCCTGGTAAAAATGTGAAGCGAAGGGAGCAGTCTTCCATTGCTTGTGGGAGTGCAAACTCGTACAACCACTTATGAAATGACCGTGGCATTTTCTCAGAAAATTGGGAATAGTTCTACCTCCAATCCCAGCTGTATCAATCCTGGGCATATATGCAAAAGATGTTTCACCATCCCACAAGGATACCTGCTCAACAATGTTCATAGGAGCTTTATTTATAAGAGCCAGAAACCATTATCAACCTATAGGTCCCTCAACTGAAGAATGGATAAAGAAAATGAGGTACATTTACACAATGACACACTATTCAACTCTTAAAAACAAAGGCATCATGGACTTTTCAGGCAAAATATCACCCTGAGTGAGAAAACCTGACCCAGAAAGGTTTGCATGGTATGTTCTCACTTATAATAATAACTATGCACATTATGTCACTAACATAATGAACAGGATAAACATGCTACAATCCACAGACAAAAATGCTTTCTCTTCTAATAGTTGTCATGGTTTTGGTAATGTTCACAGCACTAGAACCATGAATAAGACTGTAGGTATCTAAGACAGTATCTGTGCATCTTATGGCACCTTAAATGAGACAAGAGTGAAATCCAGAGAACCCAAATTCCCTTGAGGATGATCTTTCTCATCATATTTACATAGTCCCATAAGCCTATCCTATTATAGACCCCTACACCTCCCAACAGGGACAGGTAGGTATCAAGCAAGTGAACTATTCTTACTGGTCGATGCTGCACAAAAGATTGATTCAAAAAGTAAACTGGAAAAGAATCCTCAAGAAATGTTTTAGCTATAAACAACACTCACCTTGTGGCATCTGTTAACTAAAACCATACTTCAGCCTCAGAGTATGATCTGTTATAGCAGGCATCTTTCATAAACTCAGATAGTTCTAGAAGCATCGTTCTGCACCTCATACTCTTCTCCTTTCTGCTTGACTCTCATTGTCAACATTTTGCTGTGGAGCATATGAGATTTCAAATTATAACTTTGGAGTAAGGCCTGCTGTGGTGGCTGATATTTTGTGCCTTATGCTTATATGAATATGGAAAGGATTTTTCTCCCAGTGACCTTTTGAAAGGTTTAGGTTATTAAGATGAATTTAAATATATTTCTTTTAATTACTGTACTCTTGGAATATGAAGCCCAGGTTTATTTTCAGTCGCTAAACTTGGAAAGATCTTTTAAACTTGTTGAATTTGGCCTTTGTAAAATTGATTTTTTAAAAAAAAGAAAAGTAAAAAAATCTAAAACAATCAGGCCATTTTCCATTATTCCTGGCTTCGGTTTGGATTGAAGTATTTGGAAATGTCACTGTGGAGAGAAGCTAAAATATCTGAAGTAATGGCATGGTAGTAGTCTGGCCTGCTGCACCTTCTCCCACTTAGAACAGAAAGGGGGGCTTTGCCATCAGTCACATGCCACAGATGTTCTTCTGTGTGCAAGCAATGCAAGAGGAAGCTGGGTGAAAGCATCCTGAGCCAACAGTTTTCTATGCTCTATTAGGCTCATTTCTTTGAATTTACTGCCTGACAAACAAATTTCTCCATGTGGAAAAAAAAATCTGAAAAAAAAAGTAAATATACCAAGCCAAACAACAAGAACAAGCCCAAGTCTGTGGAGAGATGGTAAACTATGCACAGTTCTTTGTACATCTTGGACATCACCTCATCCAGGTATACTCTTCCAATCCATGCCAGTCTCCTTTGCAACTCTCCTCTTTAATGTCTTAGGAATCAATGCATCTTATGATAGCATTTTTAGACATCCAAACATTTTTCTCCACTGTAGTTATTAATTCCTCTTTAAAATGATTCATCATCATCTTCCCAAAAGCAGGAAGAAAAGTACTCTAGGAGTATCCATCCTAGCTGCTATAATCATACTGGAAACTGGGAACTTTCTGTAAACACTGTTGTGCTCTCTCTCTCTCTCTCTCTCTCTCTCTCTCTCTTTCTCTCTTTTGCTCTCTTTGTGTGTGCATGTGTGTGTGGCTCTCTCTGTCTCTGTCTGTCTCTCTGTCTGTCTCTGTCTCTGTCTCTGTCTCTCTCTCTCTCTCTCTCTCTGTGTGTGTGTGCGTGTAGGTCTCATGTTACTATGTTTTCAGATCTAAAAATGGGAAAGTCAAGGTAAGAAAACTTGCTAGTTCTGTCCCCATCCTGCTCTATTTTCTGAAAGGCAGTCACTTATCTGTTGATTTACAGGGTTCCTGTAACACCTGGTAGAAAGCGGAATGAGCATCTATGATCTTTTGTCTGTGGGACTGTACGGGATGTTTGTGGATAGGTGTGGCTTCCAGTGGTCACCCAAGTGTGATAGACTACTACCAAAAGCAGGATTTCTCTTGTCTGAACTGGGTCCTGCCATTATCCCTAGAGCACTGATACATTTCTCCATCCTCATTGCTAGGGTATGGATCACAGGCAGTTTCTGTCCACAGTTTAATAGAAGTTGGGATTTATATATTACTTTTAAAAATAAGGACTGACTTTCATGCACAATTAGAAATAGATAGAATTTACATTCTGATCTGATATCTCAACCATATGCTCAACAGAAACTGGAATTTAATGTCAGCCTAGGAATGTATGTGGAGGGACCTTCTTCCCCTACAAAGCAGAAAGAAAACAACTTCTACCCTCACATAATTTTGTAAAGCAATTCGGTAACATCTCAATTTGTTAGTCAGTCAAACATTGCTGGATTTAAAAGTTTTACTATTTCATTATACCAGACATACCTTCCTGAGTGGAATGATGGATATAAGTTGATACCTGGCCACTGGAAAGCCACCTTCTGTGCCAGTTGTTCTACAGACATTGTCTCTAGTGAAAAGTTCTTTGTCCCACTTTCTCACGCACCTTGGTACAAAGTGCATCCAATCAGCCAGAGCATTTTCAGATCCCTCCGTCTCCATAACAGCAGCCCCTTTGAATGGCTGGTAATGAGGAACACTCACTACAGCCCTCCTTATTGTTCTTGTTTGGAAATGGGCAATAAAGCTTTACTACCTCATCATTATACATCACTTTAAAAAATAAAATAAAAATAAAATAAAATCTAATTTACATTTTGTTCTGACTGGCTTTTTTGACTGACAGTTGTCCACACCTCACTGACTGTTCTGTTCAGTGTACTTTAATTTTGAGCTTTCCGTATTTGAGAAGCCCATTCAGAAGTAAATTCTCAGGGAAAATTGAGCTCTGTCATGGATGGATTAGTACTATAATAGTTGGTCACATATCTTGCATGAAACCTTTCAGAAGCAAGGCAAATGAGAAGGAAATGAAATTCATTTCATACTTCTTCAAGCACGCTAAGAGACTTTCTCTCCAAGTAATCTGTGAAGTAGCGCCGGTTTATTGGAGGTTCGTATAACTACCATTACATTATACCTTGTCACAATCTCATGTATTGGGTGACTGCTTTTTCTGAACGGATGGTACCTGAAAAGTGCTCTCTGAAGGCAGTGAACAGCAAGTGTCGTTTCTTTGATCAAAATGTATAGGTCTAGGGAATAGTATAAATAAAAGTACTTGAGCTAAATTGGGCCATTATAGGTCAGAGGTGAATGAAGTCTGAAAAGTGTGTGTGTGTGTGTGTGTGTGTGTGTGTGTGTGTGTGTGTGTGTGTGTGATCATGTTTGCTTTTTGATATATTGATAAGCCTAAAACATCAAAAGGAAGGTGATAAAACAAGGAGAAAGGAAGAGAAATAAGGGAAGAGAATTGCTAGCAAGACCCATGAGAAAGAAGGGATCCAGTTTTATTTGCACCAATGAGTGGTACAATACCATAATGTAAACAAGAAGAGGAGTATGAGCTGATGTCATTTGCCATGTGCTAAATGATGTACATTACAGTTAAGGACACCCACTCTGTATATTATTTGGAGGAAAATAAAAACCAGTGTTACAGTTTTATTTTGGGTAGGCTTTTGTTTCTTCTCTTTTCACCTGGAAGCATTGAACATACTATGTATTGAGAGATAATCTTAGGTTTTGGATTCTCCTGCCTCCACTTTCCATGTGTCTTCCACCATGCCTTGCTTCCATGGTGCTAAGTATCAGATTCAATACCTTTGTACTTGTGTCCTTATCAGGTAAACTATTCTCTGGTCCTTATTTTTTAAGGTAAAGCAAAAGGAACAAAAGAGCAAACAAAACCCACCAAAAAACTAACTATAGAGAACCTGAAGAGAAGAGTCAATGACCATTTACTTTCTAATGAAACCTAATGTAACAAAAGAAAGCATAACAAATACAAATGGTGGATCAAGATTTCCTAGGCTAGAACTGATGTTTTAGGGGAAGTCCTTGCAAATTTCTACCTTCCTGTGGTTGATGTAAGAAGCGGAAAAGCATCCTGGCTGTACTTGAATATATTTCCAATACATAAAAAAAGACTGAGCACAAAGGAGGGCTTTTATTTTTTGCCCAATGGATTAGCCTCAGTCAATTTCATTTGAGTTGAAGCTATAGTAAGTGAATAGGTAAGCAGGATTAATGTGACCAAAACTTTTAACATCTGGATATGTCTTACCATTAGCCAAGGAAGTGGTGACAGCAAAAACTGCCTAGAAAGGGAGTCAGTGATGCCTCAATCTAAAAGGGGTCATGTGATACCTCAGGGCCAATCACTGGCTTTATGTAATCCTATTGGTGACTTCATTACATTTGTTTTAGGATATGTTGGAGAATGAGTACTTCTCTAGTATGCGAACTTCTGAGATTTTAAGAAAGAAAGGATAGGTAAAAGAAAGGGAGAATATTAAAAAAAAAGCTTTACAACTCATATTTGTCTTGTGATTCCCAAATAAAGGTACACACACACACACACACACACACACACACACACATGTATAGCATGTATAGTTGTATATGTGTGCATATTTATAAACATAACATATAGCATAACACAGATACAGATATGATTATACAAATAACCACATAGACTCAGATACAGGCTGTTGGACAGGCTAGTATTGAAGTAAAAAATGTATGTTTTTAAAATATGAAGTGTTTAATTGTTCCTGGTCAGTAGACAATTCAAAAAATCCTTATCACAAATTTCGATGCAGTTGGTGACAATTTCTTGACTATTTCATCCAGTCTGTTTTCCTAAAGCACTGTATGTGAAAGCTATGAAAGGAAATGGGTTGGGAGGAGAGCAGGAGAAGTGTTCATTGAGGTTCTCTCTCCCTCTCATCGGAAGGTTTTGCTACTGGCACAAAAATCAAGGAGAGCAACACGTAATCATGAGTCCCAGATCATGCTAACCGATTAAAACATTACGGATGATTGGAAGAAATGGTCATGGGTATTCCACTGCAGGGGGATAACCATTGTGGACCACAATTTCTTCCTAAAACTGGAATGATTAGTGAGTGGATTTCAGCTGAGGTTATACTATGGTACTGGGGCGGTGGCAGAGCAAGCAAGTCAAGTCAGAAAGAAATTTAATGAGAAAGTTAAAGTAAAGCCACCTGCTGTGGTATCTCATCCTGTCACCTAGCCTAGTTTAAAACCTGAGGGATTATGGGAGTCCTGTGCCAGTCTGGTGGACTCCAATTCAGACTGAATGGAAGTTGCTATGAAAACCTGCCTTGATTTCACACCTTTCTGCTAAAAGATGTTATCACCCTGCCAGCTCTCTGAGGGAGAGAGGCTTGCTGGGAGAAGAGCAAGTTGACAGTCCTGAGATGCGCCCTCGGTTTTGCAGCTGGCAAAGGCAAAGATCAGAGTGGGATTTGAGACAATCCTGTCCCACATGAGTTCTGATAAACAGGCACACTTTAGAACACTAAGCAACCTTTCTCAGCAATCTTACATCCTAGTAGTTTCTTTTTCCCTTCTTGATATTTTCTTTTATTAGCCATGGTGATAATGAAGCTAATAATAACCTGCTCATTCCAGCTTCTGGAGTGGTACTTAATAATTTATGATCTCCATTTTTGTCTAAAATTCAGCACAATTCACCCTTCGAAAAAGAAGAAAGAACTAACTTGCACACAGAAAAAAAATGAATTATGCACCAAATTGTAAATATTCTATTTCTTTTGCTGATCTGAAACTCCCCAAAGAAATATGAACACTTGATTTAAATTCAGTTGCAGTGACATTTCCTGGCAGAGAAGAATGCTTGCACGAGTTCACAAGTGTTTGCAAAAAGATAACCTTTTTAGCGGATACTAGTACATTTTAATGTGTCTTTTTAAAAACTATCTTGTTTATGCTTAAATTCCCCAAAATGAATAAAATATTTCTGAGTGGAACCCCATTCTAAACAGAGACTTTTTATAGCATTTCTGTAAGGTGGCCATTTGCATTGCTATAGAGGACTTTCACCCTGGCAGCATCTTGCCTTGAGAGAGGCCAAGATCCTGAAAGCCAATCCCAGCACAAGCAGTCTTAACAATTAGCAAAGTGCTTGGTCACAGCCAACACAGGGTGAACTGATGACATATCAAAGAACTAATGATCTTTCTTTTTCATTTGTGTTGAATTGTTTCAATCATAGCTTGGATGTGGTAGGATAAGTTTCTATTCTTGACTGTTCAGCAAAATTACATATGATAAAAAAGATACAGACTCTGCCCAAACACTTGAGAAATGTGGGACAACAAGCTGCAAATGGAAAGGGGGAAACATACTTCCTTGATGATTTCTATACACATCCGATCTACAGAGGTCTTTGAGCCACCCTGGCAAGTTTACATTACTGACAGTTGTCTATGAATAAAATGGAAAGTATGTAGTTTACACATTAGAAATCTAGTTTGGTATTGAAATAGTTATCATAATTATCCTTACTAAAAAGTATGCAGATGTGTGGGGTCAGAAGCACAGCTGACAAGCTATAACTGTACAGCATAAGGCTCTAAGGTAGGAGGCAGGCTGACTCAGGAAATGTAGGATCAGGACCTAATAACAAAGCAAGCCTCTCAAAGGCTTGCTTCCAGTAAGCCTGTTCTTAATGTCCCAGCGCTGACTAACTTATTAACATGATCAATGCTTAAGTCTTCAGCCAACAGAGAAAAGTACTGTCGATTTTGGCCTGCTCTTTCCTGCGTGGTTTTAGCAGGCTGTTGGAAGCATCTCACAGGATAGTCTCAGAGTCTAAAACTCTAAAGTTTGAAAGATAGGCTGGAAGGAGATTATCAGGAATGATTGACATAAGAATAAGGAAATTGCACTTAATCCCAAAATTTTTGTTCATGTGTCACTTGGGTAGAACAGCATAGCCATGTTGAACAACCTCATATTACAAAAGTATCAGAACAACACAAATGATTAAAATGTGCTCTCTCTCTCTGCCTCTCTCTCTCTCTCTCTCTCTCTCTGCCCCTCTCTCTCTCTCTCTCTCTCTCTCTCTGCCTCTCTCTCTCTCTGCCTCTCTCTCTCTCTCTCTCTGCCTCTCTCTCTCTCTCTCTCTCTCTCTCTCTCTCTCCCTCTCCACCTCTGTCTCTCCCACTCTCTCTGCCTCTCTCTCTCCCTCTCTCTCCACCTCTCTCTCTCATCTCTTAAGCCTATTGGAATAACTTAAATTCTAGAAAGCAGAGTTTTGAAAACTGTTCCTCTCCATGAGTTCAAATAGATATATCCAGGCGAAGATGTCACTGATTTCTGTCCTGTAGGAAATAAGAATCTAAGCATGGCCTTCTCTCCTACCAACAATTAATGAGTTCTGCATCTATTATCAAATTCTTAGCATATGCTTGTTTTATAGATGCTTATGTGAAATAACAATGGTACCATAAAAGGTTCTGCAATAATGAACAAAATATTTGACATTAGTTCATTTTGCATTTTCTGCAAATTATAATTTAACTGAGTGTTGTGATTTAGCATACTCAAGTGTAACTTTCATATTTTTAAGAGAAAACCCAGAAGAAACAAACTGCATAGGTTTTCTTACTGTATTTCCTGGTCCCTAAGCACGATTCCTTATTTTATAACCAGGACCAATTTCCCTCTGTGTGTCTTTGAACATTTCTTCGAAAGTGCAGGCATTCTCTATGTTCTTAGAGAGCCATTTATTCCCTCTTGGCAGTTTTTATGTGTTACTGCAGAGTCCAAGATGGATATTAACATTTTAAGTTGCCCTTTTAAACATTTTCCACTGATATGGTTTTAAATTTCTGAGAAAGTTAACTAGGTAGTCATGAAAAAGCATTCTTACACACACACACACACACACACACACACACACACACACACACACACACAGATGGACAGATTGGGAGGAGAGAGAGAGAGAGAGAGAAAGAGAGAGAGAGAGAGAGAGAGAGAGAGAGAGAGAGAGAGAGAGAGAGAGAGAGAGAGAGAGAGAACCACAGCCACAGCCACACACACACATGTATATATACTAACAATTATTTTCCTGGAGAAAAATTAGAATTTTCATTTTTGATTATTATTCTAGAGTCTAATTTTAAAAACTTCCATATTTAGTTTTCTATTTAAAGAATATATGTGATTCTATAATTTCTTAATAAGGATTACTTTTGCTGTGATGAATCACCATGACCAAAGCAATTTGAGGAGAAAGTGAGTTTATTTTACTCAGTTTCCAGTTCATCTTCAAAAGCAGCAGGAACTCACACAGAGTAGGAACCTGGAGAAAGGAATTGATGCAGAGGCCATCTTGGATGTTGTTTTTACTGGTTTCCTCCCATGGCTTGCTTAGTTTGCTTTCCCCTACCACCAGTCCAGGTGGTCCACAATCAGTGGGATAAGTCCCCATCAATCCCTATTTAAGAAAATGCCCTAAAGCTAGGTCTTATGGAGGCATTTTCTAAATTGAGCCCACCTAGTTTCTGATGACTCTAGCTTGTGTCAAGTTGACCTAAAACTAGTCAGAACATGCACTTTCTTCAGTGTGAGACAATAGCTAGAAAGTGACAAGGACAGGGACAGGGACATACTGAGGAACAAATGCCTCTTCTTTTTTTTATTATTATTATTTTAAAATTTTTATTTTTTATTTTCTAAGTTTTTTATTTACATTCCAAATGATTTCCCCTTTCCCGCTTCCCCCCTCCCCGAAAGTCTCATAAGCCCCCTTCCCTCCCCCTGTTCCCCATTCAACCCCCTCTCGCTTCTCTGTCCTGGCGTTCCCCTACATCCAGTCTTTCCAGGACCAGGGGTCTCTCCTTCCATCTTCTTGGAAATCTATTGATATGTGAATTGTGCCTCTTCTAAGCACCACGATCAGACTTTAACTGACATGAAGACAAATGACCCCTGAAGCCAGGCCTTCCAGTTTTTGTTTTTTTTTTTTTTAACAAAAATTAAACACCTTTTCTATGAATTTGTTAAATCTTAAATATGGCTTCCATATTTCTATACACAACAAAACCCAAAACTCATTTATTAATCACATCCTGCAGTTCAAATTTATAAACTCCATTTCATAGAGTTAGGTAAGGCAATCCATAACATCAAATGACACTCAACTCCTCTTGTCCAAGGCTCAGAACATGGTCTAATGTTTTTGTCTTCTTGAACAAGTGTGAGAACATATTTCTCACACTTACTTTATGAATCTTACAGTCTAAAATTTCCTGAGTCAAGTCACAGGACAAAAAAGCAATAGTTTCTAATGGAATCTGAACTGAAAGGCATAAACGAATGCAGACAATATATTTATTGAGAAAGATGACAAAAGCTTCTTTTATTATATAGTTTCTCTATCCAAGGATTATCAAGAGTAAGAAATGGGTATATTTTTGTCTTATGTTTATTTTTGAGGGTCACTGATTTTGCTATAGAGTCAAGACAGATTTGCTTGATAGTAACTAGTCAGATCAAATTTTGAATAAAAGAACTGTTTTGTTTTGTTTATAGTTGAGTCTCTGCTTATGGAAGACACGGCAATTTTCTTTTTGATTCTATATTAGAAAAGATTGAGAAACACTGGAAAATATCAAGGCAATGAAAATATGGTGAGAATAAGTTTCCATGTTTGACAAAGGAGACTCAGAAAGAAGTAAGCAGACAGCGTAGAACTTCATTACTGGAAATATAGAAATCGCTCAATCCCTTGTTATTCAAAGCAAGTAGATGGGCCACAGCAGAGTAGACGTTGACAGCTGGAGGAACAGCAACTTCCTGCTTCCCTTTGAATTTTTCTTGAATACAGACTCTTCTGCTACTGAGAAAAAAATAATTTTACCATTTTCAGGTTGCATTGGGATTTAGCAAATGTAGGGTGTGGTTATTTTTCTCACTTGGTTTTAAGTTAAAGCTATACTTTGCGTGCGTGAAAAAGGAATCCCTCCTCAAAAGCAAGAGGTGACTAAGAGTTACCATACACCTTCTTGCTTATGTGTTAACACACCCTCCTAGCATCTCTTTCTCTGTATCTTGTTTCCACTCATTTATAGAGAGGAGGCTAAAACATGTTAAGGTTAAACATGGAATAGTGTTTCAGCAATCACTCAAAATAGCAAGGATAATAAAATAAGAGGGATAAAGGAACCTAAATTACATAAGATTAAGTACCAAAATAAAAACAGTAAGTAAGTAAAATGTATTAAGTATTAGACAAAACAAAAAATAAAAAAATAAAGAATGATGATCCGTGGCCCAGGTACAGAGAATGTGCTTAGAATTAGATCCCTGGCCACACCACAACAAAAGTAATTGAAAGTGATTATCTAAGTATAACAGAAGTGAACCAGCGAACTGACATTTTAGACAGAACTATGTGTCTGTGATAAAGCCCTCATTATTCCCTGCAGCATTACTTACAACCAGGGAACTCACACCTAAGGAAGCACAGCAGAGACCGCAGAGGAGGACTGCTTGCGAGCTGTCTTGTTCTCTGGCAGGGTCCCTGGTCCAGGATTAGATAGCTTTTTGACACAACCCCAGACCACCTCCATGATGAATGTCACCACCCACAGTGAAATGAACCATCCTACATCAAATAATAATCAAGACAATCCCTTACAGCTATGACTACAGACCAAAATGATCAGGCAGTTTTTTTCTACTGAAGATTTCTCTCAGAGCAGGCTAACTCATAGTCATCTTCCTGCCTCTGCATGACACTTACATGATTGTAATAGAATTTGTCATGGTCATTTAGTAGCTGACTATACAGAAACTAAAGCAATACTAGAGGGAAGGATCCAAACATATTTATAGGATTGTTGAATATGACATAAGGATTTGAGGAGTGTATAGTTAAGGGTAGTAGAAAGAAAGTGTTAACCTTATTAATTCAATAAAAGTACTCAATAATAACTTTTTTTGACATAAAAAATGTGCATCTATGCCATGAAAAGTATCGTGAGCAAGAGTTAAAAATTCTTTGATGTTACATAGGGTAGAGTTCAGATTATACCATGACTTGTACTATGGTAGTGGGAAACTTTATTTATTTTAGTTTCTAGATTATTTGACCTAGTAGTTATCATCTTCTTTTTTGTCCTCCTCTTCTTCTTCTCTTTCTTCTTCATCTTCTTCTTCAACATCATCTTCATCTTCATTTTTTTCTCCTCCTTTTATGGTGTGTGTGTGCGTGTGTGCGTGTGTGTGTGTTAGGGAATTAAATTTACATGTATTTGCAAATATTTCTATGACTATGAATGGTCACACAAGAATGCCTACTGCATTCTTTGTCTTAGTCCTTTGAGACAGGATCTCAGTGAATCTGTAACTAGATTTTTGATCCTCCTATTTATACCATGATCTCATTCAAAAAACTGGAGTTACAGGCACTAGTAACCATGCGTAGATTTTATGTGTGTTCCTCATATTTGAATTTAGGTTCTCATGCTTGCTTAGCAATTACTTTAATCTGTTGAGCCATCTCCATGGCCTCTGACCTATTTTTTCTTGATGCTAGTATGATATAGTCAGAAAACCATAAACATAATTCTGAATTTAAGTGAAAACATAAATCGTATAAATTTTGTAAAACTTCTTCTACTGAAACTGAGTTAAATCTCCCCAAATTCCTCAAAATTAAAGTCACTCATTATGGCAAAAAGACACATCTTTCATGCAGAGGATAGGAATCTCCAAGGGAGATTTTGATTGGCACTCTGGGAGACTGAAGTTCCAAACTGAATAAAGAGGAACAATACTGTTGGAGACAGTGCAGGATATGATATTTATGACTAAATTTAACAATTGTCTTTGGCAACGGATGTTTGATTTGTTAAAGAGATGTACTATTAAGTCTTTGGTCCCCAAACTTACCTAAAATCTATTTTCAATTTCACCAAAAGAAACATGGAAATAACTATTTCAAATTGATATCTGTAGGAAAAACAAAATTGAAATCAACTTATCTTTTAAAATATATTGGTTAAAAAAAGAAATGGGGACCTATAGAATATGTGTATAAACCACAGCACTAAGTAACAGTATTTAATATTTTATATATAGTTTTATTAGGCAATTGCCCTTCTGAAGCCTGACGAATGAAAATAGATTTGTGAAAAGAATCATAATCTAAATATGATAACTATGTCTTCAGAAATGACATTATTGGTATCCAGATCTCATTATATATTCTCAGTCAAAAAGAGAAATAAGGGAGTTGGTGTTCGTTAATAGGCAACAGCATGGTTTTCCATTATAGAATATTTAGAAAGTTCAGAGTGGGTGTTTCCATGGCAACCATCTATATATTTTTCCTGCAAATAAGCATCCAGAAAAGTTTGTTCATTATTTGAGATCTTATTTGAAAGATATGAAAATAAAAATATCTTTATATGTTCTCTTCTATTTTTACCAGGATTTCAAATTCGCGTTAAGGAGCTGCTCTGTGTGGTCTACATGAGAATTCAAGAGAGAAAATGGTTTCCTAGCTCTCAGTGGCTCACTCTACTCCTCAGACATCAAGTAAATGACATTCCCTAGGCATTTTTGCCTAATCTTTACCTCTAGCTGAGGGATAATTCCAGTGACTAAAGGAAATATGTCTGGTTTCAAAAACAGAGGTCTTCTAAGTGAGGTACAGGGCCCAGGCTAGAGAAAGATGCATTCTGGGTATCCCAGGGAACAGCAATAATGAGACCATCTAAAATTTGTCAAAGTGCTTGTTTTCAGGGTCCAAAAACTGGACCTCTCGAGACGGAGATCAATTCTTTCCACGTTAATAACTCATTAGGTGTACACCTCCAATAACAGGTGATTCAAATACTGGAGAATCTCTGTGTTTGTGGTAGGTATGGAAGGATGCGACTGAGTCATGAGTTGAAGGTATGACTCCAAATCCTAGAATACACTGTAAGTCACTGATGTGTGAATTCATAACCTGGCTCGAGAAGTTATCTATTACCCTACAAGTTCATCTTCACATGAGACTGTTCTCCAGTGGATGTTAAGGTCTGTACAAGCAGAGAGCAAATTTTAATTCTTTTTTGTTTCCGTGCTTTGCACATGGAGAACTCCTATCCATGAAGAATGTGCCAAAGAAAGGAGAAGCGAGAAGAACTATAGAGAGACAATTGTTTTTAATAGAATGAAAAGTCCTTATGTCATATTCAACAATCCTATAAATATGTTTGGATCCTTCCCTCTAGTATTGCTTTAGTTTCTGTATAGTCAGCTACTAAATGACCATGACAAATTCTATTACAATCATGTAAGTGTCATGCAGAGGCAGGAAGATGACTATGAGTTAGCCTGCTCTGATAAGTCCTAGGTCAGCTTCAGTTTTCATGTCAATGTCTCAGAAACAAGACAAAACAAAACAACTCTAAACATGAGCTGAAAAGTGTTCAACAATTTCCAGCACATGGTGCTCTTCCAGAGGACTGGGGGCCAATTCCCAGAACCTATAACGAGGAGCTCACAACTGCCCATAATTCCATGGTTAGAAGATTCCAGTCCCTCTTCTGCTCTCTACTGGTATATATCTGTAACTGTGCACACATTCAGATACATACATACACACAATAAAAGATAACAGCCTTGAAGGTACTGAAAATGGAATCAAACAGAGACAGGGGTGAACATTGTGTCTTGTAAGTTAAAGGTGTCTGGTGTGTTCTGTGATTCAGCTTAATGGATGCTTTTGAAAAAGGAAGATGTGGTGGTGGTATTTTCTATATAGAATCAAATACATGGTAGTACTAAAATCAATGTGACCTCTAAGTTCCCTGGCTCTGGTTATTTCTCATTTGGTAGAGTAACTTGCACTCATTCTCCTTCCTGCATGGTTTTCCTCCTCTCTCTCTTTCACTTTGCCTCCCTGGGTTTCAGTTTAACAAACTTCCCTTCCCACTAAATGATTTCAATTGGCAACATTTACAGGGACCTCAGGAAGTGCTGGAGAGTGGGCTAAATACAAAGCAAGAAGGACCTTATTTAAAACACAACCTTAAATAAGCAAAATTTTTCTTTTCTGTGAATGAGGCTCTGGAACACAGAAAGAGACAATTAGAGTTTACGTCTGTATGCGGTTACCGACTGCCAGAGAGGGGGATACTGTCCATAACAAGGGCAAGACCACAGAAGCATGTTTCTCTTTCAATTCTCATATATTGCCACTGGTCCCATTCTTCTCAAAAGAAAATAAAAAGGTGCATCATAATAGAATCCAGCTGTTCTTACTTTCCCGATTATATCTTATTTAATTTTAAGCCTGTATTCTGTTTTGTTCATGGTGATTGGTAGCAGTTTTAATCAGTTAATGCTTTCAGAATGATGAACCTACAAGTGTATTTAGAAGCTCCCATGTTAAAATTATGTGCAAAATCAGAGGATTATTGCTGAACACAGTTGAGGTCCAGACCCAAGTATGGGTTTTTGAGGCATTTTTCCTTAACAAAAGCTTTGTTTGCTTGTTTGTTTAGTGAAGAAGTTATCAAAATACAGTCGCAATGAAATGCATTGTTTTTGGACGAAGGCAATTAATGATGTATTTTATATGAGAGAGCCCTGGCAAGTGAATGCATTTTGAAAATGAAACACTTTGTACTTAAATGGTAAGTTCTGATGTTCTGGAAAATCCAGTTATTTTCACCTCTTCCTTCATGCAAAGAGTCCCCAACAAATGATACGTTGTTCATGTCCCTTTTCTGTGGGGCTATTGCCTCAATTATCTGTGTGATTGCTTCATTGTGGAACTTTACTTTGCCTATGCTGGGCATTGCCCTGGCTCATAATTGCATGGCCTATTATTTGCAGCACATGGATAATTACTATGCTGTGAACATCAATTTTGTTGCATTGTGCTGAATGGCGCTTCTTCCAGGGGGAAATGATGATAGCTGTGGTTCTCAGTAGGGGGTGGGCTGTTGCTCAGGGCTAGAGCACTGCCCAGTAATTCCCTCTTTACAAGTAAGACTATACATAGTACATCCTAGAAGTCCTTCATTACAGCATTTGTTTTCTGCTTGTTAACATCATTTCACGCCGGATGGGCACCAGTGCAATTTTCTATTTTGTTTCATCAAATTAAGAGAAGAAAGGAGGCTGTCTTGCAAGATTTTTATTTTATAGACAGTTGGTCATTTCATTAACACTTTTCATATTCTTGTTTGCCACGATAGATGATGATGGCAAAAAGATTTTTCCCCTATTAACATTTGAGAGTATAGAATATTTACTTATTTATTTATGTATTTCGAGGGAGGGGGTGCTGAGAAGTATTGATCGGCCACAAAGGCCATTTATTAAAATGTAACCAGCATCATAGTCCTTGCAAGTAGCTCACACTTTAACCGATTAAATAGTCATGGAGAAAGCAATCAATACATCTTGGATTCCTCTGCTTTGGACTCTGCCAGCAAAGTGGCCTGGCAAATTAAGGAAGAAATAAACAAATGTGTTTGCTCTGAACGTTTAAAGCACTTTAATCAGGAAGTAAATGCATTACTAATATTGGTTGAGTGGGTGGTTTGCCTGTGGGTATTCTTGTGCAGTGCTGGGAATACGTAAGAAATCCAGCCTAGGAGTTCCTGATGGCAACTGGGGGTAAAATGATTCCATGGTAGAGATATTTCCAAGGCCGCTTGTACTATGAAGCACAAAGTGAAGTCGGGAGACCTTTATATAGCTAGTATTGTAAATTTTTGGTTCTTTGTTGCTGTTTTACTTTGTTTTCTTTTAATTTAACTGATAAGTTGCCAGGCAGTGGTGGCGCACACCTTTAATCCCAGCACTTGGGAGGCAGAGGCAGGCGGATTTCTGAGTTCGAGGCCAGCCTGGTCTACAAAGTGAGTTCTAGGACAGCCAGGGCTACACAGAGAACCCTGTCTTGAAAAAACCAAAAAAAAAAAAAAAAAAAAGAAAAGAAAAGAAAAGAAATAAACAAATCTTAAAAAAAAAATTAACTGATAAGTTAACTAACTAATTAATTAAGTGAACCCCAATTTATAGGACCAATGTTTGATCTCAATGCTGTGATACTTGGTAGCCTGGCATCAACTACACATAAATGATAGAAAAGAAAGACCACATCATTGATATGCCTAGCTTGTGTGGTCAATAGGATTCACTCTCCCCATTCAGGGCCTTAGCACACAAAATCTATCAAGTAGAAATCCACATGTTGAATATGTTCAGAGATGAGAAAATCATCAACCGACCTGATGCTCATTTTAATATTTGACTTACAGACCCTTCTAAACATTGCCATTATATTGAGTGACATGTTCCAGACCTGTATAGATCTGACTGCCAAATTTCATATATCTGTTTTAATTTATTATCTAAGCCTTCTGTGATAGAATGTCTGACAGAGGTGAGAGTTGGAGAATTGAAAAAAATATGAATACAGAGTCAAGGATGCCCTAATCCCAGTACCTGTAAGCCACAGGACAGGAACACATTCACAATTCACCTGTGTTTAAATGGCTCCAGGTAAGTGACACTGTGGCTGGAGAACCTACATCTTTAGTGTGTCCTAAAGACTTGCTAGAGGGCCTGGACCTTTGAAAATAAATTTAAAAAAATGTTACTTCTGGGAGAAATGGCTTCCTCTAGGGTAAAACCGATTGTGCTAGTATCAACATAAATAAAAGAGTTATGATCTGTTTTGACTTTATCATATTTACATAGCCTTTTATAAATGAAAAATTCACTTGGAGAAATTGTAATATCATCTAATAATGTGAAAATTTTGTTTTTGGTCCATAGGGGTATGAATTCACTGCTATATTGCAGTTCTATTTTCTTTGCCAGCTCTCTCTCTCTGTATCTACCAGTAAGTACCAAGGCTAGGAATAGGAATAGGACACTTCCCATGTAACTGCCTTACCCACATCTGTGCCTTCCTACAGGACCATGGCGATGGTGCTGCTCCACAGGAAATTTGTCCTCATTGACCTCATACAGAGGATTTGCATATTTTCATGCTCTGCACATTGGGTATATTCTCATCTCTATCTTGCACTTAGATCTAAGTTCCCCAACTGGATGATGAGATCCTTGTAGATAAATGATAATGAATGATGCTTAGATATTAGCCCAGGCTATACTCAGCAGGTTTCTGTGAATAGGATATATATTGAAACTTTTTTAAAGAAAATACCAAATTTTTCAAAATTATACTTAAGCAATGAATTTCAATTTTAGAATTTATGCTGGGGCACCTTCATGTTTAAGTGATTCCCAAAACTTTGACGTATATACCAGCTGTATAATTTATTACATTAATTGTTATGATCCTGATATCGATATTTTGAGAGCTTTCCTCACAGTAACACTTACAATATGTTTATAAGGACAGGCAATGCTTGTGTTACTAATGAAGAAACCAGAAACATATAATGTAAAACAAATAAAATAGTTGCACAGACATTAAAATTGTCTCATGTAGTGGAAGCTTTCTAACTCAGGCTGTATGGAAAGAAGGAAAATGCATGTAATGATATCATTAAATGACCAAATAGTCTAAGAAAAGAAACTGCAATCATTATTGGGTCCTAAAGTAGAACTGAATTCATAAAAGAGCAAAAGTGGAATTTTCAAGTGCTTTAGAGATATTTTTAAAGCCAATCATTTAACAATGAACAAAGAAAGAACTCAAAGAAAAGAAAAGTACCAAGTTCTAAAATCAGTAAAGATCTCATAATCCAAAGATAGATGAAAAAGCAAAACAAAGCAAGAAGTAAAGTCTGTAAGCTCAAAGGACAAGCTGAGGCACCAGGCCTGCAAAGACAAAGGAGGGGCTGCACAGACTGAGAGTATTATCAGTTCAGCAAGTGGAACAATAGTGCTAGGCAGTCTCCCTTCCCCTACTAGACAGACAAGCAGTGCAAAGTTAGCAAAGGCCCAATGGCTGGTGAAGCATGCTCATTTAAAGGCTCCTATGAAGCCTTCTCAGGTCTGAGATAGTCAGGTATGAGGAGTTTTGTGCGAGAGTGAACGGTGCACGTGCAGGTTTATATAACTGGTTCTTAGCATTTTGTCCTTTCACGTTTGCTAGAACAGCATGCAAGCTAGCAGTCATTTCCACATTGGCTAGAACAACGCACAAGTTAGACTTAATTTAGTGTTTTCTAGAGGTCTGTACAAAATTTAGAGGATAGCAGTTTAAGTTTGCTGGCTCTGGGCCATAAAAGTATCCTATGGTTGCTCTTTTACTTACATGACTGCTTCTTTCCCATGTTTAATTAGTTCCCTTCTACACATAACAATATTCCTATCATAAGGAATCTTATTATTCCCACACAATGAGATTCCTATTAATTATATTGGGCTTCAGGGTTTCATCCACATTTTCATGAGATAATTCCATTGCAATGATCTCATTTTAAGGCATGAAGTTTATCTGCTTTGTTCAGTACATTCTGTATTAGAGCTCAGTAGGAACATAGCATGAATACATCCTGTATAAAGAAGATGTTTGTTTGTTTAATGAAACTAGCTCATGCCTATAGGTTTATATGCCAGGTCATGCCATGTGCAAGATGAGGAAAGAGGGGTATTCTATCTTAAGGAAAAAAAGAGGGAACAGGTTTTATTCTTTATCTGCCATTTTGCTGAGTCTACAGTGATGGATTGTGTCACCTCACCATGGTGACAATGACCTTTCACACACTCTACTGACTGAAATCCTAATATCTTCCAGAATTGCCTTTAGAGACACACCTATCCAGAATCCTTCCTCTATCTGGAGTTAATATAAAATGAGTTCATTTAATTACACTCATTTTTAATGAAGGCTCTTAACACTGGATAGCAAGCTCAGGTATAAAATTTCTATTCTTTGTATTTATGTATATAGACACTGGTCCTATAACTCTCAGGCAAGAATGATGAAAAAGACAACATAACCATTGTGTCCCCATGCCTCGTACTGGTTCATTAGCTGATCAAACTTTTTGACACAGCTAGAGTCATCTGGGAAAAGGCAAACTCAAATGAGAAAATGCTTCCATCAGATTGGCCTGTGGGCAAGTCTATGTAACATTGTTTTGATCTATGCTTTGGCTGAAAGGATCCAGCCCACTTTTGGCAGTGCCATGCCTGGGCAGGTAGAGAGGGAATGAAGAAAACCTTGAGAAGCCAGCCAGTAAGTGGCATTCTCCCAGGACTTGAGCTTCACTTCCTGCCTCCTGAATCCTGTCTTGAGTTTCTGCCTTGGCTTCTCACAAACATGGGCTATTGCCTGGAAGCACAAGATAAAATAAACCCTTTCTTCCCTAACTATTTTATAGCCATGATGCTCATCATGACAATGGAGAAAGGCAACTTTCTTGACTTCCATTTTGGCACAGCCACCTATGAAACACAGACTGCAACTAGTTCTGTCCTGTGATTATACTGTGTCTTCCGGTCTGTAATGGTGTCTAGTGCAACACAGTCTGCAGAGTTTATATACTGTCAATGATATAAGCCATTCTCTGAAGATCATCGTTCAGTTTGGAAGAGCTTAGTCATGGGCACTGTAATTTTTGTATTGACCCTCTCTTTGTTACTGTTTTACAGATGGAAATGATTTACTCTTTTCACTTCTATGTCTTGGCTCAGAATTTTTGCCTAGTCAAAAGTGACACCTGTACAACCCTTGGACCTCTGGTGCCCAATCAAGAACCACTATACTGTCTGTGCAGAAGCCATTAAATGTCACCAAGTCACATAAGAATAATTATTATTTTTCCCATTCTTCTGTTCCATCCTACTTACTGGAAGACAGAAGTCTCATTTGGAGGCTAAGAGGGGTACTGTATCAGGAAAAATATATTTCTTACTCAAGGTACATTTAGTTCGAAGGTTTAGACAAACAGCAAGTTACAGCTATAATTTAGCAATATTGTTTTATTTCTTTTTATTCTTAGTATAATATTGAAAATCAAACAGAATGGTACATATTTCTAGAGTTTATCTACTAATCTCAAGAAAGTGAAGATTTTGAACTGGAAAACCTCATACTTTCTTGCAAACTTTCCTTCATACCCCTTCAGTTTGGAGGCCTCTTTTACCCCCCCCCCCCCCAAAAAAAAGTAATCATTGATTGACTCTTTATTTCTAGTGTTTATCTTTCTTCCTGGGCTTTTTAATATATTCTTACAAAAATGTTCAGTTAAAGGTTTAAAGGAAAAATTACTTTATTGACATAAATCATACCTGGGGATATGAATCTAGAGGGTAATGTGAGTTTGTGAATACTAGAGAAAAGAGAAGAGAACATTCCAGTAAAATGGATGTATTTAAGCACACATACACCTTAAGATGGGAGTGTAGAGGATCTACTACAAGCTAACTAGGTCTTTGTTGTGATCATCAAAAGAGAAAGAGGTGTGAGAATATGGTATATAGTGTTGTGGGGGAAGGGGGTACCTCAGCAGGTCCATGCTGAGGCATCCCTTCCCCCCAGTGACCAGACACACACACCAGCATAGTATAGAATAAAGTTTATTCAGGGCACGGGGATAGGGGAGTTAAGAGGATAGTGGATGCAGAGAAAGACAGAGAAAGTGGAGAAGCAGAAGCCAGCTATGACCATGTGGAGAGAGGAGGAGGGATGGAGAGCCCAAGAGGGGGCAAGAGAGAAGCTGAGAGTGAGAGAGGTAAGTGAGAGATAAGAGGTAAGAGAGCGAGGGGATGAGCAGCCCCCTTTATAGTAGGTCAGACCTACCTGGCTGTTGCCAGGTAAATGTAGTGAGTGGCATATCTGGCTATTGCCAGGTAACTGTGGGGTGGAGTCTAGACAGAACCCTAACAGTCTTCATGTTCTTAAAACTAAGGGAAGAGGTGATGGCCCAGTTGACAATGTGTTTGTGGGCCAAGTGGTGACATGAGTTTGAGTGTAGACACAGCATCACATACCTGTAGTCTTAATACTAGGGCTTTGAGACTGAAGTATCCTTAGAGCTCATTGGCCATCAAGTCTTCTCAATTTAATAAGTTCTTGGTTCGGTGAAAGACTTTCTCTTAAAAATAATTTAGGAGATTGAAGTAATTAGCTGGTATTCATCTCTGGTTTTCACTATCCAGATATACAAGGTCATACACATACAAAATTCAGATAAAAGTTATATAAATATATTAATACCAGCTCTGACTATACAAGGGTGGTAAATGATTCTTTACTTCAGACATGTATTTCACCTTGGTAACATTTATCTCAGTCTCCATCTGTATGTAATTTCATAGCATAGAGGGCTGTGCTTGATCACCATTTAGATTAATATGACTTAGCAATCTTCCAGAACTGCACTCATTACTTTGGTAAATCTTGGGTTCTCATTCACAGAAAGTACATCTGTAACAGGATTTGAAATTCTTTGTGTCGCTTTTTCTAAGCGTATACTCTAGAAGCCTGATGGCCTCCCATGCTTGGACCTGGTGGCCTAGTGGCATAGTAGCTGGCAAAGATATGGAAGTAAAGTCCCCTTGGTAATTGTTATCACCCTGTTTCCCAGAAGTATAATCAGTCTACTTTTCAGCATACTGTAAAAATCTGAACACAACAATGATAAAGGGAAAACTGCAACACCAAAAAAAGTCCCCTGCTCTGAGAATATGTTTAATAGTTCCAACATGTATAGCATTAAAATTTTATCAAGAAATCAGGGGAAGGACATTTTGTACACAGAAATCAATTTACCTAGCTACTATCTGCAAGACTTGCTTGTAATTTATTTTGCCTCAAAGAATACACTGCTTTTAAACCCAATTCTATTCCACTTTAGTGTGTATAAAGAGAAAAGGATGAGAATATATTTGCTTCAAGTATAAGTAAAAGATTTAGAAGATTTCTAAATGTAGCAGACGAAAATAAAATCTCCGGTGAAACAAAATGAAGTTTTGTGATGCCCACCATTTCTTTTTGAGTGTATGTATATTTGAAAAAAAATCTTTGGACTTACATGGGCTTCTCTGTTACTTAGGGTGATGAGCAACCTATTTATCAACAGGAAACAAAGAACCAAGTCAAGCCATGCCTAGAAAGCAGTATGCCATATGAAACATTAGCTCAAAGTAAGTATAATTGAGATGAGTCCTGGTATAATCATCTTCTTAGAAAAATATATCACATGAATGCATTCATAGAAGGATAGATAGATTAAACAGACAGACAGATGGATAGAGAGACACACAGATAGATAGGTACACACATTCATGCAACAATACATAGAGGCATAGATATATCCTCCTAAGCCCAGTCAAGTTTGCAAGTACTGAGATTATGTATTAATATTTTACTATCTTATTTTTGTAACTTATCCATAAATGCAATTCAGTTTCATAATTGAGAAAATGTATACAATTTACTATGTAGAACATATGAGGTTGTTCTGTGTTTTCATTGATTTCACAATGAAAACCACTAGCATAGCATCTCCACAGCGGGGAATTAATAATCACTAGATTCTTGCTGCCATTGTTTTAAGGGTTCTTCTGATCATGTGAAACCCAGGATTGTATTGGTTAAGAGACATAGTCTGTTGCTGTCCCTGCAACTCTGAGCCAGTCTGGCCATCAGCATTAGAGCAGTATTTCCCACAGGAGTTCGACCTCCATCACAGGGCTGCAGGACCTCTGTGTAACACATCTGAATGTAGTACTTCCATGGGATGTGGCCCAGCCAGCCCTTACAGGGCTTTTTCTGCTTTATTATGGCTTGTTCTCTACTCCCTTAGAGTAGTCCAGTCTCTCTCTCTCTCTTTTTTTTTTATCTTACTGAAGAGAGCATGAAAGCTGTCATAGAAAAGCAAGTACCAGCCTTGCCTATAGTGTCACGATGGGGAGGTAGATGATCAATAACCAGGCACAGTTGACTAAAGACTTTATTTATGGGATGTCAACTGTTGCCTTCAGGTTGATGATAGGGTCCCAGTCCCCAAGCAAGTTCAGGTTGCAAACAGTAAGGTATAAAGTGTAAGCTAAGTAAGTCCTTCACGAAGGCCAACCAACAGAGAGATCTGTTCAGAAAGCCTCTGGAGGTTGGCATCCTAATGCTAAAGCTGAGAAACAGTGATATATGGGAGGCCTCTGGGCTGGTGATGATGACAGACTCTTGTTCAACTTGGACATAAGGGTTTGGGACAAATACTCTTAATATAAGTGTTGACTATGGAGATAAGAAATTATCACAAATTCTATAAATAAAATAACCATCTAGATAAAATTGTTTTAAAGCAATTACTTAATTTGTATTTACATTAATGCAACATATTAGAAAGTCCTAAAAGTTTAGGTAAAATATGATATAGTTGCATAGAATTGACTATAAGATAAAAGGCCTTACTGAAGCAAATGTCATTAAGCCTAGTACCACTTTCTCTAGCTAAGCATACAGACCCACACTCATTACTTATGATGTTACTGACGGAGGATGAAAGCATTGATGTGAAAATTGACTTTACTACTTACTTGAATGGCCAGAGAAACAACTCAGCATTTTGAGTTTAAATTCCTTTAGATAGATAATACTGAATGACTCATGTTCCATATTGGTTATGTTGTTTGTCAGTATGGTAGATAACTATAATATTATTGCCCTAATTTTTTTAAGAATCTAATTGCAAGCATATATTGAATACTTGTTCACCTAGTAATATGTGAAAATATGGGATAGAAATGAAAAGAATCTATATTAATGACAATGGCATTTTAAACAACAGGAAAACCAAAGACACAGGGCATTTATACTCGTGGTGAAGTTGTAGTATCTATAGATAAATCAAGATGATAAGCCACCAGGTTTGAAAATAAAACAACTTGCTGTTCTCGTCAGTGCTGTTAGCCCATACACATCTATATACAACACCTGAGACTTTTGGCACAGCCATATACTAGCAAGCTGGCTCAGGGTAACCCCACGATGCACACAGCTCCACAAAAGGCCTCCTGGCCCAGTTCTCAAAAGCTCATTCCTACCTAGGAGGTAAAAACGGCTCTCAACATAATGGATGTTGGCAGAAAATATGTGGGCTTGTTGTATTTATGATCAGTAACCCCCCCGATGGGGTACCTCTCTTCGGATAAAACTGCTTTAATGAGGTATATCCAATGCTGCTCGGCATTCTCTGACCAGCCTAGAGGGATACATGTGGCAGAGAGCCAGCCTCAGGGACCCTCACCAGTGCCGGTTCTGCCCCTGTGCCTGCAGATTTGGAAACACAACAGGGGAGGCAAAACACTGTTTTTGTCTTTAAGTATGGCTGGAAACAAATACTTTTCAGCAAGGTGACATGATTCAGCCATAACTAGAAATGGTTGGATTTGGAAATACATTCACATGTTGTTTCTGCTTTGATCATTCTCTATTTTACTTTATGAAGTACATTTTTTGGATTTCTTGATTGATCATACTAATATTTTATAAATTGATATTCTTAAGAGCTCGATTGTCTTATAAATAAGGATTGTCAAAAAAGTTTCCATGACTATTTGTATGGCTAGCAAGTTAATAAAAATAATATGGACTATTTTCATACTATGTTTGTGTATACACATATATATAAAATAATCTACACATATGTATTGATACACACAAATATATCTATATGCACCTATATATTTAAATTCATATATGTATTGTACACACATGTGTTTCCTCACATATGCATTTTTGTACACACATGTGTACACACATACTCTCATATTCAGTTACTGTCACAATTATAAAACCACTCAGAATTTCCTTAATCTGGGCATGTCTTACTAATGAGGTTAGGACTGACACCTTCACTAACTTACCTGAAGAGAAAATGATTTGGTTAGAAGGTGTTTATTAATCCCAATTTCTCATTGTCAGGACTAATGAAAGACCTTACTCACCAACATGAGATAACTGATTCTTTGTGTGCCTTTACAGTGATATGTCAGACCTTATACAGGGAGATTCCTGCATTTTCTGAATTTGGTAATAATTTGATGTTTTTGGAGGATGGCACCTTTAGGGCATTCAAGATCAATACTGTGCCTTTTATACCACAATTTGTTCTACTCATCTCTGCTCCTGTTTTTGTTGTTGTTGTTGCTGCTATTGCTTTGCTTTTGCTTTTGTGTTTTGTGTAGATCATTTATATCATAATAAAATGGAAACCTTAAAAACAAATCTATGTATCATTCTAAGGAAGTATCCAACATGAGAGTGTGTCAAGTTGTTGAAAAGTCACAAATGTTAATATATTTGGACAGAAGTTATAAGAAATTTGGGCCAAACCAAACTTTGTAGTTGGTATCTGAATTAGATAGTATGGGCAATGAATAAATTGAATGTAGGGCACATTGTTGGTCTCCAGTTATTGACTCTTATTGGAAAAGATACAATTTTTAAGATATCTTAAAATGTATTCAAAATTTTCAGGAGGATATTGCAAAATTAGTGTATAATTAAATGCTTCCTTTGCACATCATGAAGTCCTGTACTGTTGGAAGTTGAGTCTATAAAATCACTTTATGAAATCTTCATCTACATATTTAACATGATGTTCAACAGGCTTGTGTTATTCATCTGTAAGTAAAGCTATAGGAATTCTTTTCAAGTGAAAATTTCCTGAACAGAGCACCAATGGCTTATGGTGTTCTTCCTTCCTTCTTCCCTTTTTTCTTTCTTTTTCATTTACTCTTTCTTCAATGTTTTCTATTCAGATGCCCATCAGAATCTACTAACATCTACAAACCACTATATTATTTAATAAATTTAAAATTACTTATGTATTATTTTCCATGTGACTCCCTAACTCTCTCCAATACTGCCTTCATGGTGGGTCTTCCACCTCAGCCTTTACAGATCCATTAAGCTTCCAAACATTTCCACTCCAGCCTTGTAGTTCACAGTGAGTGCATAATCGACAAATCTGACTTGTGCTTGCAGATCTTACAAGAATATAGACACTCCCAGAGATCAAAATTGTGATATCATCATAGTTTTCTTTTCTTTCCTTTTCATTTTTTGAAAGCAAAATTTATTTTCATCATGCGGAGGGATTCCAGCTTATTGTTATTATATGACATTTTTCAAACTATGAGTCATAGGTTATGGCAAATAACTATCTTCATTCCATTGGAGAAGCAATTCATAGGTTAAAAATCAAGCTCAGGATATATAAAAAAATTACATATAAAGGTCTCCTTTCTGAAAGTTAGATTTCTGGATCCAGATTACCATTTGAAATTGGATTGCTTTACCTCAGTGGAGGTCAGAAAGATCATGTCTATGGTGTATGGGATCCTTTAAGTCATATCTTAGTGCTACCATGTTCTGTGATTAAAGTTAAAAGGAAATCACAGCAACCTAATATAGTCAGGATGACAAAGGACACAGACCTGTCAACAATGAGGAATGGATTACTCTTAGAGAAAAGCAGTCAATACCTGCTGAGATATTTGCCTAGGGTGAAGGAATACAGAACGTGTTGAAGAAGGAAGTTATAAATAAATGGTAAGGCCATGAAACCAGTTACAGAAATAAGTACTATAGTTGGCACTCTTGTTTCTGTCATGCTTGGCTAAGAATGCATTTGTGCCCTTTTCTATACCCCACAACCTACCTGTCTCCCAGGAGGTCTCCCATAACAAGAGACACAGGTGAGACCCCACCCCAATACCTGCCCTAGCTGGGACACCTCATGCCTTCTACATGAGTCCCGTATCCCTTTTGGTCTGAATGATCAACTGGGGCATATCAACTTACCTGCCCCTCTCTCATAACCAGGGACATAGGAGGTGTGTCATAACCAGGGATACAGGAGGTTTGTTATAAGCAAGGACACAGGAAGATTGCTCTAACCAAGGCACAGGAGGTCCCCTAACTAGTGACAGCGTTGCCTGCCTCCCAGGAGGCCATCTCTATCCCATGTCACAGATCTCTACCTGCTTCCAAGAAAGCAAGCTCAAGTTAGAGACACCCAGGTAAGCTAACACCAGAGATAAAACCAGATGGCGAAAGGCAAGCACAAGAACCTAAACATCAGAAGCCAATGTAATTTGACACCATCAGAAGCCAGTTCTCCCACCACAAAAAGCTCTGGATACCCTAACACGCCTGAAAAGAAAGATTCTGACCTAAAATCCTATCTCATGAAGATGATAGAGGCATTTAGGGAGGATATAAATAATCAATATAAAAAAATCAAACAGGTAAAGGAATTGAACAAAACTGTCTAAGACCTAAAAACGGAAATAGAAACAATAAAGAAATCACAAATATAGGCAAACCTGGAGATGGAAACCCTAGGAAAGAGATTATGAGCTATAAATGCAAGCATCACCAACCAAATACAAGAGACAGAAGAGAGAATCTCAGGCATAGAAGATATCATAGAAGATATTGACACATAGGTCAAAGAAAATATAAGGTGGGAAGCGCTCATAACCTAAAATATCCAGGAAATCCTGAAAACAATGAAAAGATCAAACCTAAGAATTATGGGAATAGAAGAGAGCAAAGATTCTTAGTTCAAAGGGTCAGAAAAGTCTTCAACAAAGTCATAGAAGAAAACCTCTCCAAACTAAATATGTATCTTTTAACTCCAAGCAACTATTAGTTAAAGAGTGCACAAGACCTTAATCTTAACTTGAATTTCTTTGGATGCAAAGTGGGATCCTGTAACCAAGAGAAAGTTTGGAGTCTGTTTCATTTAATGCACATGATAACTTCTTGCTTATAGTAATTACCATTGATACCCATTGTAATGTATGCACAATGGTGACATTGTTATGTGCCTTCTAGTATTTTCAAGCATTGAATTACATAATAGATACAGTACTTCTACTCTTATAAGTCTTCCAGAAGAAGGTCAACTACATATTTTGCAAATGTTTACTTTGACCTATCACTAACTCCAGCCTATTTTACCATTTCTTCCACATGGCAAGCACATCCTTTCTATACTTCTATTGATTTCACATGATAGCACTGAAACACAGTGTTACTAGGTACTCATTGCTTCTTCCACCTGAAAGTATTTGATCTTTCTTCTACCCTCTCTTCTATTAAATCCTTCTTTTACTTCCACATTGATGATGCCTTCTTTCTTTTTCTAAGTGCTTTTCTAAGTTTGGTTATCAAACTAGGCAGAACCTAGCCCATAGTAAATACGTAGAAAATACCAACTTGTAGTATTGCTTCCTCTAAAATGTAAATTCTTTAAAGACATGAAGACCTTTCACAGTTCTGAAGTCCTGCCACTCTTGTCTGGAAGAGAGTGTTCAAACATTTCTAAGGAGTGGATAACCAGAGCTGAACTGTGCCCTGGGACTGAATGGTAAATGTGGCCACTCTTGAAAAGCTGAGCATCTTTCATTCCTTGGAAGATCTCATGAGAATGAAGTTCTAAATACTATCCTGTCTGATGGTACACACTCATTTATTGATAAAAATTATTTGTAGTTTCACTTGAACATGTGTAGTGACTGCAATCGTAGAAGTATCAGTCCTACTTTACATATTTCCTGGTCCACAAACAGTGTTTATTAACTGTAAGTTAAGTATTTGACAATGTACAAACTTTCCATCTCTCCTAAAAATAAAGAAAAACACTGTCAACAAAAGCTAGTTGCAGTCCTTAATACACAAATGTTTGAACATATACATCATTTTTGAAATATTCAACTGTGAACTGACACAAGAAGAAATATCAATCTCATTTCCTGAGGTTAGTAACCTAATTTTTTTTCAATGTTCCTTACTGTTATTTACATCACTCAAAAGTCTGCATTTAAAAAATATCAGGTCATCTTCATTCTCTGTTAACATATTGGTGGAAAGACTAGCCCTCCTGTGTATGATTTGTGTCTGTTTATCTGTAATCAGTGACAGGGAGGTGGGCTTTCTTCTAACCCACTTACTTCAAATTTGCACCCCCATACTAAGTTAGAGCTCTTGTTACCCCTTCCCTAAGAGCATGGGGGATCAGGAAATACACTTTATTTTTGCCTTTAAACCTACATTGGGTTTCTTTTTTGAACATTATATTGTTAACATTTTTCTAAATTTTTTTTAAGATTTATTTATTTATTATATGTAAGTACACTGTAGTTGTCTTCAGACACACCAGAAGAGGGCGTCAGATCTCATTACAGATGGTTGTGAGCCACCATGTGGTTGCTGGGATTTGAACTCAGGACCTTTGGAAGAGCAGTTGGTGCTCTTAACCACTGAGCCATCTCTCCAGCACAACATTTTTCAAATACAAAAATTACTTTCCTAAAAATGTTCTTATTTCAAAATCAATGTTTCTTTCTCACAGTATAAATACCTTCCCATTTATGTTGCTGACCGTATGTGACAGTACTGACCAGAGATGATGACAGTGTTGACCACTAGTCTGCTGAAAGCAAGTGATCAATTCCAGTTCACTGATCATTGAAATCCTTTATTAGAGACACTGCATTTTGAAGTTTTACATACTTGTATTAGCCACTACTTTCAGATCCCCATCACTTCACACCATAAACTTCCCCAAACATTGGAGGACTGACTTTGTAATAGAGTCCCATTACACTTGCATTTTATATTAACTAGAAGGAAACAGTCAACTACATTTCTGGATCATAGAGGAAAAAGGAACAAGCTGCATAAACCATCCAAGTATTTACTGCTGCATGGGAGTGGTATTTTAAACATCATTAGAAGAGCCATTGGGAATGTTGAAAGCACTAGCTGGTTTTATTTTCAAAGTATTTGTAAGAGTGTGCTGCCATGTCCTTAAGTAGTGTCCCTAAAAATGATCTTCAAGGAAACCAGTTTTCTAGAATAATTCCTAATAACTTCCCTACTTCACAGTTAAAATGTACTTGAAAATGAACAATAAAACACCAAATTGACTTGAAATCTCCAATATTCCAGTAATACTCTTAATTTCAGACTGCATTTGATTGATACATCAAACTATTTAAATGCAACAGGCATAGCCACTGAAGCATCCTCCCAGATTCCTGAGTTTTACAGACACAAGAGGGGATGTGCAGGGAGTTCTATTCATGGCACTGACTGTAACTTCAAAGCTCTCTCTGTGGCTTCTGGTTACAATTCATAAGCACTGCTTGTTCAAACTCTGCTAACTTCCTATTTCTACACAATGAGCTAAATGACTTTGGAAATGGAATTATAATGAAACTGAAACTCATAGCTATTAATACAGAAATGTATGCTATTCATGAAAAAAAAAACAACTAATAGAATCATAGCAACAATAAGTGACATTATTAACATGTCCCAAAGTTGTACCATATTGTTGATTTGTGTGTTTTCTTTGTAAATGAATATTAAACATTATGTGATTTAAATTCTCATTTTCAGAGCTGTCATTTATGTATTAAAATATGGTATTTGCACTCAAATTCAAGAAACACCTGTTTCTGCTTATATTATTTCTCCAAGATAGTAATAACATGACAATAAAATTTCCATGAGCAGTAAATCACGCAAACATTTTCTGGTAATAAATATTGCATATTTCTTCATTATCACAGACTATTCATTACAAAAATAATGTGTTTCCAAAAGAAATTTGTTAAAAAAATTAATTATAGGAGGAAAAATTGGAATTCACCTATCAAAAAATTTGAAATATACTTTTCAGTGTAGGAACATTTTTGATTTATCATTCAATTTCAAAATATAGAATGTTTTCAATTCATATTCAGCCAGCTACAGAAAGCATTTTAGGTAAAAGAGCATATCTGTCGTTGTGAGCTTATTCGTTTTTTAAAAATTCCCGACAATTTAAAAATTTAATTTTTAAAAATTGTCCTTAGAAATTTGAGCATCAATTCTATCTTAAATTATTCAGGATTTCTTGAATGAGTTTATGTCTTCGAAGTTCTCTTGATTAAAGAGTGCATTGTTCAAGCCTTAGGTCCACTGACTTAGAACTCACGATCCCAGAAAGGAGAGCTGAGACCAACACTGACTTTCTACAGTGAGATTCTTGTCTTAGAACAAACAAAACACAGAACGATACAGCATATAATTCATGATTCTGAAAGTGTATATTCTCAGTTTATAATGGGTGTCAATTGATGTTCAAGGACAAAGGAAACCATTATATAATCAAGAGTATAATTGAGACTAATTTATAAGTTGAGAATGAGAAAAAAATACTAAAATTTACAGATATCCATCACCCTAGATAATACCTCATCTGAAATTCTAAGTCTTGTCTCATTTTTTACTCAATAATTATTGAGAGCACATTGAAAAAATTCTTTGCACTTTCTTATTCTTTAATTATAGCAAAATATTCTGGTGATGTTTCTCTACTCATTATAATTTGGAAAAAATTAATTCTGGTGACTTGATGAAGATTAACCATGAATATGTTACATTATACAAAATTTTATGTTGGTGAGGAGAACTGAGATACAAAATAATTATTAACACTTTTCAGTTGACATTACGTATTCATCCTTTGTTTTTCTATCAGAATTTTGAAAGAAAACAAAAAGATCTATATATTGGCAACCAGAACCATTTACACTATTTAAGAAGTTGTGGCTTCTTGCCATTTAAGGCTTGAACCAAGGTTAACATGTTTTGAGTCTATAAACACTTATACTTCCTCTTACTCACAGACATCCTTTGCTTAACTATCTTAGGTTTATAGGCCTTTATAGTTTTAGGAAAGTTTAGTTTTTCAATAGACTTCTATTTAATTATCTTTAAGCATTCTGACATTACCTGCTTCTTATTTTATTTCACATGCTGAAAGAAATTTGCAACTTTATTTTAATCAAGAATTGTCTCCTTTGCCCATGTAAATATCCTTACTTTACTTGTGTACTTTTGTTGAATTTAAGCCACTTTTCTTATTTTTAATCTTTCTTTTCTTTTTGCTATTAAAGTAGCTACATCACTTCCCACTTCATTTTCCTTACTCCAAACATAACTATAAACATCTTCTTGCTCTCTTTTAAATTTAGGACACCTTTACACATTAATTCTTAAAACATACATATATGTGCATACATAAATACATACATATATACATACATACACAAATATATCTAAATACATAACAGTATTTCACTCAGTCTGCACAGTTAAAATTATTTTATATTCTATTTTTATCTCATGTATGTCTTTTCTATATGTCCCACCTACCTAATCTTTAAAAACTCAGATTTTATATATCATTCTCTTGATAAATACATTTTCAATTTTATAATAAATAATATTAATATACAGTGAAATAGTAGTACAGATTCATACATTATACTCAGTTCTCTGTGTTCTATGCCTTTTGCATTTAAAGTCAATATGAGGAATATTCTCATTGCTGGATAGATTGACACAAAGGTAGATAAAGTGGGGCAAGAATTTGTGTTTTCTATTAAAGGCATGGTGAAACACAATTCAATACTACTATGCACTATCTGCAATTTAGTGTCTAGAGTTCAACAACTGACTTTCAATCCTAGAGTAAGTCATGCTTTGTATTATCATCTTTCCACATATCTTCACAGTAATTATACACATAATTTGAATGTCCTTGTATTGGCTGGTTTTGTGTGTCAACTTGACACAAGCTGGAGTTATCACAGAGAAAGGAGCTTCCGTTGAAGAAATGCCTCCATGAGAACCAGTTGTAAGGCATTTTCTCAATTAATGATCAAGGGGGAAGGACCCATTGTAGGTGGTATCATCCCTGAGCTGAGAGTCTTGGGTTCTATAAAAAAGCAAGCTGAGCAAGGCAGAGGAAGCAAGCCAGTAAGTAACATTCCTCCATGGCCTCTGCATCAGCTCCCGCTTTTTGACCTACTTGAGTTCTAGTCCTGACTTCCTTTGGTGATGAACAGCAGTGTGGAAGTGTAAGCTGAATAAACCCTCTCCTCCCCAACTTGGCTCTTGGTTGTGATGTTTTGTGTAGGAAGAGTAACCCTGACTAAGACAGTCCTTGCTTTAGATGATCTTTTCCAAATAGTGTCTTAAAACAGTATTGCAAATCCATAGAAGCATAAAGCTCTGACATGTCAGTTACTAGATGAATGTGTCCAGTGATACAAGAATGTTACAGTTCTTAACAGCACTAAAAACTCTCTGCACATTTTAAGTATGGCCCAGGACAGATGACATCTATTAATACAGAAACTGCATTAAGATCTAGCAATCAAATATATAATCAAAATATAGTCAGATTTTCCTTCAGTAGTGTTATTGAATAGATAGCAGGATAGGAGCTGAGAATAGATACCGTCTTAGAAAAATAGGAAACTGGCAGTTTTGTCTCTCAATAGCCATGTATAATTATTGAGGTATTTTTACATACAGAAAATTAGAGAATTTGAGTCATCCCACACCCTCTACCATGTAAACAGAACATGAATTTGACTGCCATTGGAAGTTATCTAGAGCATCCCATTAAATGCTTAGCGACTACATGAAGTGAAAAATGTATTACATGTCTTGAGTTCCTCTATTTTTGACCTTTTCTATCAATTGGAGTCTCCCATACAATCCCTCTTTTAGGACAATGGTTTCCAGATTAACCATGCCATTTCCCATGCTCAGGCTCACTGCCATATCACAAACTGTCATTTCTGTTCTGAAAGACAGTGAGAAAGGGTTTTCAGGACACAACCAAGGCCAAAGTACAGTGTTGGAAAGATCAAGTTAGGGTGACAGAAAAAAACAAAAAACAAACAAACAAACAAAAAAACAGACTAGCCAGGAAAAGTAGGAGTGTCTACAGAGACTCAAGGGGCATTCAACATCAAGAAGTAAGTGTAGCACCCCATATTAATAAACAGATGGACAGTGCATGATTAATGTAATTGGATTTGTCTTCTCTCGATAAATACAATACATTTTCCCAGTAAGAGTGTTTAGAAAGCCACAAGTAAAGCCAGATATTCAATACAATAAAGGGCACAGAATCCAGAGGCTGCCTCTGTATTCAATAATGAGTGGAATATTCCACTTTGAGTTAAAATAAAACAAGTCTAGATGTTTCTTCCACTACTCTTTAGAAGTGCACAGAATATTCTCCCAGATAAGCTAACATAAAAGAATCAATGAAAGATATCTCAGATGGAAAGAGTAAACTGCCTTTCTTTGTGAATTATTCTCACATATAAAAGCCCTTAAGAATCCACAAGAGTCTATTAAGACTGATGAACAAAATAATCAGATTCTTTATTAAAATGTCAGTACCTACAAACCTTATGCTCTCAAACCTGCCATGTTTCTAAGTCTACATGAAAAACTAAAGAGGATATTAAGAATGCATTAGATATAAAATAGTATCAGGACAAATAAAAATACTGGGAAAATTACTGAGAATAAATCTAAATTTGGGATAAAAGTAGTGCAAATATAATCTGTCATGGAAAGGAAAGGAGCTCATGGGAGTTATGCTTTACCTCTGAACTAATGATGCTAATGGATTCTGAGAGTCACTGTCTTCAGCTGTGTACCTACTGCTGATTCCAAAAACTAAAAGTGATAGCTCCAAACCCAAAGTCACACAGACCACAGTGGTTAAATACAGTGGGTCAGAAGTGAAAAAAAATGTAGACACAAAGAAAGTTTTAGTGGGGATGAGATAGAATGGACAAAGGTAATTGGGAGACAGAAGAATATTCAAAGTACATTTAATATGTTTGTGAGATTGTCTGAGAATAAATTTCATCAATAAAAATATATGCATCATTAAAATTTTATAAAGACAACAAAACTATGACTGAAAACCCAATATTTATGGGAAAAATTTAAAGACATAAATAAATGCAAAGTCATTCTGTGCTTATGGATTAAAATATGATTATTGGAATTTTAATAGTATACAAATCCATCAGCAGATTCAAAATCATGCCTGTAAAACTCTGATATTTTTCATTGTGCAAATGTTAAATTATATATAACTGTAAGTGGAAAAGAATACCCAAAACAATCTCAAAGGAGCAGAACAAGATTGGAGAATTTACACGCCCAAGATTCTAATCTTGCTTTAAAATTATAGTAATCAATACCATGGTAAAGCTATAAGTAAGCAGATGGTGAAGATGTATAACCTATATTTTTAGTCAGTTGATTTTTTGACAAGTATGTGAAGTCCATTCATATGGGATAGCAGAGCTTTTCCTATAAATTTTGCCTCAACAAAATTAATATTTATGTCAACAAATGAATTAGAATTCCTACTTTTTACAATATAGACATGTCAATGAATGGATCAATGTCTGAATTGTGAATTAATATCAAAGGAGTTTTATAAGAAATCCACAGAGGTACATCTTCAAGATCTTGGATAACAATTAATTCCTAATATAACATCAAAGGTAATAAAGGATATATCATCAAAAATAAAAAAGCAAACTCCATAACTCAGACTTGGTTAAACTGAGAATAGGTTTCCAAAAGACATTATGAAGAACACAAAACGACAAGGTACTAAATGTGATAAAATACTTGCAATTTATATAACTTGAAAGCATTCTATGCTCAGATATATAAAAATTCCTTTAACTCAATCACAGAAACTCAATGAATGCAACACAAAAAAAAATGACCAAATGGTTCAAATAGCCCTGCAGAAGATCATACAAATAGGCAGAAAACACATGGCAAATTACACAAGACTCACCTGCAAGGGAATTCAAGTAAAAGTCACCAATTGTTTCATACTTGCTAAGATAGTTATTCTAAGAGCCCAAACCAAAAAAGAAAAGTTAAAATCAAATCCAAGAACCCTAGGACCATTGTGGGTTGCTGCTGGTGATGCTGCTTTTTGCAGCTGCTACTGAAAGGAACTTGGCAGTTGCTCAAAAAATCGAATTCCTAGACACAAAAGACAAATATTGTCATTCTTTGTATATGGGATACTTAGAATAGGCACATACATAAGTACAGAAAGTAGATTAGAGGCAGTCAACACAGGAAGGAAGGGGAGTTTTATTTGAAGAACACAGAATTTTTTTAATAACAAAATGAAAAATTTGGAAAATAGTTATGAATTCTAAAATACCCTGTGATTATGCCTCAAAATTATACCCTTAGTAATTGAGAAAAAAGAAACTTTTTAAAAATAGAATTTGCTGCATTTTAAAAAATAAGTTGTTAGAGCCATTCCTCCTTGAAATGTAATAGACATTAATAGCCACAAGGAGAGAAAGACATTTCTTTCTGATATTTAGGCACTTAGGAGTTAGCTCTATTCCACTAAGTAGCTCCCCTCCCCCAAACACATACACACCAATAATCATATATCAACCCAGACTAAACTCAGTTGGGTACACGAATATGTACACACAGACACACACACACACATACTTACATACAAATACACATATACATATACACATACACAGGCACAAAAGCACATGCACAGATATAGATATAATACACATACACATGCACATACACATACATACATACACAGACATATATATGCACATATATACACATGCATAAATGCACATACATACTAAGACATTCATGCACACATAAACACATACAAATACACACACATACATAACAAGCATATATATACACACATATACACTCATACATATGTCTATACACATATACATATATAAACATACATACATACATATATATACACACATACACATGTGCATACACACATAGATACACACATACATGCACAAGTATACATGTACAAATATATATACACACATAAACATGCATAAATACTTTTTTGTACATACATACACTTGCACATATATACACATATATATGTAAACATATACACATGTACATGTGAATAAATACACGTAGATATACACAAATGTACATACATACACATATGCACACATAACCCACACACAGAAACATACATAAACACTCAGATACACTCATAATACACATACACAAATACACACATATACAGACAGACAGACACTTACATACATAAATACATACATACATACATGCATACATACATACATACATGCATACGCACACATGATATGGGCATAGAGGAACTTGTTAGGAAGAAGGAAGATTGAGTTGGGAGACTGGAAGGAGGTGGGGACCAATAAACATCTGTTCAAAATATCTTATGTATGTGTACAAAATTATCAAAGAATAGTTTATAAGAAAGAGACTTATTCCACTTGATTGTTATAATATGGAATTTAAATTTGTAGAAAATATGTTCTTTGATAACAGGACATATATTAAAGTCCTGGCTGCAAGAAGTTTTTAAATTTGATAAATGTAAGTTAATAATTGTCTTGTAGATGATGAAACAAGTGACTGAAGATTTATGTTTTATATAGTTTAATCAGTATGATTCTAATGAAAGTAGAACTGGATAGATTTCTGGTACTTTCCATTACAAAATATATATGATTTATTAAAACCAAAAAGCTTGGTTCAAATATATTTATGCACTTCTACATCTGTAATGGAGGCAGTATTGGGAGGGGGCAAGACAGTTAGAGCCCTAGAGGTCACTGGCCAGGTAGTCTAAATAATCAATGAGATCCAAGTTCAAGGACAGACTCTGTCTCTAAAAGATAAAGTGAAGGTCAAGCGAGGAAGGCCTTTGACCTCTGCTCTATGAACTCATGAAGATAGACATATTACATATACATGCACTTAGAAGCTTTTAAAGCACAGGTTTGGAATATTGGTAAGTACTTGTATTCTCAGTATTCATGGTAGAAATAAGGTAGAAGGATTCGAAGTTTCAGGTCAGATTAAGCTACATTTTAAGAGGGCATTCAGGAAGCCACCAACCAAAGTAGATGGCCTCATATGTTCTGTGAATTGGCCTCTTTGAACACCTTTGACCATCCTACCATAGTGCTATGATGTTCTGTAATAGAGGTGTTGGTATTGTCAAGTATGGCATTTTATTTTGCTATACAGATTGAATAGATTGCAAATGCATTTGATATTTGAGGCCCAAACAACATAGGTTAGTAACATGGTGCAAACTGGGAGATGAAGGCCCATTTATCTTATGCCTGACACAAGCCATGATTAACTGCCTATGGCCACATGATGCAGCATAATACTAACACTTCTAGCAGAGTACATTTTCTATTTTTGTGTCATCAAAAAGTAGACAATTTTCCAGTTAAACCACATTACTATGTGTTCTGTTTCCATGCATATTCTCAAACTGAACAGTGGAGAAGACATTATGAAAGCAGTTTATTTAATATACTTTTAATAATTTTTCTGGATTTTGAAAGTATTTAATTATTTCCGTAATTTGGTCCCATAAATAAGAGCATTGGAATGATGCATTCTGAATTGTTATGTATGTTGTAAATCAAAGGGAAGGGACCCAAAGGGACCAAAAATTAAAAAAAGTTTGGTGGTTTGTGAAAAGTTCTGTGGATGAATGGCAGATTTTAGAGAATAAAAACATACTATGAAAGTCTCATTCCCGAAGTGCTATACCTAAGTGGAGATTTTAAGGGAGTCCCATTGTTAGGAAAAAAAGTCAGGATGAATCCCTCCCTAATAACTTCCTGTGACCACATGCTCAGCCATCAGGAATGAATTGTCCAATGATGGCGTACACTTCACCATGTGGTAAATATGTGCACAACTGATTTTAGTTCTCATTACACACAAGTTATTGTGAAAACCCAACTATTAGTTGGTGTTTGCTAAGCAGGCTGCTTCTTCTATTTGAAAACCTGTGATATATCTGGGCAAAGAGTATTAAAAAAGCAAAAACAAAAACAAACAAAAGACAAAAAGCAAAAATCAGGGAGAGGAAGGAAAAATGTAGCCCCACTGGGAGAAACACTGTGTAATATGTTATTATAATTTGAGTTTTAAGGTAAGTAATACAGTGTCTGATCACTTACCGCCTGAATGAGGCTAGTGTAGATTCCAGGATAAAGTTAGGGGAGACATCTTCATCTTGTCCTAAATTTCTGAGTCAAGGAACACCTTGATTACTCTCACATTTTTCTCTTTCTAAAACATCCTATAAGCTTATTATCCTATAACTTAATATTAGATATATTCTTGCTTAGACCTGGAACAATATGAAATGTTCTTTGAGGATGAAGGTAGGATATGATGTATTTTTGACTTTGACATATACTATGGCATTTCTCCCTGGCGGAAGCAAAACAGCACCTAGAACATCACATTTGAACCAACACCTTCTCTTGAGATAATTTCAGCATAATCAAATAATACCAGTCTGAGCAAATAGTTGACTCCGGTAGTCCTTTTGATTTTTTTTTAATATTTTATTTTTTAGTCACTTTACTTTTGGACCACAGCCCCCTCCCTCTTCTCCTTCCAGTTCAGCCCTTACAAATCTTTCCCCCTAGCCGATACACCTTCTCCTTCCCTGAGGAGAAGGGGAAGACTTCTTTGGGTACCAACCCACCCTGGAACATCTAGTCTAAGGAGAACTAGGCACAGTCTTTCCTGCTGAGGCCCAACTAGACAGTTCAGGTAGGGGAAGGGAACAGAGTCAGAGATAGCTCCTGTGGCGACTGTTCAGGGACCCACAAAAATACCAAACTGCACATCTGCTACAAATATATATGGGACCTAGGTTCAGCCTGCTCATGCCTTTTGCTGGTTTAATTTCTGTGAGCCCCCTTTTTAGTTGATTCTGTATGTCTTCTGTGGTGTCCTTAACCTCTCAGGCTTCCTCAATTCTATCCCCAACTCTTTCATAAAGCTCACTGAGCTCTACCTAATGATTGGGCATGAGTTTCTGTATCTGTTTTTATCTGCTGCTGGAGGAAGCTTCTCAGGAGACAGTTATGCTAGGCTTCTGTCTGTAAGCACAGCACAGTATTATTAATAGTCTCAGGAGTTAGCTCTCTCACATTGGATGGGTCTCAAGTTGTGGCAGTCATTGATTGGCTGTTCCCTCAGTCGCTGCTCTATCTTTATCCATGGCATCTTCTAGACAGGACAAATTTGGGGTTGAAGATTTAGTGGGGAGATTGCTGTCCCCTCCCTCCATTGGAAGTCATGTTGGCTACAGCAGGTGGCCACTTCAGTAACTATAACCTCTGTTGGTAGGAATCTCAGCTGGGGTCACCACCATAGACTTCTGGGCGTCTCTCCTGTCCAGGCCTCCACCTAGTCCCAAAGATGCACCCCCAACACAGATTTCCATTTTCATTACCAGCAATCTCCTGCCCCCCTCACCACAAATGATCCTCATCCTCTTTTCTTTCCTGACACCCTCTCCCACACAGTTCCCTCTCTCCATCCACCTTTAATGACAATTTTGTTCCCACTTCTGAAGGAGTTTCATCTGTCCTCCCTTGGGTCTTTCTTATTGTGTCTATAAAATAAATGAAGTTATGTCAGGGGTCTATAGACAGTATTCTGTGGGTAATAGCGGTCCTACGGTCTGCTTGAAGATAAGAGATAAATAAGGAAACTGGTTTATATACATCTCAAAGATGAACTATAACCACTATGTCACCCATAGCAGGCTTTAAATAATGAAAGCTACCATTGGACAAGCTTTGAAGAGAACAGATATAAGGAAGGTTTGAATAAAACAGGACACTGTGCAGCTACAGAAACTGAAAAAAATAAATAACTTTAAAATACTAATATATACAATATTTCAAAAGATACGAATGCTTCTGCTTTTGTCTGTAGTATTCCAGGAAGGTACTGACTCATGTCTGTATACTTACTCGCAGCCTGGGTTTGAGTTTATTATGGAGGAGAAAGATAAACCATTCCAATCCATCTATCCCAATCCTATTCACAGTCGAGCTATAACAATTATCTCTGTCTTTACATTTTCTCCCATCTCTTGCTATTTCTTGTACAGTAATGGATTGTAACAGCTACTTCTTGCTGACTTCTCTCCCATATAATTAATGTCCTAAGATATTCTATTTACTGGTGAAGCAGTTTGAATCAAGAAGTGATTACTTTCAGAGTAAACAGAGCTTCTAACCCCTCTCCACAAACAAAGCTGACAGCAGTTTTATTTTTAAAATAATCAAATAGAAATCCCCCGAAAGCTTCAAGTTTGGAACTTCGTATTTATTCTGTGTGTGTAGGTATTTGTGTGTGTGTGTGAAAAGTATATTAATATTTAGAAGAGAAGACAGAAAAGCACAAAGATCAGTTGAAAGGAATTTCTTAAAGAAGCCTGCAATAATGTTCCCGCACCAGGCCAAGTATTACTTAGGGCCAAGTATAAGACTGTGAATCAAGTGAAAATGACAACGAAGTGAGACTTTTATTGAAGAGTACAGATTTAATCTTCAGAAATATCAAGAATTAGATATTGAACTTTCTGAGTTGATGACAAATGCACCATCTGCAAGCCAGACTCTAATTAGTGCTGAACAAGGAGACTGAGAAAGGAATGGCTTCTATGGAAGCCCAGTAGGGTGGGGATCAGTCAGGTCATCTGGAGGATCCCCAGCTCCTTCTCAGCAGAATGGAGCCTACCATAGTGCTTCCATAATAGCCAATAAATTTACATATTACTTAGATATTGGGTTGACTGAACTGATGAGCCACTGCTTAATTTATTTAAATTTCTTTACTAAAATCCCTTAGTTTATGCCTCTAGCAGCTACAGAATCATGTCCTAGCAGTTATAGTAGTTGGGAAGAACAAGTCTTTGATGCAACCAAATTAACTGTGTGATGGTTCTTCTATTTTCACTACAAACCATATATATTCAACAATGCACTGTCTTCCTAGCAATTGCTTGTTAAAGCGCAATACAAGCACACACTTTTTTGCTTCATATTTCTTCTTCTTCTTCTTCTTCTTCTTCTTCTTCTTCTTCTTCTTCTTCTTCTTCTTCTTCTTCTTCTTCTTCTTCTTTTTTCTTTCTTTCAGAAATTCATCTGCACTGTCCTGGTACATCATCTTCCATGATCCCAGTCTCAACCTACAATCTTCCTGTCTGATTTTTGCCCCCATGGATTCTGCTCTTTATGCTTCCAAGTTCAAGATTTCAAACTCCCCTCTAACTCCTGCCCTTTTGTAATAGCTTATCTTTATTATTCAATATGTTTTTTCCTTTCTATCTTGACTACATTCATCTTGTTAGTGAACAAATGGATATAAAAGCAACCTTATCCAAAGTCTGTATTGAAACATCCTGTAATCTTCTTAACTTCATGCTGTTAGTCTCTCTCACATTTTCTCCTATTTAATTGTTAGAAGTAGAAGCATTAAACAAAGTGATTATTAGGGATAGAACAGGGAGAAGAGGCTAAGGAGATGGACCTTAAAGTACAAAAAGAGAAGGCACAGATTTTCAGAGCAGAAGCCCGAAAACATTCCACTCCCAAATAAAGAACACCAAGAACTCTACAGATTGGAACTTCAAGGCACGGGTTGGACTGGATTGTTTCCAAGTCTCCCAGCTGCCCAGACTTTAGGCAAATGCAGCTCATTTACAACTCTCTGACAGACATGCTCTTTTGCAAGGACAAAGAAAAGGTTTGACAGCCTGGCTTTTCTGACGCCATCCTTGCCTCCAAGTGTGACCTTGTCACATTTGCATATCATGTCACAAGGAATCTGAACTTATTTTCTAAGCTCCATTCTCCTTACCAGCTCAACTGGCCTGTCACACTCCCCATAACATTGTTCTGTCCTTTCATCCATTCTGGCTCTTCACCCAGTAGTCTTGTTCCTAGATTTCAGTCTCTGTTTTATGCAGTTTTATTCCACACTGAAATCTCTTCCCCATATATCCATTCATATACATACTTCTTCAGCAGAGACTCTCGATGCATACCTTTTGCTGTCAGTTATCTTTGAATGCTTATTTATAACATATGTATACATATAAGCACGGGCAATTGTATATGCACAATTATAATTGAAGAAACCTCGGTACTTGAAACATAGAGTTAACTTCCATAGTCTCTGCTTCATGTGTTGCTGGAAACAGAAATTAAATTCTATATACTTGCCCATAAACTTAGTTCATAATTAATGAACTAAGCAGAGTGGAATGTGATTGCTTCATGGGGCCCAAAGCTTCCTGGCAATTGAATTAGTTTGATAATTGTCACAAATAAATAGCTTCCAAGTAGGAACTTCACAATCTGTTATAGTGCTATACTAGCTTTTATCTTTTAAGGCTGTAGACTACCTGGCCATCTAGTATTTCTTTAAAATCTCTCCATTCTACCATTAAGATACAACTGTTTCTGGGGAAAATCCTCTGAAGCTCCTCTTGTATCATTTTGGGGAGCTTTGGGATTGGATGTTGGTAGCTGATCCTTACACATTTGTGTCTGCTCCTCTATGTCTTTCAAAATTGTGAATGGTGAGGAAGCAGACAGGAATTTATCTCTAAAGCTATTTATTCAAGAGCACAGTCATTGATGAGTGATAGGTTTGTCAGGAATTGACATTCCATGTAAAGATACAGAGATTTAGAACTAGAAGACACTCTGTGATGCAAGTGAAGCTGGACTTCAATTATAAACTATGGAACCTGTGTCATAAATGAAGCTCAGCCTGTATCATAGATCACAGGTTCAGTAACATAAGTTAAGTCCAGCTTCTATCACAGTGTACGATTCTGGAAACTATAGGATGAATTTAGCTTCCCATTTGGCAAAGAGAGTGCATTATTGCTCTTAAGATTACCATGCAAACAATGTGCTGGATTAGTTATAAATATGTGTCAGCAATAACCATTGATTCAGGTGAGTTTTAATATCAAAAATGAGATTTTTAAAGAGATCATTCTTTATCGTTCTCTGTTTCTACTATTATTCCAGTGACTAGTACGATACCCTGCTATTACATATAAAAATAATTATTTGGTTTATTTTATTTATTTATTTTTGCTAGGTTGTTGGAATCCATCATACCCATTTGCTAATGGAAATAATTCATATATTGTGGATGTAGTTAGAGAAGGGGTGAATCACTATTGGCTCTCTTGTGGTTGAAACCAGAAAACATTGTACACAAAAGGGATGAAAATTCTGGTCCTAGACTTCAGTTCTCCATTGAGCTTACTTTTGATCTTGGTCAAACCACTGAGTATTTTTGAACTTGTATCTTTAATCATCATTAAAAGTCTTGATCTAGCTATACCACTCCTGGCCATATATCCAAAAGATGTTCCAACATATAACAAGGACACACACACTGCACTATGTTCATAGCAGCCTTATTTATAACAGCCAGAAGCTGGAAACAACCCAGATGTTCCTCAACAGAGGGATGGATACAGAAAATGTGGTACATTTACACAATGGATTACTACTCAGCTATTATAAACAGCATCATGCAATTTGCAGGCAACTGGATGAAACTAGAAAATATCCTGACTGAGGTAACAGTCACAAAAGAACACACATGGTATGTACTCACTCACAGACAGCATGAAACTCAAGAAAAATGAAGACCAAGTATGCATTCTTCAGACCTACTCAGAAGGGGGAAGAAAATAATCACTGTAGTTAGAGGGAGGGAGGGAGAAGAGAGGGAAAGAGGAGGGGAAGGGAAAAGGGAAGCAGGATCAGGTATGAGAGGAGACTGGGTTGCAGAGAAGTACAAAGGGTCAGGAAATTGAATGGAGGTGTGTAGCAGTGGGGGATGAGGAACTGGGGCAAGCCATTATAAAATTCCAGATGCCAGGGACCCAAGAGGTTCCCAGGACCCAAAAGGGATGAAATAAACTTAAATACCCCACAAAGGGGAGAGGGAGCCTGTAAAGATCATATCCAGAAGATAGGCACAGGCCCTGATTGAGGGATGGGACCACCTGCCTCTCTCAAAAATATTAACACAGAATTGCTCCGGTCTAAAGGAAATGCTGACATAATGAATGGAGCAGAGACTGAAGGAAAGACCATCTAGAGATTGCTCCACCTAGGGATCCATCCCATCTGCAGACACCAAACCCAAACTCTATTGCTAATGCCAAGAAGCACTTGCTGACAGAAGCCTGGTATAGTCATCCTCTGACAGGCTGTACCAGAGCCAGATCAATAAAATGTGGATGAATTCAACCAACCATTGGAGTTACGTGCAGGACGGAAGGAACTGAAGGGGTTAGACACCCCACAGGAAGAACAAGAATATCAACCAGCCAGACCACCCAAAGCCCCTAGGGACTAAACCACCAACCAGAGTATACATTCAGAGACCAATGGCTCCAGCTGCATATGTAGCAGAGGATTACCTTATTTGGCATCAACGGGAGGGGAGCCCCTTGGTCCTATGGAGGCTCGATGACCTAGCATAGGCAGGAGGGTTTGGGTGAGTGGTAGAGCATGCTCAAAAAGAAAACAAAAAAAGAAAAGAAAAGAAGAAAGTTTTGATCTAGTGCCTATCAAGGGGGACATGCAACCTGAAGAGGTCAACTCCCATAGTCAGTCAGGATCCCTAGTGGAGGGATAAGGACATGAACTCATCCACAAAACATTCAACTCCAATTTTTTGCTCTTTATAAGAAATACAGGGACAAAGATGAAGCAGAGACTGAGAGAATGGCCAACCAGTAGCTGGCCTAAGTGAAACCCATCCCATGCACAAACACCAACTCCTGACATTATCAATGATACTCACTTATGCTTGAAGACAGGTACCTAGAACAACTGTCCTTGAAGATGCTCTACCCAGAAGCTGATTGAAACAGATTCAGATCTGGGACTCTTATGGAAGAGTTGGGGGAAGAACTGAGGGCAATGAAGTGGATGGGAACCCCACAGGAGGACCAACAGAGTCAACTAACCTGGAGCACAGGGAGATCTCAGAGACTGAGCCACCAGTCAAAGAGCACACACAGACTTGGATTAGGCTCTCTGCATGTCTGAAGCAGACATTCAGCTCAGGCTTCACATGCCCCTCCCTTCAGGAACTGGACCAGAGGCTTTCCCTAAAGTTGTAACCTTACTCTAGTATCCATTTCCTGACAGGGCTCTCTTGTCTGGTCTCAGTGAGAGAGTATGCACCTATCCTGAGAGAGACTTGATATGCCAGGATGGGCGGGGGTACTTGGGGAGAGCTCACCATCTCAGAGGAGAAGGGGGAAGTGGGAGAGGGTCTCTGTGATGGGGGACCGGGATGAGTTGCATTTGATATAAATAAATAAATTAATTAAAATGAATAAATAAAATTTTTCTGTTTCTGACATAAAATAGGAAAGAAAAAAGAATATATCATGTGCCTGTGTATTTGTACTTCATTTCATCTACACCTATTAAACACTGGTAAATAAAAATTATTTATACACTTATACACACACACACACACACACACACACACACACACACACCACCCCCACACCCACCCACACACACACAGAGAGAGTCTTAGTACAGGCAATAATTCCTTGGTACTTCTAATTCAGAAGTTTCATTTATCCATGAGAAAAAACAGTTTTTTACTTCTGATTTTATTGTATGGTTTTCACATGAGTGACTTTCTACAACATTAGGCTATATCCAACGTTCACATTCACTTTGTCAGTGTTGGAGCTACTTAATACATTTAAATTCTTTGTAGTCACATTTAATTTTTCTTAGTATTAAAACCAAGCCACGGTTTTCATAATATAATTTGTGCTTTATTAAAAATCTTTTATATAAACCTTATATCTTGCTTGCATGATAATTCTTATACCCAAGATATCACAACCTCTGGCTCATCTTCCTGGAATAGTCACAACATTTAAACATATACAGTAACAAGAATAGGGAAGGATAAGTGACTATTAAGTCATAAATGTCCATGGATATACAATAGCAATTTGAAATTCACTTCAATTGCTTTAGTTATTTTCTCAAGCTATGCAGTGCTTACTGTCTGACTAAGCACTACTCAGAGACATTTACAAATATCAAAAATATGAATTCCTTCAATTTACTTCTGAAAGAATTGAATGCATGGTACTGTGGCTAGAGAAGATTGGTTTCTATAATGATAACCACCTCGGATGCATTATTTGACTGATGGATTCCATAGTTTAAATCTTCATTTATACTTACATAGTAATTACCTAGTAAATGCCATAAAACAATAGATCAATATATTTGGTTGCCTTTTCTCTGTGAATTCTTACTGAAGATTCTAATGGAATCTTATTCTATATGCACACAGAGTAACAATTCACTCAAGTCAAGGAAGATCGATGAACCCCACAATACAGCATCTCTGCTCATCAGATGGGTAGCATAATTAGCCACCAAATAATCATTTACTTTTCACAGATGCAATTCTATGATCAGGATATTATTTGTCAAATAAATCTTGACCTATGTATGATAAAGTTTAATAAACTGTCCATTTCATCTAAACCGTAGCAGTGTGGTGTCACTATGCTAACCTATGAACATGAACAAATCATATTATCTTCCATAAATTTAAATAACTAAGAGGTACTAAGGGCAGGATACACAGTCTCCCCCTGAAAAGAGAATGCCAATTGAATTATCCAATTATTATAGATATAGGTATAGATGATGTAGAGGTACAGGTAAAGATACTATGTGTATATATATACGTGTGTGTGTGTGTGTGTGTGTGTGTGTACATTAATGAAGCAAGAAGGCACAGGTTTGAAAGAGAGCAGAGAATATAGTATGAGGGCATTTAAAAGAAGGAAATGAAGAGACTATGTAATTATATTGTAACCTAAAATATCAAATCCCATGAGTATGAATTTGTGTGTGTCAACATGCATATATATGCATATACATGTATGTGAGTTTGTCTAACAAGAAAGGCTATACAAGATCAAAAACTCAGGGGACAGCAGATGCTAGAGAGGATGTGGAGAAAGAGGAACACTCTTCCATTGTTGGTGGGATTGCAAGCTGGTAAAACCATTCTGGAAATCAGTTTGGCAGTTCCTCAGAAAATTGGACATAGTACTAACTGAGGACCCACCTATACCACTCCTGAGAATATACTTAGAAGATTCTCCAACATGTAATAAGGACATATGCTCCACTATGTTCATAACAACCTTATTTATAATAGCCAGAAGCTGGAAAGAACCCAGATGTCCCTCAACAAAGGAATGGATACAGAAAATGTGGTGAATTTACACAATGGAGTACTACTCAGCTATTAAAAACAATGAATTCATGAAATTCTTAGGCAAGTGGATAGAGCTAGAAAATATCATCCTGAGTGAGGTAACCCAGTCACAAAAAAACACACATGGTATGCACTCACTGATTAGTGGATATTGGACCAAAAGCTCAGAATACCCAAGATACAATTCACAGACTACATGAAGCTTAAGTTGAAGGAAGATGTAAAGTGTGGATACTTTGGTCCTTAGATGGGCATTAAAATACCCATGGCTCACAGCCAATCAATGGACTGAGCATAGGGTCCCCAATGGAAGAGCTCGAGAAAAGACCCAAGGAGCTGAAGAGGTTTGTAGCCCCATAGGAGGAACAATAATATGTACAAACCAGTACCCCAGAGTTCCCAGGGACTAAACCACTAACCAAAGAGTACACATGGAAGGACCCATGGCTCCAACTGCATATGTAGCAGAGAATGGCCTTTTTGGATATCAGTGAAAGAAGAGACCATTGGTCCTGTGGGGGCTTGATGCCCCAGTGTAGGGGAATGCCAGGTTAGGAAGATGGGGAGGGGGGGTTAGTGAGCAGGGGGATGTTGGATCAGATAGGGGATATTTGTAGAGGAAATGAGGGAAGGGGATAACATTTGAAATGTAAATAACCCAAATATCTGAAAAAAAAAAGAAAGGCTATACACAAGCAAAATTCTCTGGTAAGGAATTAAAGAGACACATGTTGTATTTTGGAAGTAAGAAAAAAATGTTAAAAGATGCTATTTTTGGAGATGAATTTTAGAAATGTTAGTACATAAGAGGAAGCGAGGTGAAAATGTCAACATTGAAGAAAAATATCATGAAGCACTCAAGGTAGCTGACTGTTTCAAGGCTCAACCAGGAGAACATTAAGACCTATTTAGTATCAGATGGAAAAGCTCACCTAGAGACAGTTTAGGACTTCATTTAGGTTATCAGGATGTGTATGGATTAGAAAGGAATCAGAACATAACCTTAGATATGAGACTCCAGGTCTAAAGGAAAGCAAACATCAAAAGTATACTACTTAAAACCTTGCTCTCTACATCTGAGATGGATAAAAATCAACACTTTCCAGGAAATAGAGCCACAAGACTAAAACAGAATATAATTATGCAAGAGATGCCATTGCATGCGTTGATCATAGTCAGGAACAGTATGCCATGGGGTTTCAATAAAGGGGTCTGAGAGTGACAGAAGAGACAGGCAGGGAAGGTAGGGCTCTGGTTTTGACCCTGGCTTTTATGCTTGGCTTTGACTCCGCTCCTAATACAAAATAGTACGTTTAGTATCATTTATAACAAATTCTAAATGCTCTCAAAAGAGACTCTTGACTAACTCATATGACTTTCTTTGTTCTTTCTTCTTCCACAGGTGGTAACTGAAATAGAGGGACCTCAAAATGTGAAAACATTCATCTCATGATGGATAAATTTTTATACAGTCCCATCCAATGGAAGTTCAGAGACAGAAACTAGTTGTTGACAATCATAAATGCTAGAACACTCCCCAAACTGTTTCAGATTCTTTTTTTGTTTTGTTTTGTTTTGCTTTGTTTTGTTTTGTTTTGTTTTTTGAGACATGGTTTCTCTGTGTAGCCCTGGCTGTCCTGGAACTCACTCTATAGACTAGGTTGGCCTCGAACTCAGAAATCCTATTGTCTCTGCCTCCCAAGTGGAGGAATTAAAGGCATTTGCCACCACTGCCCAGCTTTGTGTGTGTGTGTGTGTGTGTGTGTGTGTGTGTATTTTGTTTGTTTGTTTCATATTCTTGATGCCTTTTTTTCTTTTTTTTATTGAATATAATCTTCATTTACATTTCAAGTGTTAAAACCTTTCCCGGTTTCTCCCCTCCCTGAAAACCCCCAACCTCTCCTCCCAGCCCCTGCCTCCAAGTATATGCTCCTCCACCCTACCCTCTCCCACCCCCTTCCCGCCCCCTCGATTTCCCTTTTTTGGGGCATCTATTGAGCCTTCATGAAACCAAGGACCACTCCTCCCACTGATGCCCGACAAGGCATTCCTTTGCCACATTATTGACTAGAACCATATGTACTGCTTGGTTGATAGTTTAGTCCCTGGGAGTCCTGGGGCATCTGAGTGGCCAGCATCATTGTTCTTCCCATGAGGGGAAAACAGCCATGAGGCTGTAAACCCTTTCAGCTGCTCTGGACCGCCCTCCAACGGCTCCACTGGGGACCCCACGCCCAGTCCAATTGTTGACTGCTAGCATCTACCTCTGAATGTGTAAGACTGATAGGGCCCCTCCAGAGACAACCATGACATGTTCCTTTTGGTATGCACTTCTTGTAGTACATAATAGTGTCGGGGTTTGGTGACTGTTTATAGGATGAATCCCTGATAGGGAATCTCTGGGTGGCCTTTCCTTCAGTCTCTGCTCCACACTATGTCTCCTTTATTTCTCCTGTGAGTATTTTGTTCCTTTCCTCAGAGGAACCAAAGCACCCCCATTTCAGTCTTTCTACCTTCTTGAGCTTCCTGTGGTCTGTGAATTACAACTTGTTTATTTTGAGATTTTGGGCTAACATCCACTTATCAGTAAGTAAATAACATGTGTGTTCTTTTGTGATTGGGTTACCTTGCTCAGGAAGACATTTTCTATTTCCATGCACTTGTCTAAGAATTTCATGAATTTGTCCATCAGGGACAACAGGGAACCAGGCAGCTCCAAAGCCTTCTGTGCTTAGCCTGCCAGGAGAGAGTGATCTCCCAGCAGGGATTTCACTTCTGAATGCTGAGGTGAGATCTCCACCTTCTCTCAGGAGGGGTACAGATAGGAGCACACAGGGCATGTGATCAGTGTTGTTGCTGGGACAGCAGTCTTCCCTTCCAGCCACCATTTGCAGCAGGGAATCAGCACCAGAGCCTTCTGTGCACAGACCCTGCCAGAAGAGAGTTGGTCTCCCAGGAGTACAGACATAGGCTTACAGGCCCATAGGAGGGACAAGCTGTAGCCAAAGACAGCAAGACCAACTAACACCAGAGATAAACAGATGGCGAAAGGCAAGTGCAAGAACCCTTCCAACAGAAACCAAGGGTACTTGGCAAAATCAGAGCCCAGTTCTCCCACCACAGCAAGTCCCGGATACCCCAACACACTGGAAAAGCAAGAGTTGGATTTAAAGTCTCATCTCACAATGCTGTTAGAGGACATCAAGAAGGACATAAATTACTCCCTTAAAGAAATACAGGAGAATATGGACCAAATGGTAAAAGCCCTTAAAGAGGAAACACAAAAATCCCTGAAAGAAATATAGGAGAACACAAACAAGTGAAGAATATGAACGAAACCATCCAGGATCTAAAAATGGAAGTAGAAACAATAAAGAAATACCAAAGTGAGACATCTCTGGAGATAGAAATCTTGGAAAGAATTCAGGAGTCATAGATGCAAGCATCAACAACAGTATACAAGAGATAAAAGAAAGACTCTCAAGGGCTGAAGATACCATAGAAAACATTGACTGAATAGTCAATGAAAATGCAAAATGCAAAAAGCTCCTGGGCCAAAACATCCAGGAAATCCAGGACACAATGAGAAGACCAAACCTAAGGATTATAGGTATAGAAGAGAGCAAAGATTTCCAACTTAAAGGACCAGTAAATATCTTCAACAAAATTATAGAAGAAATCTTCCCTAGCCTAAAGAAAGAGATGTCCATGAACATACAAGAAGTCTACAGAACTCCAAACAGACTGGACCAGACCAGAATGTCCTCCTGGCACATAATAATCAAAAAAACCAAATGCACTAAACAAGGAAAGAATATTAAAAGCAGTAAGGGAAAAAGGTCAAGTAACCTATAGGCAGGCCTATCAGAATTACACCAGACTTCTCACCTGAGATGATGAAAGCCAGAAGATCCTGGGCAGATCTCATACAGACCCTAAGAGAACACAAATGCCAGCCCAAACTACTATATCCAACAAAACTCTCAATCACCATAGATGGAGAAACCAAGATATTCCATGATAAAACCAAATTTACACAATATCTTTCCACAAATCCAGCCCTATAAAGGATAATAGACAGAAAACACCAACATGAGGAGGGAAACTACACCCTAGAAAAAGCAAGAAAGTAATCTTTTTCCAACTAACCCAAAAGAAAATAACCACACAAACATAAAAATAACATCAAAAATAAGAGGAAGCCACAATTACTATTCCTTAATATCTTTTATCATCAATGGACTCAATTTCCCAACAAAAAACATCATCTAACAGAAATATTTTTCATGTAAATCTTCAATTTTATCAGAAAATGTGATTCTTTTTCAATTTAGAAATGTTTTTTATGTCTACCATCTTTTTTTTTATTTTATTTTTTAATTTACATTCCAAATCACTTCCCCTTTCCCGTTTCCTCCCTCCCCGAAAGTCCCATAAGCCCCCTTCCCTCCCTCTTTTCTCCATTCAACCCCCTCTCGTTACTCTGTCGTGGTGTTCCCCTACATCCAGTCTTTCCAGGACCAGGGGTCTCTCCTACCATCTTTTTAGAAATCTATTGATATGCGGATTGTGTCTAGGGTATTCCGAGATTCTGGGTCAATATCCCCTTATCAGTGACTGCGTACCATGTGTGTTCTTTTGTGATTGGGTTACCTCACTAAGGATGATATTTTCAAGATCTGACCATTTGCCTAGGAATTTCGTGAATTGATTGTTTTTAATGGCAGAGTAGTATTCCATTGTGTAGATATACCACATCTTCTGAATCCATTCCTCCATTGAGGGACATCTGGGTTCTTTCCAGCTTCTGGCTATTATAAATAAGGCTGCTATAAACATAGTGGAGCATGTGTCCTTATTGCATGCAGGTAAAGTCTCTGGGTATATGCCCAGGAGTGGTATAGCCAGATCCTCCGGGAGTGTCATGCCCAGTTTCTTTGGTGTATTTGCTTCTTTTTGTTCCAGGGCTTTCAGGTGTGCCATTAAGCTGTTAGTGTATGCTGTCTCCCGTTTCTTTTTGGCGGCACTCAGGGCTATGAATTTTCCTCTTAGCACTGCTTTCATTGTGTCCCATAAATTAGGGTATGTTGTGCCTTCATTTTCATTAACTTTCAAAAAGTCTTTGATTTCTTTCTTTATTTCCACCTTGACCAAGTTATCATTGAGTAGAGCATTGTTCAGCCTCCATGTGTACGTGGCTTTTCTTTTGTTTTTGTTGCCATTGAAGACCACCCTAATTCCATAGTGATCTGATAGGAGGCATGGGATTATTTCTATCTTCTTGTATCTGTTGAGGTCTGATTTGTGACCAATTATATGGTCAATTTTGGAGAAGGTACCATGAGGAGCTGAGAAGAAGGTGTATTCTTTAGCTCTAGGATGAAATGTTCTATATATATCAGTTAGTTCCATTTGGTCCAAGGCTTCAATTAGATTCACTGTGTCCCTGTTTAGTTTCTGCTTTCCTGAACGATCCATTTCAGAGAGTGGGGTGTTGAAGTCACCTACTATTATTGTGTGCGGTGCGATGTGTGCTTTGAGTTTTAGTAAAGTTTCTTTTACGAATGAGGGTGCCCTTGCATTTGGAGCATAGATATTCAGAATTGAGAGTTCTTGATGGTGGATTTTTCCCTTGATCAGTATGTAGTGTCCTTCTGTGTCTTTTGTGATGACTTTAGGTTGAAAATCAATTTTATCCGATATTAGGATGGCTACTCCACCTCGTTTCTTGGGGCCATTTGCTTGTAAAATTGTTTTCCAGCCTTTTACTCTGAGGTAGTGTTTGTCTTTGACACTGAGGTGCGTTTCCTGCATGCAGCAAAATGCTGGGTCCTGTTTACATATCCAGTCTGCTAGTCTATGTCTTTTAATTGGGGAATTGACACCATTGATATTAAGAGAGATTAAGGGATAATGATTATTGCCACCTGCCATTCTTGACGCTATCTTTATGTTTGAGTGGTTATCTACTTTTGGGTTTGATTCAAGAAGGTTATTATCTCATTTTGTCCAGGGTGTTGTTTCTCTCCCTGTATTGGAGGTTTCCACCTATTATCTGTTGCAGGGCTGGATTTGTGGAAAGATATTGTGAAAATTTGGTTTTATCATGGAATATCTTGGTCTCTCCATCTATGGTGATTGAGAGTTTTGCTGGGTATAGTAGTCTAGGCTGGCATTTGTGCTGTCTTAGTGTCTGCATGAGATCTGCCCAGGATCTTCTGGCTTTCATAGTCTCTGGTGAGAAGTCTGATGTGATTCGGATAGGTCTTCCTTTGTATGTTACTTGGCTCTTTTCTCTTACTGCTTTTAGTATTCTTTCTTTGTTTAGAACATTCGGTGTTTTGATTATTATGTGACGGGAGGTATTTCTGTTCTGGTCCAGTCTGTTTGGAGTTCTGTAGGCTTCTTGTACGTTCATCGGCATCTCTCTCTTTAAGTTAGGGAAGTTTTCCTCCATAATTTTGTTGAAGATGTTTACTGGCCCTTTAAGTTGCAAATCTTCACTCTCATCTATACCTATAATCCTTAGGTTTGGTCTTCTCATTGTGTCCTGGATTTCCTGGATGTTTTGGGTTACACGTTTTTTGCATTTTGCATTTTCTTTGACTGTTGAGTCGATGCTTTCTATGGAGTCTTCAGCACCTGAGATTCTTTCTTCCATCTCTTGTATTCTATTGTTTATGTTTGCATCTATGACTCCTGATTTCTTCCCAAGGTTTTCTATCTCCAAAGTTGTCTCCCTTTGTGATTTCTTAGTTGTTTCTACTTCCTTTTTTAGTTCCTGGATGTATTTGCTGAGATCCTTCACTTGTTTGTTTGTATTTTCCTGTATTTCTTTAAGGTATTTTTGCATTGCCTCTTTCAGGATTTCTTCCTGATGACCCACGTTCTCCTGCATTTCTCTGAGTGATTTTTGTGTTTCCTCCTCATGGGAATCCATCTGTTGATCCATTGTCTCCTGCATTTCTTTAAGCAGTTATCGTGTTTCCTTTGTAAGGGCATCTAACCGTTGATTCATTTCTTTAAGCAATTTTTGTGTTGCCTCTTTATGGGCATCCATCTGTTGACCCATATTCTTCTGCATTTCTTTATACAAATTTTGTGATTCCTTTGTGAGTGCATCTACCCCTTGATTCATCTCGTTAAGCGATTTTTGTGTTGTCTCCTTGTGCGCCTCCATCTTTTGATCCATGTTCTCCCGCATTTCTCTAAGCGATTTTTGTGTTTCCTTTGTAAGGGCTTCTAACCGTTGATTCATGGTCTCCTATAACTCTTTATGAGATTTATTTGTGTCCTTCTTGTGATCCTCTAATAGGATCATGAGAAGTGATTTTAAATCCAGATCTTGTCTTTTGGGTGTGGTGGGGTATCCAGGACTTGCTGCTGTTGGAGAGTTGGGTTCGGATGGTCCCACATTACTTTGATTTCTGTTAGTAACATTCCTACATTTGCCTTTTGCCATCTGGATACCTCTGGTGTTAGTTGGTCCTGCTGCCAGTGGCTGTTGGTTGGACCTCCTGTGAGCCTGCAAAGCTATTTCTGCCCCCCCCTGGATTGCCAGGATTCCCCTGGCACTGATTTCTGGGGCCTGCCTGCTCCTGAGTGACTTTGGAGCCCTAATGTGCCTTGCCCCAAGTGATCTTATTCTGGGGAGGCCTTGCACCTCCAAAGGCTCAGCCTAGTGGATTCCTGGAGCAGAGGTCACCAAAGGGAGGCTGGTAGGCTCCTGCCCTGTGCAGGGGTGAGTGATCTCTCCTAGGGGTAGAGGGGGCGTCCCTCTGCCAGGCAGAAGTCCCACAGCAGATCTGGCGCGCTGGTTACTGCAGATCCGCCCCGCACGTGGGAGCCGCATACACACAAGCCGCCGGAGACCCAAGCGATATTATGCCTGTCTGTCTCAGAACCTGGCTGTCCCAACTTCCCAGTCACTGGAGCAAAGATGGCGGAGTGCAATCTGCACTCTCTCCGTGGCACCGCTCACCCTGTAGTCGCGATGGCCCGCAGATCTGGCACCCAGAAGACCACAGAGCTGACCCGTTCTCGGTCACAGACGGAAGCCCCAACACGCCGTGTCCCAAGTGATGTTATATTGGGGATAGGGAGCTTGGGGTACCTGTCTCTTCAGTGCAGTCTGCGGGAACAGAGGTCGCGGAAGGAAAGCTCTATGTCTACCATCTTAACTTTATTATTTTCCATGATAATCTTTAATTTTAACATTTTTATATATTTCTTCAATTTTATCAGAAATATTTTCCATGTAAATCTTCAGTTTTGTCAGAAAATGTTTATAATTCCACTTTCAATCAACCTAGGAATATGTTTATGCCTACCATTTTATCTGTATAATTTTTCCATTAAATAGTCAATCTTAACATGTTTTTCTATATATTTCTTCAATTGTATCAGAGATATTTTCCAAGTAAATCTTCAGTTTTATCAGAAAACGTTTATAATTCCACTTTCAATCAACTTAGAAATATTTTTATGTCTACCATTTTATCTGTATAATTTTCCTTGATAATCTTCAATTTTAACATTTTTCTATATATTTCTTCAATTTTATCAGAAATATTTTCCATGTAAATCTTCAATTTTTTCAGACAATATCTAAATTTTACTTCCAATCAACTTAGGAATGTTTTTATACCTACCATTTTATCTATATAATTTTCCACGAAATAGTCAGTTTTAACATGTTCTTCTATATATTTCTTGAATTTTATCAGAAATATTTTCCTTGTAGATCTTCAATTTTATCACAAAATGTTTATAATTCCACTTTCTAACAACTTAGGAATATTTTTATGCCTACCATATTATCTGTATAGTTTTTCCATGAAATAGTCAATGTCTTTTTCTATATATTTCATTTCTTCAATTTTATCAGAGATATTTTCCATGTAAATCTTCAATTTTATCAGAAACATTTACAATTCCACTTTCAATCATCTTAGAAATATTTTTAAGCCTACCATTTTATCTATATAATTTTCCATGATAATCTTCAATTTTAATGTTTTTCTATATATTTTTCAATTTTATCAGAAATATTTTCAACGTAAATCTTCAATTTTATCAGAAAATGTTTATAATTCTACTTTCAATCAACATAGGAATATTTTAGTTCCTACTAATTTATCTGTGTAATTTTCCATGAAATAGTCAATTTTAACAAGTTCTATATATTTCTTGAATTTTATCAGAAATATTTTCCTTGTAGATATTCAATTTTATCATAAAATGTTTATAATTCCACTTTCAATCAACTTAGAAATATTTTTATGCTTACCATTTTATCTGTAATTTTCCATGATAATCTTCAATTTTAATGTCATTTTATATTTTTCTACAATTTTATTAGAAATATTTCTCATGTAAATCTTCAGTTCTATCATAAAATATCTCTACTTCCTTTTTCAATTAATTTAGTAATGTTTTTTATGTCTACCATTTTACTCTTTAATTTTCCATGAAAATTGTCAATCTTAATGTGTTTTTCTATATGCTTCTTCAATTTTGTCAGAAACATTTTCTATGTAAATCTTTAATTTTATCATAAAATGCTTTTACTTCCTTTTTCATTAAAAAATTTTAAAAAATTAAAAAAAGAAACAATTATGTCCAAGAGAGAACAGGAAGAAGACAATGTGGGAGAAGGAAGAAGGAAAGAAGGGGATCTGGGAGAAGAGAGGACAAGAGGAGAGGATTCCTGGCTGTGGGACCTGTGCAGCTGGGACAGAAGGAAACAAAGAAGTGAAGAGATAAAGAAGCAACTTGGTTCTTCTGGAGCAAGGAGGCAGTCTCAGTCCAGAGAATGGACTCTCTCCATTCAGATTTCAAAACATGTGGTCTCAAATGTGAGTTCCTTCCAGTCCAGGGAACCTCCCGATTCTCTGAGCAACTTAAGGTTGAAGGAGCGGAGCGGGAAGAAGTGTGAGCTGACAACAGAGACAGTCACTGATAAAACAAGTTTCTAGGCAGCTTGGGCCCAATCCAGGGGAAGAGCAGCCAGAACTATCAATACAGTGTGTGCTCACTGAACTGCACGCATGGAGCTCTGAGTTGGATTAACAGTTCTTGACATGGGCTCCTGGTTGTAGTTTACAATATCTGCCTTCACCACTCTCTGTCATAAAAGAAAAGAATTATTATCAAGACATCAGAAAAGGCCCATGAGCATCAATTGTTTTCTGAGCTCTGATGAATGTTTAACAACAAACATCACAAATGAAACAGGAGTTGGTATTAAAAATAATTGGCCAAAATTAATACTCAGGTTTGAGATTTTCTTGTTTGTCTTCTCTTTTTTTTAAGGAAGCCATTCAGTTACAGATTTTAATATTTATTGAAGTGATCACAAGTTTTATTAAAAAACTCACAAATAAAAAAAAGGATTTCATGATTTCATTGTTTTTAATAGCTGAATAGTACTCCATTGTGTATATATACCAAAATTTCTGTATCCATTCCTCTGTTGAAGGACATCTGGGCTCTTTCCAATTTCTGGCTATTAAAAATAAGTCTGCTATGAACATAGTGGAACATGTGTCCTCATTACATGGTGGAACATCTTCTAGGTATATGCCCAGGAGTGGTATAGCTGGGTTCTCAGGTTCTATGTCCAATTTTCTGAGGAACTTCCAAACTGATTTCCAGAGTGGTTTTACCAGCTTGCAATCCCACCAACAATGGAGAAGTGTTCCTCTTTCCCCACATCATCTCCAGCATCTGCTGTCCCCTGAGTTTTTCATCTTAGCCATTCTGACCAGTGTGAGGTGGAATCTCAGTGTTGTTTTGATTTGCATTTCCCTGATAACTAAGGATGCTGAACATTTCTTTAGGTGCTTCAGAGCCATTTGAGTTTCCTCAGTTGAGAATTCCCTTTTTAGCTCTGTACCCCATTTTTAATAGGGCTATTTGACTCTCTGGAGTCTAACTTCTTGAGTTCTTTGTATACATTGGATATTAGCACTCTATCAGATGTAGGATTGGTAAAGATCTTTTTCCAATTTGTTGGTTGCCATTTTGTCCTATTGACCATGTCCTTGGCCTTATAGAAGCTTTGAAGTTTTATGAGGTCCCATTTATCGATTCTTGTTCTTAGAGGGTAAGCCATTGGTGTTCTATTCAGGAAATTTTCCCCAGTGCCCATGTGTTCACGATTCTTCCCCACTTTCTCCTCTATAAGCTTCAGTGTGTCTGGTTTTATATGTAGGTCCTTGATCCACCTGGACTTGAGCTTTGTACAAAGAGATAAGAATGGGTTGATTTGCATTTTTTTGCATGCTGACCTCCAGTTGATCCAGCATCATATGTTAAAAATGCTCTCTTTTTTCCACTGGATGTTTTTAGCTCCTTCGTCAAATATCAAGTGACCATAGGTGTGTGGGTTCTTTTCTGGGTCTTCAATTCTATGCCATTGATCTTCCTGCCTGTCTCCGAACCAATACCAAACAGTTTTTATCACTATTGCTCTGTAGCAGAGCTTGAGGTCTAGAATGGAGATTCCCCCAGGAAATCTTTTGTTGTGGAGAATAGATTTTGCTACCCTGGGTTTTTTGTTATTCCAGATGAATTTGAGAATTGCTCTTTCTAGATCTATGAAGATTTGATTTGTGATGTTGATGGGGATTGCATTGAATCTGCAGATTGCTTTTGGCAAGATGGCCATTTTTACTATATTAATCCTGCCAATTCATGAGCTTGGGAGATCTTTCTATCTTCTGAGATCTTCTTCAATTTTTTTCTTCAGAGGTTTGAAGTTCTTGTCATACAGCTCTTTCACTTGCTTCGTTAGAGTCACACCAAGGTATGTAAAATTTTTTTTGTGACTATTGTGAAGGGTGTCATTTCCCTAATTTCTTTCTCAGCTTCTTTATCCTCAAAGGATATATACTCAAAGTAGAGGAAGGCTACTGATTTGTTTGAGTTAATTTTATATCCAGCGATTCTACTGAAGTTGTTTATCAGCTGTAGGAGTTCTCTGGTGGAATTTTTGGGGCAGCCTTGTCTGGTCCCGATTTTAGTGGGATTGCTTCAAGTTTCTCTCCTTTTAATTTGATGTAGACTACTGGTTCACAGTATTTTGCTTTCACTATGTTTAGGTATTGGACTTGGATTCCTGATTGCTCCAAGATTTTTATCATCAAGGGATGCTGGATTTTGTCAAAAGCCTTTTCAGCATCTAATGAAATGACCATGTGGTTTTTTTCCCTTGAGGTGTTTATGTAGTGGATTACATAGATGGATTTCCGTATATTGAAACATCCCTGCATCCCTGGGATGAAGCCTACCTAATCGTGACGAATTACAGTTTTGATGTATTTTTGGATGACAACAAGCTAGTGAAGCCATTAACATCTGCAAAGGGGTCACACTTCTCCTTATATCAGAGGTTTTCTTTCAATCATGTCATGGTTGAAAAAAAACTGTTTCCATTGGCATGGGGAAATGAATTTAGAAAATTTTCCATACATCTATTTGAAAACATGACTTCTATTGACCTCAACCTCAATGGATATTTTACATATTTACTAAATTCTCTTTATTATTTACACTTTTTCTGTTGAACACTGAGTAAGGGTGGTGGTGATCTGTTTCATGCATTCGACAATACTGTTGTGTTCATGTAAAAACAATGTGGAGAGCTTTCCCTAGCACAAGGTAGTAGATGCTATGACATAAACATGCTCCTAGACATTGTATTTTAGGGAGGTTTTCTGTGTAATGTGTGCTTATGAAAGGCTTTCTCAGAAGTTATGGCCCTGAAGTGATAATTTGTGTCTGAATGCTTTGTTTTGTTATTTTTTTTCAGACTTATATTATTTATCTTAATTATTTACCCTATATTACAGGTATGATTTATGTGATTCTTTAATTTTCTTGGAGTAAAATTCATCTGCACCATGGTTTAGATCCTTCAAAGAACACTCACACGCCCTACATCCATGTTGCACTTTCAGTTGCGCAACAACTTATTAGTCTATAAGAAAGACTAATAGCTTAATGTGTGTTGGCCCAAGCCTATAATTTCCTCACCATGGAGGTAAGGCAAGAGCTCAGATGCTGGAGACTAGGCATGGAAGTGTTACAAGTCTGAGGGTTACTCTGTGAGACCCTGACTCAAACAGCAAAGCTAAACCTTATCAAATAAAACTGAACTAAGTAATTCCTTTCTTGACATTTGGCCAATTCTTTAAGGACTATGCAAAACTGTGTTGTAATATATTTTTTTCAATCAAGGTAAGTTTAGAGATCTGATAGAAACAAGAAACATAGAAACAAGAAACATAGAAACAAGGATCTTTCAAGGGTAAAGATACTTTTAGAGAATGCACCAGAGGTGAAGGTAGAGAAGCCTGATAAGGCTGTCTCTAGGGGAGACTCTGGCAAGGTGGAATTTATGTGTCATAAACTTTGTTTGGATAATAAGAGAAAAAAGAAAGGAGAGAATCAGGCCCCTCCTCAGAACCCTTCTGCTACCCTGATCAGCAGACAAGCAATAACTCAGTATAGCCTACTCCCAACAAGTGAAGATCTGATTAGTGATTAGTAATACCTTTCCATCTCCAGCCTTGGGAGGTCTGCAGGTCACTTTGAGGTCTTTATGGGCACATCAAGACAGAAACACCTTCTGCATGGGGGAAAAGGCAAGATATCCAGAAAACTTGTATCTGAGGTCAAGTAGTAAGTCTTACTCCTTGGGGAACGATCAATAAATAAATGAAAAGTGCTAAATAGTCAGATTCGCAACCAGGATTCTTGAAAGTAGAAAACTGGAATCCAAGAGAATTCACATACAACCATGTTCCAAGGCATAGATATTTCAGATCAAATAATTTAAATGTGATCTGGGCTAAAAGGCCCCCAGTAAGAACTGATTTCCAGTGACCCTGCAGTTCCATCAGTCCTGCTTGTAAAACAGGGTATGTTATCAATGTAAAAATAAATCAAGAGTAACAATATTGAGATCTGACTAGACCTAAACAACCTCTAGTAGCAAGAAATTATTCAGAAACAAGAGAGACCAACAAACGAGGGAGAAAACAGCAGAAGCACAAATGCGTGTTATCATCCTGTCTCTTAAGCTTCTGAAGTTTCCTGGTGGCATGGAAAATACTTTTCTCAATGAGGGGTGTTGTATATATTTCCAATCTTCTTTTTGCATTTTTTCTGTCTATAGTACTCTTATAGTGTCCCCTCACTCTATATAAACAATTCTTTCAACAAATTTTTACTACAAAGTATTTTATGGGCAAACTAATTCTTCTCCCCTCCTCTCAAAATTCATTGGTCATTATTTAAATCTTTTAAATAATGGCGGTACTTTAGATAAGTTGCTTTGTATATATGGTAATACTTTCTTTCATTATCAACATGATTCTATACTCCTTGATTGGTCAAACATATGATTCTCACATAACTCAATAGGCAAAAATCATTAAAACAGTTCATCCAAAGAAGAAAGGAATAACTCCTGTGATATGATATTTAAATGATTTACATTCTCTAATCTGTCTATGGTGTTTTCTTTTAAATGTTATGGAATTAGTTTGATCTATACCTTATTTCTTTTAAACTTTTATGAATCTAAAATAAAGCTAGAAACTTAAAAATAGGCATCATCCTTTGAATGGATTTCATGGCCTCTTTTCGTACTTAGTGCAGCAAAATTCCTTGAACAAATATCTGTTCAAAATATGACTAAAGTGTGTCAGTTATTGTACTGAGGGTAGAATACCTTCTTTCCAGATGGTGTACAGAAGAACAGATTTATGACTGGTTATTTCAGGGGATAGATTCCTGGGTATAATGCTCTAGACCGAATTCTACCTTTTATTCTCTTATTCTTGGTACTTTGGTTCCGTGTTATTCATTGAATGTAGGTACCACATTCAATCTTTTTCTCCTTAAATCCCTAATCTGGTTTAGCATCTGTGGTCAGCACACCAAACAGAGTTGAAGATTTGTAGTGAAGGAATAATATCGAATGGCTGAGAAGCACCTAAAGAAATGTTCAGCATCCTTAGTCATTAGGGAAATGCAAATCAAAACAACCCTGAGATTCCATCTCACAACAGTCAAAATGGCTAAAATCAAAAACACAGGAGACAGCAGTTGTTGGCGAGGATGTGGAGAAAGAGGAACACTCCTCCACTGCTGGTGGAATTGGAAGCTGGTCTTATGTCTTATGGGCCATAGAAAATTCACTAATAGATTTGGGTTGACAAAAACAGTCTGTAAGCAGATCCTTCTTTCTCATAAAATGTTCCTCAAGCATCCTCTCCTGAGAAAGGTTAATGCTGTGCTACTGAAAAGGAGAAACTGTGTTTTCAAGAGTCTAGTCATCCATGGATAACCTTGCCAAGGGTCAGTTTTTAGCTGAGAAGAAATGCATGGGCAACTGGAACAGTATTGCAAAGGCTAGAATCACCTTCCATAGAGAGCAGGTATTATCTATGACAAACTCTATTGGTAGATTTGTAATATCAAAAGACATTTGAAGTACCTTTGTACTTATATCTTGCCAATTATGGATGGAGGGAGGGAGAGAGATGTTTGAATTCAATAGCAATTTGTAACTATTTAAATTAATAATGATTCAATAAATATGATTTTTTAGAGCCCAGCCATATCAATTAGATTGTTTCCTTTATATAAGAGGTATAAGTAAAGCAAAATATATTCTGTCACTTATTCACACAAATTTATTATATAGAGTATAAAATTAATATAACATAGTATTTAAGGCATTAGTGTATTAAAATCAAAAGTTCAAAACAGTTGTTCCAAAAAGAGCCTACATTAGAATTATGGAGGCCTTGAAGGCTTGGTGCTGGGGAAATTATTTCCTCCAAATATTCCCTTTACAGATAATAATGATATTGAGATTAAGGCAAGAAACAAAACATTCAGGAAGACATTTCTTATATGTGTGCAATGAGGAAGTAAATATCTTTAATTTTAAAATATTTATCCACAATTCTTCACTCTTTAATAAGAGACAACTTGAGACAAAAATGGTTGTCTTAAGTACTTGACAATTCAAGCAGAGTACCTTACAGTTTTAGGTAACTAGGGACATTGAGCTTGAAAATCAGAGGTTTTAACTATCTCCAAACTTCTCTTATCTAAAGAAACTATAAACCCGGCAATTAGAGTTATAAGTCTGTCAAGGCTGTACAACTGTAGAATTGGGTCGTAATTGGAGATGTCAATCATTGTCCCAAGATAAGCAACTTGTGCCTCAAACTAGGGAAAACCAGTATGATAGTGTCACTAATGCTATATTTAAAAAAAAATGGGAATAGGCTTTCTCCATAGATATTAAAGTTGACTGCAGTGAATTCACTTACTTGGACCCACTTAGCAACCCTGTGATTCCTAGTAGCTTCATAGAGGCATGCAGTGGAGATGGTTACCAAATAGGAGGGGCAAGAGTTACTACGGTGAATGTAATCGACTTTCTATCCTTCATGGTGGAATCTAAGTTGCTAGGATGCTTTCTTAATGTATTTTATGTGCATTGAAACCTTTCTGAAAAAAGGGCTGCCTGAACAGCAGAAGCTGTCATCAAACCACTTAGGAGGGAAGAATATGATGAATAAAATCCTAAATTTTGAAGTAATGCCTACTGTTTGATATTCCATGTGAATCAAGATTGACCCCAGATCCTTTTACATGTCTGAAAACAGGTAATTTGTAAGAGCAAATCAATATATTTATGGCTAAGAACTATAGCGTAGGATTAGGGTGTCATATGTTTATAAGAGAAAACATCAGAAGGTCCAGGGTTTTGTGCAAAGGAACAGATTATAAAGAAAGGTGTCAGGTCACATGGAAGAGTTTCAAGAAGGAAGTAAGACCACAGTCTTCTCTCTCTCTAAAAATTTCTCTAGTGAAAAGAGGCAAGGATGAACGTAAGACAACTCCAAGGAATCCTCCAGTCCACATCTCTCTCCAGGAAGATATTCCTTAATCTAGTAGGAGCAAGACAAGGTTCTACTTCCTCAGCCCTCAGCGAAGACTTAAAACAAGTTACATAGGAAGTGCTCTTTCCTCCATTCTCCTTCCTGCCTAGCATTTTTGAAAGTTATGGCATGGAATACTTCAGACCAATACTGAACATGGCTTTCACAGAAAAGTTCAGGGACTGAAGGAGTAGAATGGCCCCAGCCATCATTACCAATGGAGACACAAGACGACAGACTGGGAGGAAGTTAAAGCCATGGATTTTAAGTGGGATAACTTTAATGAGAAAGCAACTTTAAAATATGGAAATGACCAAAGGTTTAAACTCAAAGCTATTAAAACCTTGCTAAGGTGATGGGAAGGGATGGCGTTGAGAGTCAATTGAGTTGAAATCAGTGATAGGAGAAAAATAACATTTTGTATTTTCTTCCCACTGAGTTGAAGCATCTTGCTAATCTGTCATAGCAGCATAGCTAGGAAGACAAAGGAAATCAACACACAAGGCAGGACTAGCCTGGAAGCACATGCAGAAGGCTGCACATGTGTGAGGGACTGGCAGGGAGGGGTGAGTGTTGAATCTATAAACTTGTAACATACCTGAGGTTATTATATGTGTGTGTATACATACGTACATATACATATATATGCATACAAATATATATATATATGTGTGTGTGTGTGTGTATACATGTATGTGTGTAAGAGAGAGGTAGAGAGAAAGAGAGAGAGAGAGAGAGAGAGAGAGAGAGAGAGAGAGAGAGAGAGAGAGAGAGAACGAACCAGGGCTTCAGACATAGCCCCAGTCTCTTTTCAATATTTGTCAGCAGGATAAAGGAATTAAATGAGAATCTGCCTCCTGAGTGCTCAGTTATCACAGTCAGCCCCAAAGTCAAGCACCCAACCTTGACAGTCGTCAGTGTGGGCACTAGTCAAGATGAAGGCCACCAATGCTTCTCCATGAAGCATCAGCAGAGGAACAGCTGCTGAGGGGTGCAACTCTGCTCAACTCAGTGGCGAACCCAAAAGCTCAGAACAAACAAGGTACAATTCACAGACCACATGAAGCTCAAGAAGAAGGAAGACCAAAGTGTGGGTGCTTCAGTTTTTCTGATCAAGGGAAGAAAATTCTCACAAAAGCAATTATGAAGATAAAGTGTAGAGCAGAGACTGAAGGAAAGGCCATCTGGAGACTGCCCTACCTGGGGATTCATCCTATAAACAGTCACCAAACCCCGACACTATTGTGGATGCCAAGAAATGCTTGCAGAAAGGAGCCTGATATGGCTGTCTTCTGAGAGGCCCTGACAGAGCCTTACAAATACAGAAGCAAATGCTAGCAGCCAACCATTGGACTGAGCACAGGGTCCCCAATAGAAGAATTAGAGAAAGGAATAAAGGAACTGATGGAGTTTGCAACCTCATAGGATGAACAACAATATCAAGCAACCAGACCCCCCAGAGCTCCCAGAGACTAAGCCATCAACCAAGGGGTACACATGGCTCCAGCTGCACTTGTAGCAGAGGATGGCCTTGTCAGGCAACAATGAGAGGAGAGTTCCTTGGTCCTATGAAGGCACTATAGATGCCCCAGCATAGGGAAATTGAGGGAGGGTAAGGTGGGAGAGGGTTGGGTGGAAGAATATCCTCATAGAAGCAGGGCGAGGAGGGATGGGATAGGGGTTTTCTGGGATGGGAATAAACCAGGGAAGGGAATAAATTTTGAAATGTAAATAAAGAATATATTCAATAAAAAAGATTAAAATTAAAAAAATTAAAGGTAAAATGTTTCTTAAAACAAAAACAAAAGTCTTTGTGCTGAACACACTGTGGGGAGGATGAGCAATTTTCTTAGCTATTTTGAAGTGACAGATAGTGCTAGAACTTAGAGCTGCACAGCTGAGGATTAGAAGACACCGTACCACCCTCCTCTTCTCATTAAATTCACAAAATGCTCATCCATTCTCTGTACATGGCGTCATGGGTGAACCCTCAAGATAGCCAAGCTTCTGGAGGCTTCTGACACTACCAATGAGGGGCTGTGATCTGAGTACTATCTAACTCTAAGCACTAGTAGCTGCAAACATCACAGCTGTAGCTATCAACAACCGTCTCTCCAACTCTCTTCCACTTAAAACTATCCCGAGGTTAGCCTACAAAGCCAAATATTATATTTTAAAAGAAGGCAAGAGTTGAAAAATCATAAGCATTACAGAGAACAACTAATTCAAAATCTCATGCAGAGTTGAGGAACACCATGCTGGATGGCAGAGAAATCTAGGCTTTGCCATTTCTGTGGGATCACCTGCCAGTTTTTACCTGCAATTTCGATGTGCTTGTAAGATAGCCCATTCGTGATTTGTATGGAAATAATCTCTCTTGTTAAATTGGAAAGAAGGATTTACAGAGCCCAGTGCAGATCTCCATCATGAAGCAAGGCTACCCACACTTCTATCTTCTGTTACTGTTTCTTGTGCTGAAAGATAAGGTAGAGTAGTGTAATTGAAGCTATATTGTAAGCCCTGGAGCTGTGTGCTTATTTTATATGCTATGTTATGGAGGCAAACTTGATATTGGCATGCACTTCTGTTTTGCTTTAGTTGGTTCATGTGTGCATCAATATACATTAGATGGTGAAGGCCAAGCAAGTCGGAAATATTATATTGATTTAGGGTCAATGTTTAACTCAGACTTTGGATATTCTGTTTCAACTGAAGAATACTTTTGATGAACACGAATGGGATGATATCATTGAAATTGGCCCTATATTCTGTTCTGTAAAGGAACTGATATTAATTCAACCTTCAAGGATGAATGACCAAAATCTTTAGGATCTACTTCTTTGTTAGATGGCCATAGAAACACAGTAATGAGGATGAAAAGAACTACTCAACTCAAGACAAGGCAAAATTTGGGGTTTTATTGAGATAAATGACTGAACAAGACTCCCTTATGCCAAGATTAAAACATTACCTAAAGTACAATTATCTTTTGAATGTGTGGAGCATGAAATTAAGTTATTCAACTATTAAGAAAAATAAACTAAAACATTGTAACGAAAAACAGACATTCTGTATATCACTCAAATACAGGCAGTGTGTGCCTCAGTCAGTGTACTTGTCTCAGAAGGTTCAGAAGAGTAATAGGTCAAATGATTTCTTTCATGAAACAAGCACATGTTTTTCCTTTTTTAGTGCAATTACCTTTCTCACTAACTCCTCCCACTATTTGCTCCTCTGGCATTACCCACTGTGACAGTCATTTTCTGTGCTGTTTCTACAGCTTTGACTACCTCCTATAACCTGCCCACGATTTCCTTCTCATTTTGGCCATTGATCATCACTTATCACAATCTCGTGGTTTTGCTTTACATTTCTATGGTAGTGATGCTCAAAAGGGTTGCTGATGCTTTCTGTCAGGTACTTCTTTGGATTATTTTAAATTTTGCATAGGATTGTAAATTTTAATAATTTATCTATTATGTTCATTATGAGATTCATGTGTTTTGATTAATATGTATGCACTGTATTATTTTCCACAACTAAACTATCCCATGTCAGAAGTTTCAGCATGTATTTATCCATCATGTAGCAGATGGGTGTTTTGGTGTTTCTAAGGTTCTAAGCTTAAATTTTGTTGTTATAAGCTACGATGTGATAGATATGCACACACATATCTCTTCAGATTGAGGTGTGCATGTTCATTTTCATTGATAATGAGGAAATTAATTTATATCTCACTACATTTTAGAAATGAGCATGCTAGGGAAACTTGGCATCTGTTGAGACAATAACTTGTGTTATTTAGGGCTATTTCAATTGAGATTCAATAAATGACTAAGTTTTAATGATTTAAAATCTTCAGTATTAGGAAATGTGGTAGCATTTTGTAACCCCTGTCTATCATAAGTGCAGTATTATAATTAATAAGCCAGTTCATCAAGGCTGACTCTTTTTGAATTAATATGTTTTAGAAAAATCAATGTCATTTCTATCCATCAGCAATTAGGAAATATAATTTTATATGATGCATTTTAAATAGAAAAGTTAAAATCTAAAATATGTAAATGAAGATGTCTCCATATTTTTAACATCCCCACAATTGGGGAACTTGTAGTTGATGGCCTCTTGTAACCCCTTCTGCCAGAGGCCTTTATCAAAGGAAGTTTTATTAGATTGTGAGGCATTTGATTAGTTTTTATTTCTGGTGGCATGATAAATATCCATAATTACTCAAAGTTTTGGTCAATGTTTAATGTAATGTTAATAAAAAATAGTTTCATCTGGGACTGGTGAAATATGCCTTTTATCCCAGCATTTAATGAGGCAGAGACAAAAGGTTCAGCTTGGTCCTAGGGAAATTCAGGACAGACCCTGACCTTTTTCACAAAAAGAAGGAGAGAGAGAGAAAAGGAGAGAGAGAGAGAGAGAGAGAGAGAGAGAGAGAGAGAGAGAGAGAGAGAGAGAGAGAGAGAGAGAGAGAGATTATTTCAGGGAAGAATAGAAATACTCAAGGTTGTCAGAAATCTTCAATTAACATATTCTTCTCGATTAGCAAAGCATATTAGTTAACTTAGGAAATTAGTATCAATTGCTTGAATGAAAGTCCTTGAATTGATACTGAAGTGTATTACAAAATATTTTAAATTCTGTGTTTGCAAGTACATGTATAGAGGTATGCTGTGCTGTGACTGTAGGTGTGGAGGGCAGGGATAATTATCAGCAGTCTTTCTCCATTTGTTTTTATCTTTTCTGTTTTGTTTCAAGAGTTTCTTCTCAAACCCAAGACTCATGGGTTTGTCTAGACAGACTGACCAGCAACCTTAGAATTCTCCAGACCTGTCTCCTGGATCTAGGTTACAGGTACCAAAACTCCTACCTTCTATTCAAGTCCTTAGGATCCACATCTTGTTGATTCAGAGAATAATAATATAAGGGGTAGCACGAACATGGATGGCTCTGAACTGAAATATGATTTATAGACTGAACAAGGAAACATCTTAGTGTAGACTTTAGAGAAAGTTTCATCTCTTTTTTTCATGGATGAATAAGATATTAGCATGTTGTTGTGTATATGTGTTTTACTTCCATCAGCTCACAGATCTGATGAAAGCACACATATGCAGTGTTGAATTCTATTGTAAACATAGTTCCTCACATATTCTTGGATGCTTTGGTTTTCGCCACTGTCTGGAATTCTTTGACCCATCTGTATATATTTATGTGACAACTTCAGTTCTTATATTTTCTTCAATATAATTTTAAATATTTTCATAAATTCTAGCATTTAAGTGAGATTAATCACACTTACATTAGATATTATACTTCATAATTAAAGTTATATTTTGGTGGTGACTGATTTACATAAATGGCATTGATTTTTTATACTGAGTCAGAAATATCTAACCTTCATTAATTCTCTTTTTAATTCAAATACTCTCTCTATTTATTGTCTTGGATTGTTTGCATAAACAATGTTAGTGGTACTTTTCTTTTCTTTTTTTTTTTGTTTTGTTATTTTTTTAACCTTGTGTCTTTCAACTTTTTTTTCTAAGTTTTTTTTTTTAATTTACATTCCAAATCATTTCCCCTTTCCCGTTTCCTCCCTCCCCGAAAGTCCCATAAGCCCCCTTCCCTCCCTCTTTTCTCCATTCAACCCCCTCTCATTTCTCTGTCCTGGCATTCCCCTACATCCAGTCTTTCCAGGACCAGGGGTCTCTCCTTCCATCTTCTTAGAAATCTATTGATATGCGAGTACTTTTCTTTTTGCCTTTCTGATCTTTTTCTCTTTATGTAACTTGTGTGGTTGCAGTATTCCAAGCTTCTGGTAGAAAATAGAAATAGTAATCATGGAAAATATTTATTCTTAACTTAAAACTAAGATTTGTTAAAGTTTTTATCTTTTGAATTAGTGTATCTCTTACAGGATTTATAGGCATGTGTTATAAGGAGAAATCTTTTAAAACGTTACTCTTTCAGTCATGACATTGGTGACTATATTAGATTCTTTATTTCATATCATCATTTAACATTTTTTCTTCCTTTGATTTACTAAATGTTGAAATTCATTAATAGTTATTTTTTTAATTTTAAAACTTCCTTATGTTCCTAGTACATACTCAAATTGGAATACACGAACATGTTTGAAGATCTTGCAACATTTAGTTTACTTCTATAGAAGAGTCTATATATTTTGATAGCTAAAGACTCCAAAGTTCTATTATTTGATTATAGTCCTGCTTATTTAATCAACTTTTAACAAATTACTTATGGTTTTTGTTCTTTAATCTTAAAATAGTGTCTTTAAAGCCTGTGTGTGCATGTAAAACCATCAGCAGAATTAAATTTATTTGTTGACTTCGTTTGAATTCTCACTTGACACACTGGGTCTGAACAAAGCTGACTTGATCATTGATACTGTAACTTAGTTTGACATTTCTGATATTTTATTTACACAATCACATAGAGATGGATATCTATTATGTTTAGCTTCTTTCACTCAATCCATACATTTCTAGATATATCCATCATGATTTTTATGTTAAAAGTTCATGTTGTCTTATTCTAGCATAGGTAATACAAATTATGCTCCAATGATATTTATTTAATCATTTTATTTTCATGATATTTGAACATTTTATATATATGAATATCTGCTTACTTTCATGTCTGGGTGATACATGTATGTGACCCATGGCTGTGGAGACAAGAGTGAGCTGTTAGATTCCCAATAACAGGTATTGCAGATGTTGATAGCAGCTGTAAGGCTGCTGGCAACTGAATCTAGGATTTCTACAAGATAGTTACAATCTCTTAACTTTTGAGCCCACCCAATCACTGATTGAACCTTCATTTGTGGTAGAATGTTTCTAGTGTTCTCACATTTTTGCTATTACTTGTGAAGATTATGTGAATATAATATGGATATGTGTATGTTAGTACCATAATTTTTATAGGATACTTAGGAATGGAAAGTTTTGTAATATAAAGATTCATGCCAAGTATTTCTACAGTGATAGCAATGTTTAAGATTCCTTGAAACAGTGTAGTGATTGCCAGTTCATATGACCAACCTTTTAAAAATTTTTGATATTCAGGGTAATGAAGTTTTTCATTGTGGCTTTACAGTGTTTTAGCATCAGTAAGTGGCTATTAGAGTTTCTGGTACCAGGAGTACCTGTCACTCTCCATCTGGAGTTTACATGTTGGACAAAACTCCCTGGCTAACAAACCCGAAGAACTCTACTGCCTTCCCAGAGGCAGGTTGACTGGCTCATAACAAAGAAGACAGTATTGTAAAAAAACTAGACACAATTCGCATATCAATAGATTTCTAAGAAGATGGAAGGAGAGACCCCTGGTCCTGGAAAGACTGGATGTAGGGGAACGCCAGGACAGAGAAACAAGAGGGGGTTGAATGGAGAAAAGAGGGAGGGAAGGGGGCTTATGGGACTTTCGGGGAGGGAGGAAACGGGAAAGGGGAAATGATTTGGAATGTAAATTAAAAAAATAAAATAAAATATAAAAAAAAAAGAAAAAAAAACTAAATAAATCACTATCTCTCCCTGTAAAATTTATGTTATTAATTTTACTGTGGGAATATTGGCTATATGTTTTACTATTAATCATTACATTTCTATTAACTAAGGATGTTCTTTCATATGCAACATCATCCTCTTCTTTGTATGATTTTTGTCATATTTTTGCCCCTTGATACAGCTCATGTCAGAAAATAAAGTAGATAGCATTGTTACCACTTGAAACCGTTTTTGTCAAACTTCTTTCCTAACGATATTATAGAATAAGCTGATTCTGTCACTTAGTAAGGACTTCAGGGAAAGGGTGAAGGAAAAAGTGTTTTAGGACCTAGAGAAATAGTTCAGTAGGTTAAGCGCTCGGTGATCTAGCATGGGGACTTGTGTTTGGATCTCCAGACTTGAAAAGTCAATAGCAAGGATTGGTAATCCCAGGACTGGATGGAGCTGAGGGTAGACATGTACGGATCCCCACAGAACTTCACTGGAAAACTACCCTGGCCAATCAATAAAGCCCAGGTCAAATCAAAATCACAATCAAAGCAACAGAACTACTAACAAGATAGAAAGTTGTGACTTTTTAGAATGACATTCTTCCTGTGTTAGAGTGAAAGCTTTTCATGATTAGATTAGGTTATCATCTGGGACGAGGACTGCACAGAATGCTATTTTTACCATATCTTGTTACTGGTAAGAACAATCAGCTATCTCATGTTAACCTGTGAGTAGGCCACAGAAAAGTTGGACAGATTCTCCCTTGTAAAAATATACCTTATTACTCTATTTTGTACTGATTTTACTGATTGTTATAATGCAGACCCAATGCTTATGAGAAAATAAAAACAATGCTTTTGCTGACCTTCTTCAGAACTATAGTATCTATATATGTAATGTTTAATAATTTTCCATAGCAGATATTTCTAATTTTTTATGTGTTCTGTCATTTAGTTAACTAAATCATGACTCACAGATGTTTATACTACATGGCTGATAATATTTTCACTTTTCATTCAAATTGTTTAAGATTCCACTGCAACCCCCAGTGGCCCCAGATCTCTTTGCATAACTCCATTCTCTTTCTTCATGTGAGATTTCTTTCCTCATGGACCTACAAATTGCTTCTCACTGTTCTAATACAGTTCAATTCCTGCAAGACTTTAGTTTCCCCCAAACTGGAATATGTTACTAAAGCTCATGGTTTGCTTAAAAGAGTGATGTTCACTGATGTGCTGTTTGTCCTTGTAGCATTCTCAGATGATGCAACAGAAGGATATGTATATCTGTCTATCTGTGAACTAATATTTTCATATGTTACTACAGTCATCTCCATTGGGTTAAGGATGAATACTTATTATGCATTCCGCAGCAACATGTTAAGACACGGAACTTGGAACCACCTTCTTTCAAACCAATGTAAATTTCCACTCTAAAAGATAAAAACGTTTCACTCACTACCTACTGTATATTTATACCTTTGTTTAATCTCAGTAAACATGCTATGTACAGTGTAAACCATAACTGGAATCCCTATGAGAAAACATTTTACTAACTCAAGTACAGCATTCAGTTCATATTCTTTTTCTCTTACTTTAACAATACCCACTGATTTCCAAACTTGTTTAAATCTGCAACTTAATCTCCTTCTGTGAAGTTATTTCATATATTTTTAATGCAGTCAGAATGTGATACCACATTATGCATGCCATTCTGAAAGCACCCAACTGCCTAACTGATTTTTTAAATAATTTGCATGCATTAAGTCTCAATTTTTGTGCTGTAAGTACCACAGGTTTTAACAAAGCAATTGTGTCATGCATCTCCAATGGCTATATTTTATAAAACAGCTTCCCTGCCTTGTAAAATCATCTGTCTGTCAGCTATTCTAGCCTTACCACCCTCACACAATCTACTGCCAACTGATGACCCAGCAATATGTGGGTTAGTGGGTCATGGCTTGAAAGTTAATAGGTTTCATTGTTGAATAACAGTCTGTATTCTGGTCAAAAAAGAAATAAAGAAATTAAAGACTTCCTGGAATTTAATGAAAATGTTAGCACATCATACTCAAACTTACGGGACCCAGTGAAAACAGTACTAAGAGAAAAATTCATAGAACTAAGTGCCCTGTTAAAGAAACTGGAGAGATCTTACACTAACAACTTAACAGCACACCTGAGAGCTCTAGAACAAAAAGAAGAAAACTCACCCAAGAGGAGTAGACAGCAGGAAATAGTCAAATTCAAGGCTGAAATCAAGCAAATAGAAACAAAGAGAACAATAGAAAGTAATCGACATGCCCAGTTTTCTGAGGAAACGCCAGACTGCTTTCCAGAGTGGTTGTACCAGCTTGCAATTCCACCAGCAGTGGAGGAGTGTTCCTCTTTCTCCACATCCTCGCCAACAACTGCTGTCTCCTGTGTTTTTGATCTTAGCCATCCTGACTGGTGTGAGATGGAAGCTCAGGGTTGTTTTGATTTGCATTTCCCTAATGACTAAGGATGATGAACATCTCTTTAGGTGCTTCTCAGTCATTAGATATTCTTCAGGTGAGAACACTTTGTTTAGCTCTGTACCCCATTTTTTAATAGGGTTACTTGCCTCTCTGGAGTTTAACTTCTTGAGTTCTTTGTATATATTGGATATTAGCCCTCTGTCGGATGTATGGTTGGTAAAGATCATTTCCCAGTTAGTTGGTTGCCGCTTTGTCTTTTTGACAGTGTCTTTTGCCTTGCAAAAACTTTGTAATTTAATGAGGTCCCATTTGTCTATTCTTGATCTTAGAGCATAAGCTATTGGAGTTCTGTTCAGGAAATTCTCCCCTGTGCCCATATGTTCAAGGTTCTTCCCTAGTTTCCCTTCTATTAGTCTGGGCATGACACTCCCGGAGGATCCGGCTATACCACTCCTGGGCATATACCCAGAGGCTTTACCTGCATGCAATAAGGACACATGCTCCACTATGTTCATAGCAGCCTTATTTATAATAGCCAGAAGCTGGAAAGAACCCAGATGTCCCTCAACGGAGGAATGGATTCAGAAGATGTGGTATATCTACACAATGGAATACTACTCTGCAATTAAAAACAATGAATTCACGAAATTCCTAGGCAAATGGTCAGAAGTTGAAAATATCATCCTTAGTGAGGTAACCCAATCACAAAAGAACACACATGGTATGCAGTCACTGATAAGGGGATATTGACCCAGAATCTCGGAATACCCAAGACACAATCCGCATATCAATAGATTTCTAAGAAGATGGAAGGAGAGACCCCTGGTCCTGGAAAGACTGGATGTAGGGGAACGCCAGGACAGAGAAATGAGAGGGGGTTGAATGGAGAAAAGAGGGAGGGAAGGGGGCTTATGGGACTTTCGGGGAGGGAGGAAACGGGAAAGGGGAAATGATTTGGAATGTAAATTAAAAAAAAATAAAATAAAAAAAATAATAAAAAAAAGAAAGTAATCGACAAAACCAAAAGCTAGTTTTTTTGAGAGAATCAAAAAGATAGATAAATCACAGTCAAACTAACCAGAGGGTACAGAGGCAGTTAATCCAACCTGATTAACAAAATCAGAAATGAAAAGGAACATAACAACAGAAACAGAGGAAATAAAAAAAGATCATCAGATCCTACTACAAAAGCCTATACTCAACAAAACTTGGAAATCTAGAAGAAATGGATGATTTTCTACACAGATATCATGTATTAAAGTTGAATCAAGAGCAGGTAAGTTATCTAAACAGGCCCATATCCCACAAGGAATGAGAAGTCATTAAAAAACCTCCTAACCAAAAACAGCATAGGGCCTGATGGATTTGCTGCAGAAGTCTACCAGACTTTCAAAGAAGACCTAATAACAATATTCCTCAAACTATTCCATAAAATAGAAACAGAAGGAACACTACCCAATTCACTCTATGAAGCCATAATTACTCTGATACCTAAACCACACAAGGACACAACCAAAAACAGGAACGTCAGATGAATCTTGCTTATGAATATTGATGCCAAAATACTCAATAAAATTCTTGCAAACTGAATTCAAGAGCACATCAAAACCATCATTTACCATGATCAAGTAGATTTCATCCCAGGGATACAGGTTGGTTCAATATACAACACAAAAATCCATCAATTTAATCCACTATATAAACAAACTCAAAGGAAAAAAGATCACATGATCATCTCCTTAGATGAACAAAAAAAAAAAAAAGCATTTGACAAAACAAAAACAAAAACAAAAACCCCTTCATGCTAAAAGTATTGGAGAGACAAAAAATTCCAGGCTAAATATAATAAAAGCAATTTACTGCAAACCAACAGCCAATATCAAATTAAATGAAGAGATACTTGAAGCAATCCCACTAAAATTGTGGACAAGAAAAGGATGCCCACTCTCTCCATATCTATTCAAAATATATAGTACTCAAAGTGCTAGCTAGAACAATCAGACAACAAAAAGATCAAGGGGATACAAATTGGCCAAGAAGAAATAAAGGTATCACTATTTGTAGATGATATGATAGTATACATAAGTTTACATATGTGACCCCAAAAATTCTACCAGAGAACTCCAGCTGATAAACAACTTCTAAAAAGTGGCCAGTTATAAAATTAATTCAAATAAACCAGTAGTCTTCCTTTATACAAATGATAAACAGGCTGACAAAGAAATTATGAAACAACTCCCTTCACAATAACCACAAATAATATAAAATATGTTGTGGTAACTCTAACCAAACAAGTGAAAGATTTGTATGACAATAACTTCAAGTATCTCAAGAAAGAAATTGAAGATCTTAGAAAATGATGAAATCTTTTATGCTCATGGATTGGCAGAATTAACACAGTAAAAATGGCCATCCTACCAAAGGCTATCTATAGATTCAATGCAATCCCCATTAAAATCCCAACACAATTCTTCAAATTGTTCTTCACATGGAAAGAGCAATTCTCAAATTCATCTGGAAAGCAAAAAACCCAGAATAATGGAGATATTTTTTGTCTTTTTTTAGTATCATTTCATTAGATATTTTCTTTACTTACATTACAAATGTTATCCTCGTTCCTTTGTTTCCCCTCCAAAAATCCCTTATCCCATTCCCCCTCTCCCTGCTCACCAACCCACCCACTCCTGCTTCCCTGTCCTGGCATTCCCTTACACTGGAGCATCGAGCTGGTGAAGACAATTCTTTTATTATTATTATTATTTATTATTATTATTATTATTATTATTTTCTATATTTTTTATTTACAGTCCAAATGATTTCCCCTTTCCCGTTTCCTCCCTCCCCGAAAATCCCATAAGCCCTCTTCCCTCCCTCTGTTTCCCATTCAACCCCCTCTCTTCTCTGTCCTGGTATTCCCCTACATCCAGTCTTTCCAGGACCAGGAGTCTCTCCTTCCATCTTCTTGGAAATCTATTGATTTGTGAATTAACAATAAAAGAACGGCTGGGGGAATCACCATCCCTGACCTCAAGCTTTACTACAGAGCAATAGTGCTAAAAACTGCATGGTACTGGTACAGAAATAGTCACGTTGATCAAAAGAATAGAATTGAAGACCCAGAAATAAAACCACACACTTACGGACATGTGATCCTTGACAAGGAAGCCAAAAATATACAATGGGAAAAAGAAAACATCTTCAATAAATGGTGCTGGTCTAACTGGCTGTCTATATGTGGAAAAATGAAAATAGACTTTGCACAATGCTCAAGTCCAAGTGAATTAATGACCTCAACATAAAACCAGATACACTGAATCTAATTGAAGAGAAAGTGATAAAGAGCCTTGAACTCATTGGCACAGGGGTAAATTTCCTAAACAGAACTCCAATGGCTCATGCTCTAAGATCAAGAATTGATAAATGGCCCATGGGAGGAAATACAGAGACATCCAGAAACTGCCCCAACTGAGGATCCATCCCATATACAGTTACCAAACTCAGACACTATTGTGGATACCAACAAGTATTTGCTGACAGGAGCCTGATTTAGCTGTTTCCAGAGAGGCCCTGCCAGTGCCTGACAAATGCAGTGGGAAATGCTCTCAGCCAACCATTGAACTGAGCACAGGGTCCCCAAAGGAGAAGCTAGAGAAAGGAACCAATGAGCTAAAGAGGTTCACAGCCCCATAGGAGGAACAATAATATGAACAAACCAGTACCCCCAGAGCTCCCAGGAACTTAACCACCAACCAAAGATTACACATGGAGGGACCCATGGCTTCAGACACATGGGTAGCAGAGGATGGCTTTGTGGGACATCAATGAGAGGAGAAGTTCTTGGTCCCATGAAGGCTCATTGCCCCAGGATAGGGAAGCAGGAGTGGGTGGGTTGGTGAGCAGGGTTGGAGGATGGGATTAGGTATTTTTGGTGGGTAAACCAGGAAAGGGGATAACATTTGAAATGTAAATAAAGAAAATACCTAATAAAAATGTTATGAAAAAAAAAAAAGAATTGATAAATGGCACCTCTTGAAACTGGAAAGCTTCTGTAAGGCAAAGGACATAGTCAATCAGACAAATCAGCAACCTACAGATTGGGAAAAAAAATGTTCACTAACCCCACATCTGATAGAAGGCTAATATTCAAAATATATAAAGAACTCAAGAAGCTAACTAGAACGAAACCAAACTACCTAATCAAAAAATGGGGTATAGAACTATACCAAAAATTCAAAACACTTGAATGGCTGAGAAGTGCCTAAGAAAATGTTCAAAGTCCTTAGTGATCAGAGAAATGCAAATTAGAAAGGACCCTGAGATTCCACTTTGCACCAATCAGAATGGCTAAGATTAAAACCTCAGGTAACAACACATGCTAGTGAAGATGTGGAGAAAGAGGAACACTCCTCCATTACTGGTGGGATTGCAAACTGCTACAACCACCCTGGAAATCAATCTGGAGGTTCCTTAGAAAAGTGGGAATAGATCTACCTGAAGACCCAGAAATACCACTCTTAGGAATATATACAAAAGATGCCACACCATGCCACAGGGGCACATGTTCTACTATGTTCATAACAGCCTTGTTTATGATAGCCAGAATCTGGAAACAACCAAGATGTCCCACAACAGAAGAACAAATACAGAAAATGTGGTTCCTTTACACAATGGAATACTATACAGCTATTAAGAATGAGGACATCCTGAATTCTGCCGGCAAATGGATGGAACTAGAAAATATCATGCTGAATGAGGTAACTCAGACCCAAAAGTACATGCAAGGTATGTAATCATTAATAAGTGGGTTTTAGCCAAAAAAAAACAAAAAACAAAAACAAAAACCAGAATACCTATGACACAGTCTATATAACTCAAAAAAAAATGTAAGCAACCTGAAGTGCCCAAGTAAGGATGCATCAGTCCCACTTGGGAGGGAGAAGAAAGATATCACAAGGGGGGAGGGAGGGACCTGGGTAAAACATGATCAGGTATTGGGTGGGGGAAAAGTACTGAAGCCCTGAGGGCCAGCAGAAAGAATGGAAACAGGCAACCTTGGGAGGTGGAAGGTTGGGGGGAGGCCCTCCAGAATGCACCAGAGACCTGGGAGGTGAAAGACTCTCAGGACTCAAAGGGAGGGACATTAAATGAAATGCACTACAGTGGGGACAGGGAACTTGTAGAGCCCACCTCCATCAGAAAGACAGGCCATCAAATGAGGGAGGGGGTTGCCATCCCACAGTCAAAACTCTGATTCATAATTATTGTCCCTGTCTGAAAGAACTGTAGGGATGGAAATGGAGAGGAGACTGAGAGAAAAGAAGGTCCAGCAATAGGCCCCAAGGGATCCAGCTCAAGGAGAGGTCCCAAGGCTTGTTACTATTACTGAAGCTATGGATTGCTCACAAAAAGGGACCTATCATGACTATCATCCCAATGACCCAACAAGCAGCTCTAAGAGTCAGATGCATATATTTGCACCCAACCGATGGACAGAAGCTGCCGACCCCTTTGTTGAATTATTGAAAAGCTGGAAGAAGTTGAGGAGGAGGATGACCCTGTAGGAGGATTAGTAGTCTCAATTAACCTGGACCCCTGAGATCTCTCAAATACTGGACCACCAAACAGGTAGCATATACCAGGTGATATGAAGCCCCCAACACATATATAGCAGAGGACTGCTGGGTGTACGTTCAGTAAGAGAAGATGCACCTAACCCTCAAGAGATTGTAGGCCCCAGGGAGTTTAGAGGTCTGCTTGGGTGGAGAGTTGGGTGCTGGGGACATCCTAGTGGAGACAGGGGTTGGGGAGGAGGTATGTAATGTGGAACAGCTGGAGGGTGGACCGGGAGGGGAACAAAATCTGTAGTGTAAAAAATATATAAATAAATAAAAGATTAAATAAAAAACAGCATTTAAAATTTTACTTCACTGCATTTGGATTCTTATATCACGCTATTTAAGTCTGATTATTTTTCTGACTTTGGAGCTTTTAATATTGGCTAGTATTTTCCAGTGACAGTTTATTTGGTTCTCATCTGTAAACAATGGTGAAGATTCAGTGCGTGCTAGCTGATCAACATATCAGAACCTTTCTGAACTGCTTAGCAGACATGCAAATTAAAAAAAAAACATAAAAAACCAAAATGAAACCCTTATTCTTTATCCAGGTATAAATAAGTATAATGAGAGCAACAATATAATGAGAGCAATACTATAATAATTTATATCAAAAATCTTAAAATTGATTAACTTCATTCATTATGAGAGTATATTGGTGAGCTAGACAAAACCCATTAATATTTTTCTTACTTGGTGTAATAAAATGTTTAAAATCCACATATCCTTGATTCATATTCTCATTGGATTCAGTATTTCCTTGTTTGTTTGTTTGTTTTTAGTTTATATGACTTGGACAATTAATTTACCATAAAACACAAATTCTATTCAGAGGAGGCTAAGTCTAGATTGAAATAAGTTACCTGAAAGCTAAATTACACAATAAAGTCTTCTGAACGCATCTTTATTTTGGTATATTTCATCTCTCTAAATAGCAGAATGATATTTAAAAGTACTCCTGATTGTAACATGATGGATCATGGTGTAAATAACTTATCTTAATAATTTATACACAGATTAGTAGATATTAGCTTACCTTAAAATAACAAAGCATGCCTGATTACTTTAATTAGACATATTTTCAATGTGCTATTGTGAAAAAGTATAATGAAACAGCGACCTCTTTCTCATCAGAGATGACTATAATCTACATTATATAAATTATGTAATTTTATGAAAATTATATAAGTTTATGACCCCCCCCCCAATAATACTACTTAAAAGTGGTCATGACACTCCCGGAGGATCCGGCTATACCACTCCTGGGCATATTCCCAGAGGCTTTACCTGCATGCAATAAGGACACATGCTCCACTATGTTCATAGCAGCCTTATTTATAATAGCCAGAAGCTGGAAAGAACCCAGATGTCCCTCAACGGAGGAATGAATTCAGAAGATGTGGTATATTTACACAATGGAATACTACTCTGCAATTAAAAACAATGAATTCACGAAATTCCTAGGCAAATGGTCAGAACTTGAAAATATCATCCTTAGTGAGGTAACCCAATCACAAAAGAACACACATGGTATACAGTCACTGATAAGGGGATATTAACCCAGAATCTCAGGAAACCGTAGACACAATTCGCATATCAATAGATTTCTAAGAAGATGGAAGGAGAGACCCTTGTCCTGGAAAGACTGGATGTAGGGGAACGCCAGGACAGAGAAATGAGAGGGGGTTGAATGGGGAAAAGAGGGAGGGAAGGGGGCTATGGGACTTTCAGGGAGTGAGGAAACAGGAAAGGGGAAATGATTTGGAATGTAAATAAAAAAACTTAGGAAATAAAAAAATTCTTTCTATAGAAATGTTGCAATTTCTTGTTATTCAAAGAAAATAATCGTTTCCTGTATTTGTATAAATTGGCATAATATAACAAAATTAAACAAATAATATTCATCCTCTTATTATATAAATCAGTAACTCAATACATAAAATCAAAAGAACTAAAATGTAATGAAGTTGCAGAGTTTCATACCTGGTTATTAATTTGATGTCTTGTTTTGTATGCAATCTCTATCCAAATTACTAAAACAACAACAAAAGGTTTGCAAAGATTTCTACTTTTTCTTCAGACATCCTCCTGTAAGTTTGAACAAAAACTCAAAGGTATCCCTGACACCATTTTATTTAGGAATCTTCACTTAGGAGATGATTCTAAGGATATAAGAAATATTGAGAATACACCCAAGATAGTCATTAAATAGATAAAATGTCATTCTTAGAAACATGACTAGAGCCCATTTAACCTCAAATTTACCTCTAATGTATTTTGTACCTACAATAGTAATTTCAAATATTTACTAATCTCAGTTTATTCATATATTCAAAATGTTCTATTAGTGAAAATATTGTGTTTTTATCCATGTTGTCTAATAACTATTGCATGGAACTGGGTCATTAAGATTCAGTTTTATGGAAGAAAAGATAAATTCAGAGAAGCAGAGTAATGAGATGTTGAGGCTACATGATTGACTTGCCCGGTGAATCATCCTTGACTCAGCAGGTAAAACAGGATAAACCCAGTAGTGTCATTATTGTGTGCCACACCATTATCTATGTCTGAGAAAGTAATGGGAATTCCTAATTTAGGGCCAAAATTTCCTTAAGGACATTGACTTCACCAGTGTATCAGAGATAGTTCCCCAAATCTTACACATGTTAAGTGGCATGTTTAAACACATCTGAGAACTTTTCTAGGTCTATAAGGTGATTTGAATATGCTTGGCCCATGGGTTGGCACTATTAGGATGTGTGACCTTGTAGCAGTGGTGTGGCCTTGTTGGAGGAAGTGAGTTCCCTTGGGGATGGGCTTTGAGACCTTCCTGCTAGCTTCCAGGATAGTCTTCAAGCTGCCTTCTGAACAATAGGAAGAACTATCAGCTCTTGCACTCCCACAGCTGCCTAGATGATGCCAACCTCCTCCCCCCCCCCATCTTGATAATAATGGACTGAGTGTCTGAATCTGTAAGCCAGTTCCAATTAGATACGTTCTTTATAAGAGTTGCCTTGGTCACAGTGTCTGTTCACATCAGTAAAACCCAAACTACACAGTCTATGAAACTCAGAATTAACAAATAACTCAACCACACATTCTGGGGTGTGAGTGGGCAATTAATGGGGCCAGAGTGAAAAGTTCTATCAATTCTCTTTCATAGGATATTTTAATTTGAAAGGGTATGTGAATTCATAGGTTTAAGATAAATCTCAGAAATTAATATCCAACTTACAGTTCATACAAATTCCTATAATCTTAAGAAATCAGTCATGGGTGATGGTGCCTCTGTGGGTTCACCTGATCTCTTGTCTACTCTGCTGATTCAATAAGATTTCTTTTTAAATATCAGAGAAATGGCTTTTCATATCTGCTCTTTTGTATCTTGCAATATCCTTTCTGGTCAAGTGCCCTATCTCAGGAGCAGGTATTGATTTTTTTTTCAAGCTATGGTACAATGCTTCACCCCGACCAAACTCATTCACCAGCATCTGGCTTGTAATTATAAAATGTTAAAGGCACAGTAAGACTTGAAGTCTCTCATATGTGTTTCATTTATTAAAAATCTAGCTACAGCTTATTGATAAAATACTATTATTGATAACAATGCATTTCAGGGAAGTATAAGGCGCCCCAGGCTTGTCTAAAACATTTCACACAACCCCACAGAAAAAACGATAATTTTTCCCAGAAAGGAAGTCGTGATTTCATACTGATCAGAGTATAAAATCTCATTTTTCCCATTTTCAGTTTTATGCTATGAAGTTTGTCTATTCTTGGGTTAAAGGTGGTGATTTAAAATCTTCCTGAAAAAACTTGCTTTCTGTATTTTGTGTTCACCTGCCTTTGTTTAAACTCAGACCTGTCACTACAGAAAATATTTCCTCTTGTATTAATGCTTCTTCTTCTTTTTTTTTCCTTTTCTCTGTCTGAAATGGAACTGCTTTGGGTTTTTGTTTTGTTTTTGTTTTCTTTAACCATCTTACAGAGACTTTATAAGCATTAAATCCAAATACTCAAAAGGAATGTTGAACTTGGCAGTTTTTTTGTACTTGTTCTCAGACAGAATTTTAAAAAGTTCAGTTTTACTGCATAAAGAGAGATTCAACAACTGAATTTTTCAAAATTATTCCTGCTTCTGTCCTGAAGTTCTACAGGAAAACAGGCTGAGGTTTCATAGTTTTGAAAGTACAGTTTGGTGCTAAAATAGAAGGAACTTTGTCTAACAGATTTCAGAAAGAACACTGTAAGAGTCTGTCTGTTTGAGCTCAGCAGAGCCCTGACTGGTTTGGCAGGGAAGCACAGGGGCAATCAGTGAACAGGTTATACTCTGTTGCATATTCAAGGATGTTCTAAATGTCAGTAGAGCTCTTTGACATATCCTGAGAATACGAACTGTTAACAAGTTAATAGGGACTACACCATTTAAAAGTAGCATTGGATTAAAAATCAAATCGTAACAGCAAAATTTAAAGGATGCTCATGTCATAGAATGATTCTACTTTAAATGAAAAGCAAGGCAGACTTTAAGCATCCTGGTTTTGGCTGTGAGCACCAACAATGTGCAAGAGTACGTATGTACATACACTTCTCTTCCCATCTTGGGCTGCCTTTCGAGCGTTTTTCACAGACAAATAACAGTTGACCGTGACCATGTTGTAGCACTAGAAATATGTGACCGCAGTAATCAAGAATCTAAAAACTTAATGCTATTAACTGATTTAATATTTTTATTACCATAAGGACATGGAACATGAGCTTCACAAATCAACAAATGCTTAAGTGTGTCCTTAAGTTCTGAGGGTGCAATGTTGGACAGCTGATCTCCACAATGCTTTCATCATGGAGAGTTTGGTTTTAGGCAAGCCCACATATCCCCTTTCTTCAGCTATTTGTCAACCATGAACTACCCCCAATTTATTTTACTGCACAAAGCTCATGTAAATGGAATAATAAAGCTTATGTCCCATTTAGGACAGTCCTCAGACACTGGCCATAGCTATATTACCAGATTTCTTTCTCAGGTTGAATAACATCACTGTACACTTGTACTATATAAACAAAAAAATTCTCTTCAGTTTTTGGATAACTATTCATAGTGGGAAGTTGAACCAGAAGGCAGACATATTTTTCAAACTTTCAGACACAGTATTTCCCAATCAGCTTCCCTGATTTGCATTCTTATCAATGAGTGTCCAAGAACTCAAGTGTCTCAGGCCTCACCAGCATTCACTTTGTTGACTGCTTTCTGCAACAGTCAGTCTAGTGAGTGTAAATTGTCTTCCTGAAGTTTAGATGTACATTTCTTTCATCCACAATCCAGTGTTCATTGGTCAAAGGGTAGGTAGCTATTTAGATTTCATTTAGGAAACGTATGCTTAAGACTTCTGTCCACTTAGTTTTATCTGTTCGTGTGTGTGTATGTGTGTGTGTGTGTGTATGTTGCTTTGTTTCTTTGTAAATTATATATATATATATATATATATATATATATATATATATATATATACATATATTATATATTCAGACGTTAACTCATCATGACCTACATTTTTCTGTCCTGTAGGCTGCCTTTCCTCTCTATCATTTCTATTGCCATAGAGAATCCCTGTAGTTTAATATTGTATTGTTGGTTTCTGTTTTTACCTCCTTTCTCTTTTTTACTATGCTCCACAAATTATATCTAGGGAAGCATAATCTTTGTCACTATCTTGTTATGTATGACTTAAAAATTTATCTCTTCTAATATTTTATTCATTTTGAGTACAGTTTTAAGTAGGTAGGATGGTAAGAATCCAATTTAATTCATTCAGACATAATTATTCACTTTTCCCAAAGCTACTTGTTGAGTAGTTGGAACTTCCTCTATTGAGTCCTCTTTTTTTTGTCAAAACCTTAGGTGTCCATCCCTGTCTAGACTGATTTACTTTTTAACAACCTCAAGTGCTTTGTGGCAAGTTTATTTAAGAGGTAAGACTCCCATGATGTTTTTAGCATTATTAAAACTTCAATGAAACTTACTGTTAATTAGGGGCTGATGAGACAATTGTTACTTCTCATTTTAGGATTTCTCTCTTTAGTTTCAAGTTAATGAAAAAACTACTATTAGAGCAGTGCTCTGATGCTGGCAGCATAATCGAATCTAGTTATGGAAAATTAGTTCCACTGAAAGTAGTAGGGCTATTGTTTACTTAATAGCCTTAGCATTTGTGCTTTGCATGAAATTATTAATATGCTTCACTAACAAAAATGAATGTTGTTGAAAAAAATTTCAGTCAGTAGTTTTTGTACATCATCTTATCCTGCGATATTTGTGATAATCAATGAAAAAACTCTGCAAGGCTATGGAAACATGGCACACTAAGACTGCTTTCCCGCAGCAGACACCTTTCAATGAAAGCCTCTGCTGGAGACGTAATTCATCACAGTTATCTTAGGTCACCACGTGTTCCTTTGTGTCATTTCACAGGGAAACGCAACATGACATGTTGTAATTAAAGGAATGCAATGTGGTGGCTCCCATTAGAACAAGAAGCAGAATTTTCCAGATCAGCTCATAGGTCTCCACTCCAGCTGCTGCAATGAAGCTTAGAGGCTTTGTGATGAAAACTGGCCAATCTTGGGAGCTCAAATGTGCAAGGTCTCTGCATTTCTGCCCATTTCTATTAAAACCCAAGTCAACCACTGTCAGAGAGTGTTATAGATCTCTTCCTTCAAGCTGTGATCTTGTCAGATCTCATAAGCCAAACAAGGTTGGGGTTTGGTGTGTACCTGCTTAAGACATCTATTAGGAAAAACTGGAGTGATTCTTAGAGGAGTTGTTTACCTTCTCAGCTCAAATGGTATTGCCCTGTGGGTAGTAAATGCCAACTTTCCCCTCAGGAGTTTCCAGGTTAGAATGGAACTGTGTTCATGTATACCAAATGGTGTCTTCCTAGAAAAGTGGAGAATCTGGTCTTGCGTTTCTGGCTAGATTCCACATCAACTAATTGCTTTCTCTTTACTTCCCTAGAAATAAAGACTGGAGATTGTCTTCTCCTCTGCCTATGCTGATGTACTAGGGCAATGTGTGCTGGCAAGCAGCTGTTGCTTCCCACTCTAGTTGAGGCAGAATCTTCATAGTAGACACAGTGAATTGTACACATGCCACCCTCAGTAGCATTGAGTGAAGATGTCAATCATGGAGTTCATTCCTATGGTGCGTGCCATTTCAGGGAATGATTATTCTATATATCATACTCATGCAAATGTAGTTATATACTCCCACAGTCTAGACTTGTTAACTCACTCCATCTGTCTGAGATAAATTCTCAAAATGAAATCAGTGTGATCAGGCAGAGTGTGGGTTGGAAATTGTGAAATTGAAAACTTTTATTTTTATGATTTATTTACTTATTTATGTATCTATTTATAGCTTAAATTGGAAAATAGGATCCAATATAAATTTGTCAATGAAAAAAGAGGAAAAGAACATACCTGTTAAAGTATGGAGTTTTATTTGACTGTCAGTTTTTTTTTTTGAAGAAATGCTATTTTTCTACTTATGAAAATAATTTGCCATGTTCCCAGAGCTCTAGGATAAAAATTGTTTGGCTTGAATACATGGAGGCAGAACTGGAAAATCTCTGAGATGGATTGGTTTTGGACAACATGCTTTCTTCATTCTCTCCTGATTACTCTTTATACCCTATTGCCAAATAAGTATAAAAGCCGCAGATCAATGATAATTATGCATATGCATATCATTCGTTCAGGCTGGCGTGTTCTTGTCCAACAGTATACCTCAAAGCCTTCCTGAGCTATTTTCTTCTCTTTAAACTTTTCACTTTTTAAAATCTCTGTTTTCTGAGGACACAACTCTCATACCATAATTTCTACTAAAATATTATCACTCCTGCTCAGCGTGATGCACGGTCCCTGACCTCCTTTGGAACTGCCAGCCAGTGTTTGTGGACTCTCACTACCTCATTCAAGGTCTACTTCTTGGTGACTTTGTCATGATCTGCATTGGCTAAGGTTTTCTGAATTAATAGAACTCATAGAAAAGATATGGATCATGAGAGGTAATTTATTAGGTTATCTTACGCTGTAGGAGCTGGGTAGTCCCACCATGACAACACCCACATTGAAACACCCGTGAACACAGTAGCTTGTTCTCTGTCAATCAGGATGACTCTGTCTGTGGTCTCAATATGCCATTGAAAAACTAAGGCTTTCCTAGACAGCTGCTGCTAGTCAGTCCAGGTTGGAAGGCTTTGCTTGTTGCAAAAATTAAGATATGCTCAGGATCATGAAAAAATGGTAAATGTTATTTGTTTTTCCTTTGGTCCATATTTTCTTAAGGTTGTAATGAAATATGGTGCCATGCAGCTAAAGGTCTTCCTTGTTCATTTCATCTTTCTTAGAAATGTCTCACAAGACTCTTCCAAATAAGTTAATTTTCACATCTGATCAAGTTGACAATGACAACTAAATGTCATATCTCTTAATTGAAAATCCTGGTTTGGGATGTCTCGTGGCAAGCAAGCCTCAGACTCCTCAGACTTTTGGATGCTGTTGCCTTGACTCTGAGTTTTGGGGTTCTGGCTGCTGTATTGGAGTCATTTCTCCACTTTTCCTCACATCAATATGGTTTCTATCTTTAGAAACTGCTTTCAGATCTAACCCCATGGACATGGTGAGAAAGGACCCCTTTCCTCCAGCCCCTTACTGAATGTCACAACAAAAGGTTCAGGGAAGTTGGTCACATAAAAATCTCTCCAAATCTTTATTGTATAATTCTACTTTAAAGTAGTTCTTGTCACTAAAAGTTTTGATATCCTATTTTTAACAAAAAGTAAATAAAATTATATAAAAATGAGAGATTTTAAATTTTGAATAGAGATGCTTGATGTAAAACTTCAAACTCTTTATGACAATTGTGAAGCCACAATTCAGACACATTTCCCAGACAGATGGTTATGAATTCTACCAGCAGTCAGGAGCTTGACAGTTTGCATGTACTTCAGTATCACAAAACCAGGACTATCTTCTTGAGAAAACATTCATCAAGAAACTACCAAACATGGTAGAGTACCCATTGCTAACTTATTATATGTTTTACTTGATTTGGATCTAACTTTAACATACACTATTTTAGAACACAGTGTTGAGATTATTACTACATTGAATGTTTCTCTCTCTCTTTCTCTCTCTCTCTCTCTCTCTCTCTCTCTCTCTCTCTCCCTCTCCCTCTCCCTCTCTCTCTCTCTCTCTCAACAAGAAGAGAACAAGGAAATCTGAAATCTTCTACAGTCAACAAAGTAGAGCATTGCAGAGCTCCATAGTGAAGGAGCTCTAAACTGGTGTTGTGTTTACCACCCTTAAAAAACCCCCTTTTGACTGATTAAGAAAATGTCCTACAGGAGCGGCGCCACGGAGAGTGCCCTCCGCCATCTTTGCTCCAGTGACTGGGAAGTTGGGACAGACAGGTTCTGAGACAGACAGGCATAATATCGCTTGGGTCTCGGGCGGCTTGTGTGTATGCGGCTCCCAAGTGCTGGGCTGATCTGCAGTAACCAGCGCGCCAGCTCAGCTGTGGGACTTCTGCCTGGCAGAGGGACGCCCCGTCCCCCCCCTCGGAGAGATCACACACCCCTGCACAGGGCAGGAGCCTACCAGCCTCCCTTTGGCGACCTCTGCTCCAGGAATCCACTAGGCTGAGCCTTTGGATGCGCAAGGCGTCCCCAATATAAGATCACTTGGGGCAAGGCACATTAGGGCTCCAAAGTCACTCAGGAGCAGGCAGGCCCCAGAAATCGGTGCCAGGGGAATCCTGGTAATCCAGGGGGGGCAGAAATAGCTTTGCAGGCTCACAGGAGGTCCAACCAACAGCCAGTGGCAGCTGGACCAACTAACACCAGAGGTATCCAGATGGCAAAAGGCAAACGTAGGAATGTTACTAACAGAAATCAAAGTAATGTGGGACCATCCGAACCCAACTCTCCAACAGCAGCAAGTCCTGGATACCCCACCACACCCGAAAGACAAGATCTGGATTTAAAATCACTTCTCATGATCCTATTAGAGGATCACAAGAAGGACACAAATAAATCTCATAAAGAGTTACAGGAAACCATGAATCAATGGTTAGAAGCCCTTACAAAGGAAACACAAAAATCGCTTAGAGAAATGCAGGAGAACATGGATCAAAAGATGGAGGCGCGACAGGGTGAGCGGCGCCACGGAGACTGCCCTCCGCCATCTTTGCTTCAGTGACCAGGTAGTTGGGACCGCCAGGCTCAGAGACAGACAGGCATAATATCGCTTCGGTTTCAGGCAGCTTGTGTGTAACCTGCTCCCAGGTGCTGGGCTGATCTGCAGTAACCAGCGCGCCAGTTCCGCGGTGGGACCTTCTGCCTGGTGGAGGGACCCCGCGCAGGGAGGGAGCCTGCCAGCTTCCCTTCCGCGACCTCTGTTCCCGCGGACTGCGCTGGAGAGACCGGTACCCAGGCTCTCCCCCCGATATAACATCACTTGGGACACGGCCTGTTGGGGCTTCCGTCTGTGCCCGAGGGCGGGTTGGCGCTGTGGTCGTCTGGGTGCCAGATCGGCGGGCCATCATGACCACAGGGTGAGCGGCGCCACGGAGACTGCCCTCCGCCATCTTTGCTCCAGTGACCAGGTAGTTGGGACCGCCAGGCTCAGAGACAGACAGGCATAATATCGCTTCGGTTTCAGGCAGCTTGTGTGTAACCTGCTCCCAGGTGCTGGGCTGATCTGCAGTAACCAGCGCGCCAGTTCCGCGGTGGGACCTTCTGCCTGGTGGAGGGACCCCGCGCAGGGAGGGAGCCTGCCAGCTTCCCTTCCGCGACCTCTGTTCCCGCGGACTGCGCTGGAGAGACCGGTACCCAGGCTCTCCCCCCGATATAACATCACTTGGGACACGGCCTGTTGGGGCTTCCGTCTGTGCCCGAGGGCGGGTTGGCGCTGTGGTCGTCTGGGTGCCAGATCGGCGGGCCATCATGACCACAGGGTGAGCGGCGCCACGGAGACTGCCCTCCGCCATCTTTGCTCCAGTGACCAGGTAGTTGGGACCGCCAGGCTCAGAGACAGACAGGCATAATATCGCTTCGGTTTCAGGCAGCTTGTGTGTAACCTGCTCCCAGGTGCTGGGCTGATCTGCAGTAACCAGCGCGCCAGTTCCGCGGTGGGACCTTCTGCCTGGTGGAGGGACCCCGCGCAGGGAGGGAGCCTGCCAGCTTCCCTTCCGCAACCTCTGTTCCCGCGGACTGCGCTGGAGAGACCGGTACCCAGGCTCTCCCCCCAATATAACATCACTTGGGACACGGCCTGTTGGGGCTTCCTTCTGTGCCCGAGGGCGGGTTGGCGCTGTGGTCGTCTGGGTGCCAGATCGGCGGGCCATCGTGACCACAGGGTGAGCAGCGCCACGGAGGGTGCCCTCCGCCATCTTTGCTCCAGTGACCAGGTAGTTGGGACCACCAGGCTAAGAGACAGACAGGCATAATATCGCTTCGGGTTCAGGCAGCTTGTGTGTAACCTGCTCCCAGGTGCTGGGCTGATCTGCAGTGACCAGCGCGCCAGATCTGCTGTGGGATTTCTGCCTGGCAGAGGGACGCCCCCTCCCCCCCCCCAGGAGAGATCACACACCCCTGCACAGGGCAGGAGCCTGCCAGCCTCCCTTTGGCGACCTCTGCTCCAGGAATCCACTAGGCTGAGCCTTTGGATGTGCAAGGCCTCCCCAATATAAGATCACTTGGGGCAAGGCACATTAGGGCTCCAAAGTCACTCAGGAGCAGGCAGGCCCCAGAAATCGGTGCCAGGGGAATCCTGGTAATCCAGGGGGGGCAGAAATAGCTTTGCAGGCTCACAGGAGGTCCAACCAACAGCCAGTGGCAGAAGGACCAACTAACACCAGAGGTATCCAGATGGCAAAAGGCAAACGTAGGAATGTTACTAACAGTAATCAAAGTAATGTGGGACCATCCGAACCCAACTCTCCAACAGCAGCAAGTCCTGGATACCCCACCACACCCGAAAGACAAGATCTGGATTTAAAATCACTTCTCATGATGCTATTAGAGGATCACAAGAAGGACACAAATAAATCTCATAAAGAGTTACAGGAGACCATGAATCAACGGTTAGAAGCCCTTACAAAGGAAACACAAAAATCGCTTAGAGAAATGCGGGAGAACATGGATCAAAAGATGGAGGCGCACAAGGAGACAACACAAAAATCGCTTAACGAGATGAATCAACGGGTAGATGCACTCACAAAGGAATCACAAAATTTGCATAAAGAAATGCAGAAGAATATGGGTCAACAGACAGATGCCCATAAGGAGGCAACACAAAAATTGCTTAAAGAAATGAATCAACGGTTAGATGCCCTTACAAAGGAAACACGAGAACTGCTTAAAGAAATGCAGGAGACGATGGATCAACAGATGGAATCCCATGAGGAGGAAACACAAAAATCGCTCAGAGAAATGCAGGAGAACGTGGGTCATCAGGAAGAAATCCTGAAAGAGGTAATGCAAAAATACCTTAAAGAAATACAGGAAAACACAAACAAACAAGTGAAGGATCTCAACAAATCCATCCAGGAACTAAAAAAGGAAGTAGAAACAACTAAGAAATCACAAAGGGAGACAACTTTGGAGATAGAAAACCTTGGGAAGAAATCAGGAGTCATAGATGCAAACATCAACAATAGAATACAAGAGATGGAAGAAAGAATCTCAGGTGCTGAAGATTCCATAGAAAGCATCGACTCAACAGTCAAAGAAAATGCAAAATGCAAAAAACGCGTAACCCAAAACATCCAGGAAATCCAGGACACAATGAGAAGACCAAACCTAAGGATTATAGGTATAGATGAGAGTGAAGATTTGCAACTTAAAGGGCCAGTAAACATCTTCAACAAAATTATGGAGGAAAACTTCCCTAACTTAAAGAGAGAGATGTCGATGAACATACAAGAAGCCTACAGAACTCCAAACAGACTGGACCAGAACAGAAATACCTCCCGTCACATAATAATCAAAACACCGAATGTTCTAAACAAAGAAAGAATACTAAATGCAGTAAGAGAAAAGGGCCAAGTAACATACAAAGGAAGACCTATCCGAATCACATCAGACTTCTCACCAGAGACTATGAAAGCCAGAAGATCCTGGGCAGATCTCATGCAGACACTAAGACAGCACAAATGCCAGCCTAGACTACTATACCCAGCAAAACTCTCAATCACCATAGATGGAGAGACCAAGATATTCCATGATAAAACCAAATTTTCACAATATCTTTCCACAAATCCAGCCCTGCAACGGATAATAGGTGGAAACCTCCAATACAGGGAGAGAAACAACACCCTGGAAAAAATGAGATAATAACCTTCTTGAATCAAACCCAAAAGTAGATAACCACTCAAACATAAAGATAGCGTCAAGAATGGCAGATGGCAATAATTACTATGCCTTAATCTCTCTTAATATCAATGGTCTCAATTCCCCAATTAAAAGACATAGACTAGCAGACTGGATACGTAAACAGGACCCAGCATTTTGCTGCATGCAGGAAACGCACCTCAGTGTCAAAGACAAACACTACCTCAGAGTAAAAGGCTGGAAAACAATTTTACAAGCAAATGGCCCCAAGAAACGAGGTGGAGTAGCCATCCTAATATCGGATAAAATTGATTTTCAACCCAAAGTCATCAAAAAAGACACAGAAGGACACTACATACTGATCAAGGGAAAAATCCACCATCAAGAACTCTCAATCCTGAATATCTATGCTCCAAATGCAAGGGCACCCTCATTCGTAAAAGAAACTTTACTAAAACTCAAAGGACACATCGCACCGCACACAATAATAGTGGGTGACTTCAACACCCCGCTCTCTGAAATGGATCGTTCAGGAAAGCAGAAACTAAACAGGGACACAGTGAATCTAATTGAAGCCTTGGACCAAATGGAACTAACTGATATATATAGAACATTTCATCCTAGAGCTAAAGAATACACCTTCTTCTCAGCTCCTCATGGTACCTTCTCCAAAATTGACCATATAATTGGTCACAAATCAGACCTCAACAGATACAAGAAGATAGAAATAATCCCATGCCTCCTATCAGATCACTATGGAATAAGGGTGGTCTTCAATGGCAACAAAAACAAAAGAAAACCCACGTACACATGGAGGCTGAACAATGCTCTACTCAATGATAACTTGGTCAAGGTGGAAATAAAGAAAGAAATCAAAGACTTTTTGAAAGTTAATGAAAATGAAGGCACAACATACCCTAACTTATGGGACACAATGAAAGCAGTGCTAAGAGGAAAATTCATAGCCCTGAGTGCCGCCAAAAAGAAACGGGAGACAGCATACACTAACAGCTTAATGGCACACCTGAAAGCCCTGGAACAAAAAGAAGCAAATACACCAAAGAGGAGTAGAAGGCAGGAAATCATCAAACTCAGGGCTGAAATCAATCAAGTAGAAACAAATAAAACCATACAAAGAATCAACAAAACGAGGAGTTGGTTCTTTGAGAAAATCAACAAGATAGATAAGCCCTTAGCCAGACTAACCAGAGGGCACAGAGATAGTATCCAAATTAATAAAATCAGAAACGAAAAGGGAGAGATAACAACAGAAACTGAGGAAATTCAAAAAATCATCAGATCCTACTACAAAAACCTGTATTCAACACAACTAGAAAATCTTGAGGAAATGGACAATTTCCTTGACAGATACCAAGTACCAAAATTAAATCAGGATCAAATAGACCATCTAAACCGTCCTATAACCCCTGAAGAAATAGAAGTTGTCATTGGAAGTCTTCCAACCAAAAAAAGCACAGGTCCAGATGGTTTTAGTGCAGAATTCTATCAGACCTTCAAAGAAGACCTAACACCAATACTCTTCAAACTGTTCCACAAAATAGAAACAGAAGGAACACTACCCAACTCGTTCTATGAAGCCACAATTACACTAATACCAAAAGCACACAAAGATCCGACAAAGAAAGAGAATCTCAGGCCAATCTCTCTTATGAATATCGATGCAAAAATACTCAATAAAATTCTTGCCAACCGAATCCAAGAACACATCAAAACGATCATTCACCACGATCAAGTAGGCTTCATCCCAGGGATGCAGGGATGGTTCAATATAAGGAAATCCATCAATGTAATCCACTACATAAACAATCTCAAAGAAAAAAACCACATGGTCATCTCATTAGATGCTGAGAAAGCATTTGACAAAATTCAGCATCCTTTCATGCTAAAGGTCTTGGAAAGATCAGGAATTCAAGGCCCATATCTAAACATAGTAAAAGCAATTTACAGCAAACCAGTAGCCAGCATCAATCTAAACGGAGAGAAACTTGAAGCAATCCCACTAAAATCAGGGACTAGACAAGGCTGCCCTCTCTCTCCATATCTTTTCAATATAGTACTTGAAGTTCTAGCTAGAGCAATTAGACAAGAAAAAGAGGTCAAAGGGATACAAATTGGAAAGGAAGAAGTCAAACTATCACTATTTGCAGACGATATGATAGTATACATAAGCGACCCAAAGAACTCCACCAGAGAACTCCTACAGCTGATAAACGACTTCAGCAAAGTGGCCGGATATAAAATCAACTCAAGCAAGTCAGAAGCCTTCCTATACTCAAAGGATAAGCAGGCTGAGAAAGAAGTAAGGGAAATAATACCCTTTACGATAGCCACAAACCATATTAAGTATCTTGGCGTGACGCTAACCAAACAAGTGAAAGATCTGTATGACAAGAACTTCAAGTCTCTGAAGAAAGAAATTGAAGAAGACCTCGGAAGATGGAAAAATCTGCCATGCTCATGGATTGGCAGGATTAATATAGTAAAAATGAGCATCTTACCAAAAGTAATACACAGATTCAATGCAATCCCCATCAAAATCCCAACTCAATTCTTCATAGAGTTAGAAAGAGCAATTCAAAAATTCATCTGGAATAACAGAAAACCCAGAATAGCTAAAACTATTCTCAAGAGTAAAAGAACCTCTGGGGGAATCAGTATCCCGGACCTCAAGCTGTACTACAGAGCAATAGTGTTAAAAACTGCATGGTATTGGTACAGTAACAGACATGTAGATCAATGGAACAGAATTGAAGACACAGAAATGAATCCACACTCCTATGGTTACTTGATCTTTGACAAAGGAGCTAAAACCATCCAGTGGAAAAAAGATAGCCTTTTCAACAAATGGTGCTGGCTCAGCTGGAGGTCAACATGCAGAAGAATGCAAATTGACCCATCCTTATCTCCTTGCACTAAGCTCAATTCTAAGTGGATCAAAGATCTCCACATAAAACCAGACACACTGAAACTAATAGAAGGGAAACTAGGGAAGAACCTTGAACATATGGGCACAGGGGAGAATTTCCTGAACAGAACTCCAATAGCTTATACTCTATGATCAAGAATAGACAAATGGGACCTCATTAAATTACAAAGTTTTTGCAAGGCAAAAGACACCGTCAAAAAGACAAAGCGGCAACCAACTAACTGGGAAATGATCTTTACCAACCTTACATCCGACAGAGGGCTAATATCCAAGATATACAAAGAACTCAAGAAGTTAAACTCCAGAGAGGCAAGTAACCCTATTAAAAATGGGGTACAGAGCTCCACAAAGAGTTCTCACCTGAAGAATATCTAATGGCTGAGAAGCACCTAAAGAGATGTTCATCATCCTTAGTCATTAGGGAAATGCAAATCAAAACAACCCTGAGATTCCATCTCACACCAGTCAGGATGGCTAAGATCAAAAACACAGGAGACAGCAGTTGTTGGCGAGGATGTGGAGAAAGAGGAACACTCCTCCACTGCTGGTGGAATTGCAGGCTGGTACAACCACTCTGGAAAGCAGTCTGGCGGCTCCTCAGAAAACTGGGCATGACACTTCCGGAGGATCCGGCTATACCACTCCTGGGCATATACCCAGAGACTTTACCTGCATGCAATAAGGACACATGCTCCACTATGTTCATAGCAGCCTTATTTATAATAGCCAGAAGCTGGAAAGAACCCAGATGTCCCTCAACGGAGGAATGGATTCAGAAGATGTGGTATATCTACACAATGGAATACTACTCTGCAATTAAAAACAATGAATTCACGAAATTCCTAGGCAAATGGTCAGAACTTGAAAATATCATCCTTAGTGAGGTAACCCAATCACAAAAGATCACACATGGTATGAAGTCACTGATAAGGGGATATTGACCCAGAATCTCAGAATACCCTAGACACAATCAGCATATCAATAGATTTCTAAAAAGATGGAAGGAATGGATTCAGAAGATGTGGTATATTTACACAATGGAATACTACTCTGCAATTAAAAACAATGAATTCACGAAATTCCTAGGCAAATGGTCAGAACTTGAAAATATCATCCTTAGTGAGGTAACCCAATCACAAAAGATCACACATGGTATGAAGTCACTGATAAGGGGATATTGACCCAGAATCTCAGAATACCCTAGACACAATCAGCATATCAATAGATTTCTAAAAAGATGGAAGGAGAGACCCCTGGTCCTGGAAAGACTGGATGTAGGGGAACGCCAGGACAGAGTAATGAGAGGGGGTTGAACGGAGAAAAGAGGGAGGGAAGGGGGCTTATGGGACTTTCGGGGAGGGAGGAAACGGGAAAGGGGAAGTGATTTGGAATGTAAATTAAAAAAATAAAATTAAATTAAATTAAAAAAAAAAAAAAAAAAAAAAAAAAAAAAAAAAAAAAATAAAAAAAAAACAAAAAAAAAAGATGGAAGGAGAGACCCCTGGTCCTGGAAAGACTGGATGTAGGGGAACGCCAGGACAGAGTAATGAGAGGGGGTTGAACGGAGAAAAGAGGGAGGGAAGGGGGCTTATGGGACTTTCGGGGAGGGAGGAAACGGGAAAGGGGAAGTGATTTGGAATGTAAATTAAAAAAATAAAATTAAATTAAATTTAAAAAAAAAAAAAGATGGAGGCGCACAAGGAGACAACACAAAAATCGCTTAACAAGATGAATCAACGGGTAGATGCACTCACAAAGGAATCACAAAATTTGCATAAAGAAATGCAGAAGAATATGGGTCAACAGATGGATGCCCATAAGGAGGCAACACAAAAGTTGCTTAAAGAAATGAATCAACGGTTAGATGCTCTTACAAAGGAAACACGAGAACTGCTTAAAGAAATGCAGGAGACGATGGATCAACAGATGGAATCCCATGAGGAGGAAACACAAAAATCGCTCAGAGAAATGCAGGAGAACGTGGGTCATCAGGAAGAAATCCTGAAAGAGGTAATGCAAAAATACCTTAAAGAAATACAGGAAAATACAAACAAACAAGTGAAGGATCTCAGCAAATCCATCCAGGAACTAAAAAAGGAAGTAGAAACAACTAAGAAATCACAAAGGGAGACAACTTTGGAGATAGAAAACCTTGGGAAGAAATCAGGAGTCATAGATGCAAACATCAACAATAGAATACAAGAGATGGAAGAAAGAATCTCAGGTGCTGAAGATTCCATAGAAAGCATCGACTCAACAGTTAAAGAAAATGCAAAATGCAAAAAATGTGTAACCCAAAACATCCAGGAAATCCAGGACACAATGAGAAGACCAAACTTAAGGATTATAGGTATAGATGAGAGTGAAGATTTGCAACTTAAAAGGCCAGTAAACATCTTCAACAAAATTATGGAGGAAAACTTCCCTAACCTAAAGAGAGAGATGCCAATGAACGTACAAGAAGCCTACAGAACTCCAAACAGACTGGACCAGAACAGAAATACCTCCCATCACATAATAATCAAAACACCGAATGTTCTAAACAAAGAAAGAATACTAAAAGCAGTAAGAGAAAAGGGCCAAGTAACATACAAAGGAAGACCTATCCGTATCACATCAGACTTCTCACCAGAGACTATTAAAGCCAGAAGATCCTGGGCAGATCTCATGCAGACACTAAGACAGCACAAATGCCAGCCTAGACTACTATACCCAGCAAAACTCTCAATCACCATAGATGGAGAGACCAAGATATTCCATGATAAAACCAAATTTTCACAATATCTTTCCACAAATCCAGCCCTGCAACGGATAATAGGTGGAAACCTCCAATACAGGGAGAGAAACAACACCCAGGAAAAAATGAGATAATAACCTTCTTGAATCAAACCCAAAAGTAGATAACCACTCAAACATAAAGATAGCGTCAAGAATGGCAGATGGCAATAATCACTACGCCTTAATCTCTCTTAATATCAATGGCCTCAATTCCCTAATTAAAAGACACAGACTAGCAGACTGGATACGTAAACAGGACCCAGCATTTTGCTGCATGCAGGAAACGCACCTCAGTGTCAAAGACAAACACTACCTCAGAGTAAAAGGCTGGAAAACAATTTTACAAGCAAATGGCCCCAAGAAACGAGATGGAGTAGCCATCCTAATATCAGATAAAATTGATTTTCAACCTAAAGTCATCAAAAAAGACACAGAAGGACACTACATACTGATCAAGGGAAAAATCCACCATCAAGAACTCTCAATTCTGAAAATCTATGCTCCAAATGCAAGGGCACCCTCATTCGTAAAAGAAACTTTACTAAAACTCAAAGCACACATCGCACCGCACACAATAATAGTGGGTGACTTCAACACCCCGCTCTCTGAAATGGATCGTTCAGGAAAGCAGAAACTAAACAGGGACACAGTGAATCTAATTGACCAAATGGAACTAACTGATATATATAGAACATTTCATCCTAGAGCTAAAGAATACACCTTCTTCTCAGCTCCTCATGGTACCTTCTCCAAAATTGACCATATAATTGGTCACAAATCCGACCTCAACAGATATAAGAAGATAGAAATAATCCCATGCCTCCTATCAGATCACTATGGAATAAGGGTGGTCTTCAATGGCAACAAAAACAAAAGAAAACCCACGTACACATGGAGGCTGAACAATGCTCTACTCAATGATAACTTGGTCAAGGTGGAAATAAAGAAAGAAATCAAAGACTTTTTGAAAGTTAATGAAAATGAAGGCACAACATACCCTAATTTATGGGACACAATGAAAGCAGTGCTAAGAGGAAAATTCATAGCCCTGAGTGCCGCCAAAAGAAAGGGGAGACAGCATACACTAACAGCTTAAGGGCACACCTGAAAGCCCTAGAACAAAAAGAAGCAAATACACCAAAGAGGAGTAGAAGGCAGGAAATCATCAAACTCAGGGCTGAAATCAATCCAGTAGAAACAAATAAAACCATACAAAGAATCAACAAAACGAGAAGTTGGTTCTTTGAGAAAATCAACAAGATAGATAAGCCCTTAGCCAGACTCACCAGAGGGCACAGAGATAGTATCCAAATTAATAAAATCAGAAACGAAAAGGGAGAGATAACAACAGAAACTGAGGAAATTCAAAAAATCATCAGATCCTACTACAAAAACCTGTATTCAACACAATTAGAAAATCTTGAGGAAATGGACAATTTCCTTGACAGATACCAAGTACCAAAATTAAATCAGGATCAAATAGACCATCTAAACCATCCTATAACCCCTGAAGTAATAGAAGTTGTCATTGGAAGTCTTCCAACCAAAAAAAAGCACAGGTCCAGATGGTTTTAGTGCAGAATTCTATCAGACCTTCAAAGAAGACCTAACACCAATACTCTTCAAACTGTTCCACAAAATAGAAACAGAAGGAACACTACCCAACTCGTTCTATGAAGCCACAATTACACTAATACCAAAAGCACACAAAGATCCGACAAAGAAAGAGAATCTCAGGCCAATCTCTCTTATGAATATCGATGCAAAAATACTCAATAAAATTCTTGCCAACCGAATCCAAGAACACATCAAAACGATCATTCACCACGATCCAGTAGGCTTCATCCCAGGGATGCAGGGATGGTTCAATATAAGGAAATCCATCAATGTAATCCACTACATAAACAATCTCAAAGAAATAAACCACATGGTCATCTCATTAGATGCTGAGAAAGCATTTGACAAAATTCAGCATCCTTTCATGCTAAAGGTCTTGGAAAGATCAGGAATTCAAGGCCCATATCTAAACATAGTAAAAGCAATTTACAGCAAACTGGTAGCCAGCATCAATCTAAATGGAGAGAAACTTGAAGCAATCCCACTAAAATCAGGGACTAGACAAGGCTGCCCTCTCTCTCCATATCTTTTCAATATAGTACTTGAAGTTCTAGCTAGAGCAATTAGACAACAAAAAGAGGTCAAAGGGATACAAATTGGAAAGGAAGAAGTCAAACTATCACCATTTGCAGACGATATGATAGTATACATAAGTGACTCAAAGAACTCCACCAGAGAACTCCTACAGCTGATAAACGACTTCAGCAAAGTGGCCGGATATAAAATCAACTCAAGCAAGTCAGAAGCCTTCCTATACTCAAAGGATAAGCAGGCTGAGAAAGAAGTAAGAGAAAGAATACCCTTCACAATAGCCACAAACCATATTAAGTATCTTGGCGTGACTCTAACCAAACAAGTGAAAGATCTGTATGACAAGAACTTCAAGTCTCTGAAGAGAGAAATTGAAGAAGACCTCAGAAGATGGAAAAATCTGCTATGCTCATGGATTGGCAGGATTAATATAGTAAAAATGAGCATCTTACCAAAAGTAATACACAGATTCAATGCAATCCCCATCAAAATTCCAACTCAATTCTTTATAGAGTAAGAAAGAGCAATTCAAAAATTCATCTGGAATAACAGAAAACCCAGAATAGCTAAAACTATTCTCAAGAGTAAAAGAACCTCTGGGGGAATCAGTATCCCGGACCTCAAGCTGTACTACAGAGCAATAGTGTTAAAAACCACATGGTATTGGTACAGTGACAGACATGTAGATCAATGGAACAGAATTGAAGACCCAGAAATGAATCCACACTCCTATGGTCACTTGATCTTTGACAAAGGAGCTATAACCATGCAGTGGAAAAAAGATAGCCTTTTCAACAAATGGTGCTGGTTCAGCTGGAGGTCAACATGCAGAAGAATGCAAATTGACCCATTCTTATCTCCTTGCACTAAGCTCAATTCCAAGTGGATCAAGGATCTCCACTTAACCAGACACACTGAAACTAATAGAAGGGAAACTAGGGAAGAACCTTGAACATATGGGCACAGGGGAGAATTTCCTGAACAGAACTCCAATAGCTTATGCTCTAAGATCAAGAATAGACAAATGGGACCTCATTAAATTACAAAGTTTTTGCAAGGCAAAAGACACTGTCAAAAAGACAAAGCGGCAACCAACTAACTGGGAAATGATCTTTACCAACCTTACATGCGACAGAGGGCTAATATCCAATACATACAAAGAACTCAAGAAGTTAAACTCCAGAGAGGCAAGTAACCCTATTAAAAAATGGGGTACAGAGCTAAACAAAGAGTTCTCACCTGAAGAATATCTAATGGCTGAGAAGCACCTAAAGAGATGTTCATCATCCTTAGTCATTAGGGAAATGCAAATCAAAACAACCCTGAGATTCCATCTCATACCAGTCAGGATGGCTAAGATCAAAAACACAGGAGACAGCAGTTGTTGGCGAGGATGTGGAGAAAGAGGAACACTCCTCCACTGCTGGTGGAATTGCAAGCTGGTACAACCACTCTGGAAAGCAGTCTGGCGGTTCCTCAGAAAACTGAGCATGACACTCCCGGAGGATCCGGCTATACCACTCCTAGGCATATACCCAGAGGCTTTACCTGCATGCAATAAGGACACATGCTCCACTATGTTCATAGCAGCCTTATTTATAATAGCCAGAAGCTGGAAAGAACCCAGATGTCCCTCAACGGAGGAATGGATTCAGAAGATGTGGTATATCTACACAATGGAATACTACTCTGCAATTAAAAACAATGAATTCACGAAATTCCTAGGCAAATGATCAGATCTTGAAAATATCATCCTTAGTGAGGTAACCCAATCACCAAAGAACACACATGGTATGCAGTCACTGATAAGGGGATATTGACCCAGAATCTCGGAATACCCTAGACACAATCCGCATATCAATAGATTTCTAAGAAAATGGAAGGAGAGACCCCTGGTCCTGGAAAGACTGGATGTAGGGGAAAGCCAGGACAGAGTAACGAGAGGGGGTTGAATGGAGAAAAGAGGGAGGGAAGGGGGCTTATGGGACTTTTGGGGAGGGAGGAAACGGGAAAGGGGAAATGATTTGGAATGTAAATTAAAAATAAAATAAAATAAAATAAATAATTAAAAAAAACCCCTTTTTTCTACAGTAATATCTTTTTAACTAAAAAACTATACTGTCAGGCTTCCCTTCACACTGCCATAATATAAAGGTCATACAGCTATTATATTCTTAAAGGAAAATTATTTTTTTCCAAATTTATTTTAAACTCTACAATTTGAGAATTACTAGATTTAGGAATGTCAAGAACTAATGTGTCATCTCATTTATATAAGGAACATACAGATTTGAACAACCCAAATCAGGAACAAGTTGATGCTTATGATCCCAGGAAAACTGTCTGTATGGAACACATGTGTAGTATACTAAAAAAATTGTGTCTATATATATTCACATTTCACACTTGTCCACATACTTTATATATGTATATATATATGTGTGTGTGTGTGTGTGTATGTGTATGTATATGTATATACATACATATGCAGAAACATATATGTATAAGTAAATGCATAATATGATATGTACACACAGATATAGATGTATATATACATATATACATAGATAAATTCACATTTATATACCTAGATGCATTTATACATAGACACACATATATACATATACATATATATATATATATATATATATATATATATAAACACACATAAATATATACGTGCACATGTATGCATTTAGGTACATAAATACATACATGTATACATACATACAGTTATGTAAGCAGACACACACACACACACACAAACACACACACATTACTTTTGAAGGAAACAGAACTTGAAATAGAAAGAACTTTCTATACCAAACATAGGATTTAATCCAGCACACCTGTTTTCCTTAGTGTATGCACATTCTACAAAACATGAAATCTATAAGAGGCTTTCAGGCTTTTCAGTGTCTTTCATATTTACCTGACACCCCACAGTCACCAGTGGAAGTTTCCCTGGAATCTAAACTGTGTATTTCTTCCTGGATATGACTATGTTAATTTCCTTTAAACAGGCCTTTAAAAAAAAAACCTCACATGTCCACTTGAACTACATTAATTATTTTAACTGACATCCTTATTAAGTGAAATTGTTCCTAGTAGCCAGGCTATGAATAGATTCCACCTTATTCATCATTTATCTCTTCTAAATCATGTTGGCTGCTTTTATTAAGAAAGAAAGTCATGACTTGGCCAAGATACAGAAAGCAGCTCTCTCAAGGGAGAAAAGAATTTCACAGTTATTGGAGAGACACAGATTATATTTTTTTCTTGACAACAGACCCAGGACAGGACATTGGCTTTCTTTTAAGTGTGAAAGATTGCTTTTGTAGTCTTCATTCTCTGCTAGCTGAGGAGGGAGGCAAAGAAGAAGCAGCATCATGAAGGCCTATGCATCAGGAATAACAAATATGAATAGTGTCGTCTGCTGCACTTCCTTCCACCCACCGCTCACATAGCAGCGGCAGAAATTCATGTAGATACGAGTTGGAAGATGCAAGTCAAGGGGACTTCATTTAATGTGATTCTCTGTAGAATAGAGATACTTAACTTCCAAACATCTTCACTTCAACAAAAACACCACCTACAGAAAAAGAAGACATCAGTGTAGAATAGAGACTCGATATCATTATATGTCTTTTTCTGTTGATATATGAAGGCCATGGTATCAATCATGATTCATGTACACTATGGTGACAAAGAACACTGTTACTTCAGTAATTCAATGTTGAACTATTGTTCATGCCAGGTCTTTCTGGTTAGCAAGGTGGCATGTTCTACACAGTGATATTTAAGGTTTCTCTTAAGATCTCACTTCATGTAGCATTGCAATCTACCTCTACTGTCTAACATACAGAGAGGTATCAACTTACACAGAGATTTTAAAGATATTTTCCCAGAAGTCATGTGTCATTTATGTTAACATTTGTCCGTCCCAGATAAAATGCTAAGTCTTACCCAAAGTAGTTATGTAGGAAGAGAGAATTTGTCATTAAATCCTAGAGGCATTGCAATTTAATAGCCAAAGTGGCAATCTCAATTTTTAAAAAACATGAATCTGTTTTGTGAATCCTCTTTTCTGTATTCACAGATATAGACAGTTTATTTCTAGCTGCATGTCTTTCCTGTATAGGAGATATCATACTAAAGAGCTCTTTAATATAGCACATCCTAGGACTTCCTGGATATACATTAACCATCTGATATAGATTAGAATATGACCAGACACCACAAAATAAAAAAAAGGAAAGAAAAGAATTTCACTTTGCATGGGTTCCATATTGACTGTGTAGATTCTGACCACCAAAAATCAATAAGGTTGTCACTTTTTCTTGTTAAAACAATTCTCCTGTCAAGCTGGTTATTTCACTGATCTTAATTAACAATTGAATTCTATGCACTAATCAGCAGTGTATTTGGTTATGTGACAATTAACTATTAGAACTGTTAGGAAAATTCATTAAAATAAAAGAATGGAGAAGCACGCTGTTTCAACGATGAGGGCTCCATAGACAATCTGAATGTCTTTGTAGTTTTCCTTCTGAATGCCTTTTGTTTTCAATATGTTAGTTATTCAATTTTTAGAGTAATTCCATTATTTTGTAATGTATACAAGGAAAAAAAATGTGGGTACGATGGATGAAGTACGAATTGAATCAATTCTAACCATTTATACATTGGCAGTGAGAATTTTAGAAACACACAGCCCTAAACTAAAATTAGGGATGGCTACTTTTCTTCCTTTTGATTATACATCTCCCAAATTCTTACTATTTCTCCACTACTTTTGATATTATCAAAGTTTATTCAGCAGATCTTTCTAGAATCTTCCCATCAGCTATGTGTGAAATATAGGATTCTTTAACTAAAATCTCCAAGTATTCTTTAATAAACTAACCTAAAAGTTGAAAACTCTCTTATTAGTCAAAATTTGTTGAGTACCTATCAACTGATTCCTAACATACATCCTAATATTTCCTTTGCTTTTTAAAATTTTTTATTAGATATATTCTTTATTTACATTTCAAATGTTGTCCCCTTTCCTGCTTTCCTCCACCTGAAAATCTCCTAACCCATCCACCCTCGCGCTGCTCACCACTCCACCCACTTCTGCTTCCCTGTCTTGGCATTCCCCTATACTGGAGCATCTAGTCTTCTCAGGACCAAAGGCCTCTCCTCCCTTTGATGTCCAACAAAGGCCATCCTCTGCTACATATGCAGCTGGAGCCATGGGTCTCTCCATGTGTATTCTTTGGTTTGTGGTTTAGTCCCTGTGAGCTCTGGTGATACTGGTTGGTGCAAATGGTTGTTCCTCCTATGACACTGCAAACCCTTTCAGCTCCTTAGGTTCTTTCTTTAGCTCCTCCATTGGGGACCCTGTGCTCAGTTCAGTGGTTGACTGAGAGTGTCCCCCTTTGTATTTGTCATGCAATTGAAGAGCCTCCCTGGTGACAATTGTATCAGTCTCCTGTCAGCAAACATTTGTTGGCATCCACAATAGTGTTTGGGTTTTGTGACTGTATGTGGGATGGATCCCTAGGAGGGGCAGTCTCTGGATGGTCTTTCCCTCAGTGTCTGCTTCACATTTTGTCTCTGTATCCAGCCAGGAGGTAGGAAAGGAAAAAGTAACTCTGCATAGCAGTAATATCTTCTATAAAATGCAACATCTTTGTTCACATATCTTGGCAGTCCAGAACAAGGAAAAAGATAGGGTGCTCAGCAAGACTCAGCTTAGTGCAGTATGTATAATAGAACCTAGCACAGAATAGTGGCTCCCACAAGGCTGAACAAAGTGCACTCTGACCAGCAAGACTCAGCACAAAGCTTTATACCTCTCATGATCACATTTTATCTGCATGCTAGCTCTCACCCCTTTGTATATCCACATTTTTTCCGGCAATTTTCCTTACAGGACTAAAACACATCCAATAGGAGTCAAAGAATTATTTTTCTTAAATACTAATACCCGAATAAAAAGGAGACTTTTGGTCTCCCAGAAATTAATAGGACTTGGAAGAAAACGAAAAAAGTTAGTCTGATTCCATGTGTAGAGTCCTTTTGAATTAAAGTGTTTTGTCTTTTTCTTTATTTCAATTAATTTTCTTAACACATAGTATTTGATTGTTAACAAGGACTGTGACCCATATGGAAAGACTAAGCGAAGACTTTATATGGCTAAGCCAGAGGAACAGTGATGGCATATTTGATTAACAAACTTAGATTAAGCCACATTTAGTAGTAATGATGTATATGATCTGGTTCAACTGGAGTTGGGGTAATATGGTAGCACAGAGGTAAACTGAATGTTTGTTATAAGGCAAAGCAATGAGCCAGGAAGCCAAATGCTAATGACACTGTATTAATAGTAATGAATAAAATACTCATAAAATGCATTCTCCTGTATAAATGCATGGGTATGGAATGCAAATTAATGTAATTTGAGCAAATATGAATATTCAAAATACAATTTCATTGAGAGAGTCATATATTGTTTTCTGAGTCTTTGACCATAAATATATTTTTCTCACATTAATACTGGCATAAGAGAAAGATTTCTCCTTTAATTTTAGGTGTTCAAACAAAACCCCTGTCTATCAGTTTGGGATTTTTCTGTTTTTTTTAAAAAAATGACATGACGTTGGATGGTTGTAAAGGAGGGGTGAAGTGGGTAATAGTTGGAAAGAATATGATCAAAATACATTGGAAAATGCTCAAAGAAGCAATTAAAAAAGAAAAAAATTACCGTAATGATATTTTCGAGTTTCCACAGACCCTAGACATTGTAGAATAGCATTCTCTACTAATGAGAAGGAAAGGCAGCCTAGAGGATAGTGAATGACTTACCTAAGGTAATGCCTGGATATTCTCAAAAGCCACCCAGAGAAATATGCATGAGGTGGAACAATGTGATAATAATTTAAATTTAGAATCAACTGAGTCCATTTTATGCAGATTAAATTAACAATGTAGCTCACCTCAGCTCTGCCTCAGTCTAGACTTACAGATGAAGGCTCCTCACCTCCTGAGAAAGGATGCATTCCACATAGCTTCAGGCATATCAGTGTGGTTGACCCGTGAAAGAACTGACATCAATCTTTGGTATCCAGACTCTGCTCTGGAACAGCGGATGAATGGAAGATATACAATACAGAGGCTCAGGGTGAAAACCATGTGATTAGACAAAAGCATGCAGGTATTCATGCAAAGAAACAGTGCAGTGCTTCCTTTCTTGGGGAGTGGGCCATAGCAGCACGTATATGCTACACAGGAGCTGAAAAAGAGGGTGTGAAAGAACAAGAGAAGCAAAGCCACTCAGCTCAATGAGTGTTAGCTGAACTGTGTTGTTCCTTCTCACGTCGGCCAGGGCCAATTTAAGCAGATCTTCATTTGCTTCTCATGCTCCATTTCCACCAAATGTCTTTTCAGTTCGGATAAAGCTTCTCTCAGCCAGACTTTACTTCTGTCTTGCACTGGCATAATTACAGAAAATTGCACTGTTTGCTCAATTTTTGCAAATTGAGCTAATGCAAAACTATGTAAATTATTTACTAAAAAGGAACAAAATCAAACAAGTAAATGGGCTTGCGCTGCACATTAAGGGAGCATCATGGCAAAGCAGCTCCTTGGTTACAGAACCAGCATGATTAACTTAGCCCAGGGCTACATAGCAGGCAGTCCTGTCTTGTCTCTGGTGAGAATCAGAAGGGCTGGCCTTCCCCCCACATTCTGAATCCCTAATCAATTTCCCCAATAACACTTAAGTCATTTGGAGAATGTAGAGGTCATTCTGTTGTAGCCTGATTAAGGCAGTATTCCCACCTGTTCTTTCTTCTTTGTTTCCATTCATTTTTGTGTTGCCCTTCTTGCCTTTCTGCCCTCCCCTCCTTTACCAGTATTATGGATGAAGTATATATATATATATATATATATATATATATATATATATATATATATATATATATTTCATTTGTGTAATTTGTTAATAAAAACTCTCACACTTTTATTATGTACAAAATGTAGCCATTCTGGAACACACTTGCTTTTGGATGTCTTGTTTTTGTTTTATTGCTGCTTTCTACCATGCCATTATTCTGGGCTAGAGGTCTGATTAAGAATGAGTTGTGGGCATGGTATGCAGTCACTGATAAGGGGATATTAATCCAGAATCTCGGAATACCCTAGACACAATTCGCATATCAAGATGGAAGGATAGACCCCTGGTCCTGGAAAGACTGGAAAGGGGAATGCCAGGACAGATAAGCGAGAGGGGGTTGAATGGGGAAAAGAGGGAGGGAAGGGGACTTATGGGACTTTCGGGGAGGGAGGAAACGGGAAAGGGGAAATGATTTTGAATGTAAATAAAAAAAACTTAGAAAATAAAATAAAATTAAAAAAAAAAGAATGAGTTGTGGGGATGAAGAATGGTTCTGCAGTTAAAAGCATTTGATATTGTAGAGAACAAGAGTCTGGTTTCTAGCACCTTCATGGTAGTCTCAGAGCTGTCTGTAACTCTCATTCTGGGGATTTCACCATCTTTTTCTGGAATCCATAGATAAATGTATGTGTGTGTGTGTGTGTGTGTGTGTGTGTGTGTGTGTGTGTGTGTGTGTGTGTGTGTGGTGTGCAGGCATACACAAGCAAATACATGAATATAACTTTCAAAAAACAAAGGTTCTCAGATACAACATTACAGTTGACACATTCTCTTCATCACAGTCATGGGGTTTGTACATGGTGTGAGAAGAGCCAAAGGTCATATTATACTCACATCTAAACTTTAAACATGTATGTATAGATATGCAACTCATGATGTCACTGTTTCCTCCAAAACTACTGGGCCAGGTTCACAGCTATTCAGGAATTGGACCACGGGTGATACATACTTGCAAGTTCAGAGCCTATGTATCATACTCCCTATATTCCATCATCTGTCATTTGCCCTTGACAAAGTCTATTTTAGTCAGAACATAATGTTAGCACACAGACAGGGAAAAGATGGATAAATAAAGTGGGGAGTCAAGAATAAAAACAGTCTACATATATCTAACTATAGAAATCACCCATTTGTTGGTTGTGGTATGACGGATTTATATTTTATTTTTATTCTTATTTTAAATTTCCGTTACCAAACTCTTAGAATTCTTCTTCATGCTTTGCCAAGAAAGAAATAACTCCAAGCCACGGGAATAAAAAGTGCGAGAATAATAGAATCTAAATTACATATGGCCTACGGGTTCAGAGAAGGAAAGGATTTGTATAAATTCATGAATTCTAGTAATTAAAAAGGGACAATCCTACATTAGTTATTCAGCATGTCTGTGCAGGGTTTATGGGAGTGAGAGAGACAAACATTGTCCCTCATTAGTCACATGTAGGAGGAAAGGGTTTGAAGTAGATTCTGAACAATGGGGGTCATTTGATAATATCACCTGAAGTTTAAATAATATTACTGTTAAAGACAATGATAACCTATACTATAATAGCATTTGAAGGTTGCTTTCAGGAATGGTGGTGAACACACAGACAGATGGATCTGGAGAGAGAAATTGAATTTTGTTATGTTTATAAGTAGCTAGCATTCATAATACACATGCTTGTGGGTTTATGTGTGGCTCAGTATACAGCAAGCTAGAATTTTTAATGAAGCAATTGTTCTGATGTATATGACAGGAAAATTGATTCTGACAAATATGTCCTGGCAATTTCTCACCCTCCTCCTATTGGTTGGACTGTGTACCATGACATTACTTTTCTTCTCCTTCTTAACTTCATGGGCCTCACCTGCATGATCTTTACCTCTCCTTTAGGGCTGACAATTGTTTACCTTACCTTTTCCTCTGTTTATCATATTTGTGGAGAGCAAAATATCTTCTCCTATACCACTAATCACATGTAAAGGGTTATAGGTTTGATCTAACACAGCCAGGATTAGAAACATATTCCAAGAAAATAACATCCTTTATATTTTTCAGTTCAATCTAAATAAATTCTACTTGATCTAATATGATTTGAATTCATTTAAAAAGTCAATTGATTGCTTGGAATATTGATATGCTATTTTGAATAGTTGATATTTAGCATATTATAATTTAGACTTTATACTTCCTAAACTTGGCTCTTGTACATGGTACATTGAAAGTATATTGTTAGAGTTGTTCCAAAATATTTTAATATTGTTAATATTAAAAAAATCACTTTCTTTAATTATCAGCATGTCAGTATCAACCTTCTACTTTTAGACATAATCTCTTTGTTTTGTATTCTGCTCCTTGACTGTACTAGTCCTATCTTTTTACATTACTAAGTTTTCCCTCAAGGTGAAATTGTGGCATACACCCCTTGACAGTAACTAACTAGACTTAAGACCACATCAGCATGAGCAAAATTATGCCTAGTAATGGAAACTTAACCCAGTACCCAGGGTTATTAGAGTCATGGATCTTGGGTGGAAAACATATATCTACTACTTAACTAAGACAGCATTAGCATCTAGTTATATTCACAATATTGTCCTTCAGATAAGTATAGTGCTAAACCTTCATCAAGGAGACTTCTCTTACAAAATGACAATGATTATTAAAGAAAACCACAAATAATCCAAATGCAGAGATGTGGAGAATAGTCCCATGGATAAAACCTAAATGGAGTGCATTATCTAAGGCTCATGAGACAGGTGGAAGAGGAGGCAGAATGATTGTGAGACACAGGAAGAGTTTGCTTTAAGATTGAGTCTCCTGGGGATATCAGAAGCTATACCCATAAAGTCTTGACAACATGACTAATTACATATGAACTAAACAAGAAAAACAGCAATAGAGAGGTTGTTGTGGATGAGGGAAAGTCCAGGAAACCTCAGACCCACATAAGGAAATGTAGATAACTATAGAATGATGAGTGTGGAGAAAATAGTCTTCCCTTGGCAAAAGCACACCGATTACTTATCCAACGCAAAATGACCATCCATGAAGACATATATATATAAGCAACATTATATAGATTGAATAGATTGTATGTGTGTACTTAGGAATGTATATATATATATATATGTGTGTGTGTATGTATGTATGTAAGTATGTATATATATATATATATATGTATATATATATGCCTATGCATATACTTACATTTTTATGACAAAATTAGTGGAAAAAAGTAGTCATATATTTGAAATAGAACAAAGGCTTTGTATTGGTAGATATGGAGGGAGAAAAAAGGAGGGAGAAATGTTAAAATTGTACTGTAATCTCAAAATCAGAATAATGAAAAGTAATTAGTATTTTTCTAGTCACATACACATAAGGTTTAATATATGTGATAGTTTCTGTAAATGATAAGAGAAAACAGGCAAAAGAATCATGATTTTTGTGATTTTAGGCTGTGATTATGATGCATTGGATTAATTTGTCTTGTTTACATTTGTGTTACAGTTTATGAATATCCTGAGTCTATTCGTGTATGGAGTTTAAAAAAAAAAAGAAAAGAAGTAATGTTTGTGAAAGAGTATGAAGATCTCTTAGCATCTACTAGATTTTATCACTGTCAATGATCTTTGTCATTGACAATGAAGATGATGTCAGTGCTTACAGGAAGTAAATATAAAAGGAACCCTTATATGTGAAGAAGGTTGTAACTGGCAATGACAATGACTAGTTGGACACCTGGGCTTTGTGCAGAACAGAGCACAATCACGAGTAAAGCAAGGCAGGAGACAGAGTCAATGATATGAAGATATGAAAGATAAAGAGGTTTTATTTGGGGGATAAGAATGGCCTGAATTTCATAGGCCAAAGGCCATCACTCTGTCAGAAGCATTCTAAGCAAAGTACAAATGAGCTAATTTCTTGATAAAGCATGTTATTTTATAGTCAGTTACTTACTATTCTAGTTTATCAACAAAACTAGCTGATTATGTTTCTAAGAATGTTGACAAGTCTAGAAGTGGAATAAATGACTATAGCTGTATGCTCTCTATGTCATTGGTCTTCCTGTACTGCTCTTAATTCTAGTTTAATCCATCATAGATGTGGGTTGCACAATTAGTGGTGAAGTAGGCCATTTGTGATGCACAAACTTTTCATATTCTCAAGGCTGCATCTTTTCCATTCTATCTAGGAAGCTCATTCATACTGGAATTATAAACTGATAATCAGGGACACTTAGCTGCAGGTGAGGTATCTCTGACCTCCAGATGTATTGAGCCATCTGCTCACCTGGAAAATCATGCTCAACATTATCATTATATTCCAAATTCAATACACTTAAAAATAATTGCAAAACCTCATTTTATGGGGATTCACATCTTTTCAAATATTTTTATTATCTATCCAGTCTATTTACCTCTAAAATGAGGAATTTCTCTGATATTAAAAGTACATAGTTAATTATCTGTTTTGTCCATATCTTAGAATGACTATCATTTCATTACATTCCTTTTTTTTTCTGTACAACTCTATGTACTTCTAATATTTTTCTAAGTTTCAGTCATTTCCCTCCAGCTTGTACAACAGCTGTCTTATGGGCCTATAGTTAACTGTTATCCTCTTTGCTAGCCAGCATTATTTTAAAAACAAAAATTTACTTGAAATCATTTAACATAAAGATCATTCTATTAGATTATATTTGAATTTTACTTGACATTTATTAACTGAAACTTCAGAAAACTCTACAGTCTATCTCCTGTAGCCTCCTCAGGGAGGGATCCCAGTTTATTCTCTCCACCAGTCTAGTATTTTCATGGGGACTACCATAGTCCATGGTCATTCTTTCCTTACCTTTTGCTGGGAGCATGAAATCCTTTTCCTACCACCAGTTATTATTATTACAGTAGCTTAACACTCACTTCCCTGGGAAGATAATCCCAAGCTTCTGGATTCAAATCAAATACTCATGGAAGCAGGCAACTCAAATTTAGAATGTCGTCACTTTCAGTTTTGCATAAGGTTGAAAAGGTGGAAGTGCTTTCATAGCTTATAAGAGTATCACTCAGCAACATCAAGGTCAATGTTTGTTTTCATTCCTAATTGGTTTCCCAGTATTTCAACCTACACTTGACATCTATTGCATATTCAATAAAGAACTGTTAGGTGGGTAGGTGAATAAATGAATCAGAATGTAGAGTGGTATCCAATATGATTATGAATATCCCATTTCTGTCCTTATCAGAAAGAGGATAGAGATCACAGCCAGTGTATATGGTAATAATAATTAATTGTTGAGTTTCTGTTTCAATAATTTTCAAAGGAATGCATTATTCCAGTAAGGATCTCTAGGATTGCCAAAGATGGTATTCAGTTGAGGGGCTTGGACTGTTTTTAAGATGTGTTATGAAAACTTAGTGTGGGGAATAATAAGAGGGAGAAATACAGAAGGCCAGAGCCAGTTGGCAGTAATGAGGAAAGGAACGATTGCCAACTCCTATACTTTTTAGTGAGACAAGAATATGATCAAAACAATTAAAACCTCAGGGATCACACATCAAGTCAGTGCACTTGCCAGCCAGCAATCAAATCTTCGTCCCGTGTACCAGCCAATCGCTGGCAGGGAACCAGAGACAATTTGTATTTGGTTATGAAGCATCTTAGCTGTTAGCAACTTTAGGAGTATGATGTTTCCTCTGGCCCACTGTCCTAGAAAGGTTCATCAAAAACTCCAAACAACCTATTGTTACCTATCCCAATAGAGAGAGAATTAAACATACAATAGGGACTGCAAGGAACAGATGTCCTTGAATCTGTATAACCATATCTTTTAACAAATTGGATGGTGGTGAGAAATTGTAAACCTTGTCAATATCAGAAAATGAATGCCACCTATTTTACAGAAAAGTTTTTGTAGTCAGAATTCATCTTCCAACCTCTTTGCAAACTTGGAATAAAAATGATGTTGCGTGTTTGGTTGAGACTTTATGGGGGTGTCATAAGCTTAAAACAGTCTCTGATATATCATTTTATACTTTATATATTAATCCTGTGGCATGTCAGGAGACAATAGGGAGTCTAATCATTTGAGCCATATAAGATTGATGTATTTTGATTTCTGTAATTGCAAGTAAAATAGATGCAGATACCTTAGGTACTGATATGATAATGTCTTTCCTATGAAATAATGTTGACTAGAATGATTCACATAGTTACCTCATTGTACTTTTGTCTTAGTATGCATACATGCAGCCTGAGTCTGTCTTCAAAGATGAAGCCAAAGGACAGGTCATTGGTCATTGTAAATAGCAGTGACATCTCTTTTGGATTTGTTTTAGTGTAAGGAAATGGTAACTTATACCAATACTATAGTTAACATCTTAACGTCTGATGGATTAAAAGTTATTGTTTAACACAACCACAGTATGGACCTTGAATGAACATAATGATGAAAAGAATCTTGGTCAGAAATATTTATGGAAACATGATTTTGCCAGGACACTAAGTTACTGTAATCTGTCATTCCTGCTTCCTGTAGAAAAGATGGCAGAAATCCAGATCTCATACCATTGACTTCTGTATCTAGGGTGCGCAGAAAAGAATTAATTATTGACTAGCAAAAATATTAATTGTTTTGTCTGGCTGTTCTGCCTTCTCTTCTCTGTTTCTTCTCCTTGGATTCCTTGAAGTCTCCTTTCACTGTTGCCCCTCCATATCTCTCTGTTTTTCTCCTTCTGTTTCTTCTCTTTTCCCATCCATTTTCCTCCTCTGTCTCTTCTTCCCTTCCTTTCCAGTTTCTTTTGTTCTCTTCCCCTTCCTTTTCTGTTCTGTCTTGCCTCTTCTTTCTTGCCTCCTCCATCCTTGCATTTGCCTACTCCTTCTCCTCTCCCTCTATTTCTTCCTTCTCTTTCTACTTTGTTATCTTTTGCTTCATGATATTGGCAGAGTGATATAAACCGGATCTCCTGCCCTACAGCCTACACATCCATCTTCTGTATTTTCCACACCTAGATGCCTCTACTCCTTGTTCCCTTCTAGTGTTTGGTATATATCTCCTGTGTACTGTGTATTAAATCTTTTTTCAGTAACATTTAGTGAGAAAAGTTTTGATTCAGAGTCTTCATGTATCTATTGGAAAAGTTCATTTTCATCTTACCTTTCTTTGGCTGCCCATGCCTGGTGTGGACATGGCCCATAGTGTCTGTTTACATGTGCAAGCTTGACTTTCACACTGCTAGAATTAAAACTGATTCCAATGTGTATCTTTATATGTGTCTGTACACTTGTTACTTTGTGAAGACAACTAACACTAATATGAGTGTGTGTTATGTTTTATTTTATACATTAAATGTTTTTTCAATAATTTTCCCCTCTACCATTAAATGAGCATCAGATATCTATGGACACAGGCAGAAATTGTACGTGTATGGAATGAGGCAATGATTTTAGTATTCTGAATTCATGAAACAGAATGACTCACTGGTGTCCCACCCATGTACAAGACACACTAAGGTCCCTGGTCTGCAAGTGACACTAGCTGACACTATAGCAGGTGTATCAGAGTCAGATAAAATGACTCTTCTCCAGTTTGTTGTACCTAAGCCTCCAAATGGCACCCAAAATATCTTTCTCATGCATCAGGTCCCTTTGACATTAGAAGAAATATCACTAATACTAATCTGCCATCTGGGCATCTCTAGTCAGGCATCTGCTGTGCGCTGAACCAGGCAATAGCAAAGATGAGGCAGGTTTAGCATTTTTTCAATAGTGTATGACATGGACAGTTGAACTCTGCTACAGAGTCTGCAGGAAGAATCAGACCCTTTCCATTGATACAGTGACAAAGAAAAGGGATGGTTTTTGATCTCTGAAAAGGCAAAGTGAACTGGTGTTCAGCTGTTTGCACTCAAGGTATGATACGAGGAGAAAGGGTTTAAGAGATGACATTTTCAGTCTGACAAAAATAACACTTAAAAAGAAACCCTTATCTCAAAGATATCCCAATTTATACTTCTCTATCCTAGCAATCACTAGTTGATAATTTATCTAAGCATAAGTATGTTCTGTTTCCTTTAAAGTGTCCTATATACTCTCTGTTTATTTTCATGCTGAACTGTTAAAGATGCATATTGCTGGGGGTGATTATGAGGTCACAAATGGAAGATAATTGCTCACTGTGTTCAAACAAAAGAGTGGAATGAATAAGAAAGGAAGTCAGGGAGATTATCTGAGAAGGTTGATATATATATAGTTAAATATCAATTCTTCATTGATCTTGGGAGTAATATTAATCATAAAACATTTCTCAGGTTGCTGGATTATGGTATTTTAGCGACATTAGAACTTGAATTTTGCCATAGCATGAAAGAAGTAGCTTCTAAATATTACCTATTTAAATTAGAAAAGTATTTACAGGACTGTAGATATGAATCTAATATGTGATTACCTCCTGCAGAAAGGCTCATTAATAAAGAATTCTGGTAATATATGCTTATCTCTACTCTCTTTCTCTCCTTCTCTCCTTTTCTCTTCCCCATGTTTCATGTTATTATAATTAAAATGGAAAAGAAAGATTATTTGAATCCTTAAATAACTCCCTTTATATGTGTTATTAGAATAAGTCTCATACTTAGCAGGATCAATTTTTCTTTGTGTTAAATTTCTACCCTGTTTTCACACCTTTGAGCATCTATTTCTTTAGTTTGAGATGATTATATGTGACTTAAATCACTTCCAATGTTATGTGTTTTACACTCTGCATTTTAAGGTGGCACAATAGAATCTATGACCTCTGAAAGTGGTAGAAAATTTAAAAAAGGGCATTAACTGCATCTGTTCTAATCAAATTTCATCAACTATTGAACATCTCACTGAAATGCAAGTTTTAATATCTCATTCTAATTTTTACTGTCAATATTAATGCTTATTGGCCCAGCCTGACTGGCCAGAACCTATTTTATTCTTTTCACAATTAGGTTTCTATTGCTAGGATAAAAGGATTATTTGCCGCATATATCTATGACTCTTTTGGTCATTTAGGGAAGCCAAAGGAAGGGCCTGGAGTCAGGAATGGAAGCAAAAACAATGGAGGCAAGCAGATTACTGGGTAGTGCTTCCCTTGGCTTCTTCATCCTGCTCTCTTATACAACCTAGGACCACATGCCCTTAGGTAGCACCACTCACAGTAGGCTAAGCCTTCACACATTATTCAGGAAATTGATCAACAAATGTATGTTGAGGAAAATCTGATGGAGGCAGGAAACATTGAAAAAAGTAAAAAATATTTAATAGCACAATGATGTACCTTTTCAATATAATGAAAATCTCAAGGCTAGAATGTCTTAAAATCGACATACCATCAGCAGAGGATATGTGACTAATATGTAAATAAGTTCCTTAAAATTAGACTAAAAACAAATAATTTTAAGAAATTGAAATGTATGTATACAAATATATAAATACATTAGAATGTATACAATGAAAAGAGAACAATTAAGAAAATGGAACCCACATGAACTATACTAAATAATTATTACCAAAAATTTCAGAATAACATCTTAAAAAATGTAGAATGGAATGGTTTAATGTAGAATTCTAGTTGATATAAATATATTTCAAATGTACAAATCTAAAAAGGAATGTGTCAGGTGAAGAATCTGAAATAAATCAATTTTATATGACTTCTATTTATCCCTTGGAGAAGGAGGAAGCATCAGCATTGGTCTTTTTTATTCAAAGTCTTCAAGTCTTTCCCCAATCTACAGGAGTAAAACTTTGGTAACAAGATTTTCAAACAACATTTAAAGACACATATCCTTTATTTTTGCCAATTTGGCAGAACATACTTTTAGAATATTCTAGAATCACACCTAGTTCCAAATCCCAGTTTTCATTAGCACTTTTTCTCATTTGTATATTTATTCCATTTTAGTATACTCTGCCCTAAACATAACTTTGTTTGATCTTTGTTTCCTTGCCAAGAAACTATCTACTCTGCATGTTGAAATGTGCTGTTCACTTTCAACATTAAAAATTATCACCATATTTCCTGTGATATTCAAGGTTATATTTTTTCACAACATTTCTTCTTTACTTTTCAAACCAGGATGTCACAAAACAATCATCTTAATGTACTCATCTTTGAACACCAAAATACTTTTAAAGTAAGCTTGATTTTCCCCTTTGTTTACATTACAGAGAGACCAACATGTATGCAAACTTTTTCAATATTGAGACAAATTACTGTAAGAAAAAAATCAAGGATACTGCTCAATCTGAAGTTAATTACCAATTTTCCAAAAACTTTACTGGTTTTAAGAATGAAAATAAAAGAAGGTTATTTATCTCAATCCACAGAGATACCAGACAGACATACTAGTACTATACAATAGAGTAACACATAGCATAATACATTAAAAAATGTAATTTTCATAAATCATATACAAAGTAGAAATCACAAGTTCTGTATTTGGCAAACATTCCTTTCCTTAGCATAATTCCTTCATTTTCTTCTTTCTGCTGCCATTCTTCTCTCATAGAAATAGCTACATAAAACGAAGACATAAACTGTATGCAATTAAAATGAGAAAATAGCTGAAAGCAATCCATTGGTAATTATGTTAAAATCCACACTATGAAGAGTCTTGCATTGTGAGATATTTCATTTGTCAAGTATTGACCTCAGTTTCCCTCTTCTCTCCAAAAACTGAAGATTTGTGGTTGTCAAGTTTTTCCAGAATTAACAAACTCTGTCAACCTCAGTTCTGACCAAATTCTAAATGTTTTATGCTGTCTGTCATCTGAGACTACTTCTTCAGATGTAAACAAATAACTTGGAGTTACTGGAGGAATGAGAAAACTAAAGAGGGATTATTTTTGGCATGGGTCTTAAAGTGGCAACAGAGAGAACTATAGCAGACTACTCTTTATCTAAACAGGGGATCAATAAAAATAGTGAGACCCTAATTACTGAGGGGAGGGAGATAACACAAATGAAGAAAGGAGGAGGGCAAAATAATGACAAGGTTATCACACAACCTTCAAAGAAGTCATATTAAGTCTAAAAAAAGCCTTATAAAAAACATGAGTTAGTGAATAAATAGACACAGAGTTTACATAATTTTTTATCCTTGACTGTCAGTGCTCCCTCTATGAACTGTAGACCATCTAGCAAAAATGCCAATGCAAGGTATAAAACACCCTTTTCGTGGTTGGTTAGAGTTTTCCATTAGACTCCTCAAACTTTTCTTATTCTCCTGAGGAGTAGGTAAGTCTCTATTGTTAAAGATACAAGACATTTCAGAAACAGACACCATAGGCCCCTGAGCTGCAACTGACACACACGCACACACACACACACACACACACACACACACATACACACACACACACACACACACACACACACACACACACACACACACACACACACAAATGATCCCTGAGAACCAGATTCTCTGGTACTAGAAGTACCATACAAACATCCAAAAGAAGGAGGCAACCATTAGTGCTACCTAGTTGTGATACTTATGTTGAATGCCCAGCATAGCAGATTAAATTGGAAGGTACAGTAGAGGCAACACATGACTTGACAGTAGCACCAGCTATCTTCCAGCTCAATTTAAGGTACCCTCAATAACAGAGAAATTATTCTTGGTACCAGAAACCTAGCTAACTACCCAAGAGTTAAGATTATGGATATTGGATGAGAATCACAATGCCAACTTTACTAACCTAACATAACCCCCACCTACATTCTAAACATTTGCCCTATACCCATAGATATATATCATCCTGAACAACAGAAAGAGGTCTTTTCATAAATCACAGCTAATCAAAATGTAGAGCCATGGTGCCCAGTCTCAAAATATCAATATATAATATAACCATAGCATGTAAGATTCAGCAACCACTGAGGAAGAGGGGTCAGAAGGGCAGTAAGTTAAAGATGCGTGGAATTTGATGTCAGATTGTGTCTCCTATGAATACCAGAATGCTACACACCCACCAAAAATTTCACTATCATGACTTCTTTAATAGGACCTGAGCAAGAATGACACCAATAGGCATTGGGACATGGATATGGAAAGCTCAGAATGTGTCATCTCTACACAAATCCAGGCTATTCAGGAAGTCTCAGAATAAGACGAAGTCTTCCTCATAAAAGTGCACAACAATTGATTATTCAATACAAAATGACTGCCCTTGGAAAAACACCCATACCTAAATTATATACACTGAGTAAGTTATATTTATGAATACATAATTCCTAATTAATGATAAAAGAAGCCAGACATTTGATAGAGAGCAAAGAGGTTATATGGACATATTTGGAGGGAGGAAAGAGAAGGAGCAAATAATGTAATTACACTCTTAAAAATTACAAAACCAAATACTGTAAATAAATATTATAAAAAATACCTTTATTATATTTCTAGCAGCTATATGGGTCTTGATAAAAACAAAACAAGAGAAGAGAACAGTGGGAGAGATTTTCTACATTCAACTCTGAAGTTTTCCTTATTCACAGAAGTTGTTGACATAAGTTAGATCACTTTGATCATGCTTGTGTCTTCAGTCATTGTCTTTTTGTTTTTAACCTTCAATGAGAAAAGAGGGAATAAATTTGTCAAAGAGCAACAGGAGGTGTATGGGAGGGTTTGAAGGGAGAAAGGGGAAGAAGAAAATGTAAGTATATTATAATCTTAAATTTAAATCTTTAGTGTTGGTTTATGTGTGAAGAGAAGACAAAAGAGCTCTTCTTCCAAGGAAAGAGATAAATGTTATTAGCCACAGTGACATTTGTTGTAGCCTTCCAACATGTTTTCTTTTAATAATTTTTTTTTTGGTTTTTTTTTTTTTTTTTCGAGACAGGGTTTCTCTGTGTAGCCCTGGCTGTCCTGGAACTCACTTTGTAGACCAGGCTGGCCTCGAACTTAGAAATCCTCCTGCCTCTACCTCCCAAGTGCTGGGATTAAAGGCGTGCGCCACCTCCGCCCGGCTCTTTTATTAATTTTTAATTATTGCCACCATTACCATGAAGTTAATCTATTAAAAGGTATTAAAAAGCAAAGCTTTCAAAGTCACATCTACCCAAGCTCAAAGGCTATATTTAGCTGAATCTAATCTATGCTGTGATACTAAAAGTTTAAAGAAGATGATACTGGTCCCTTCTTCCAACCATTCACCCTGCTGACTGAGCTCTCTAGGCCAAACCAAGCTGCCCTGAGCTGCCTACTATCTCAAAGGGACCTTCATTCTTCTGCACCTTCTCCTCCATCTGCATCAGAATCCTGAAGAATACAGGTAAGCTTCCCTTTCCCCACCCATCATCCCTACTAACTCTGCCCTCTGGACCAAACCAAGTTGCTCTGAGAAGCCTGTTATCCCAGGGGGGGACCTCTATTCTCCCACTGGTTTTGAAGCCTATAGTCCACAAAACTAGAAAATCTTAATGAAATGGACAATTTTCTAGAAAGATACGACTAACCAAAGTTAAATCAAGAGCCGGCAAACTATTTAAACAGTCCCATAATGCCTAAAGAAAACAAAACATAAAACAAAAAAACAAAAAAAAAAAACAAAAAAAGGGCCGAGGACTAGATGGTTTTAGTGAAGAATTCTACCAGAGCTTCAAAGAAGAGCTAGTACCAATACTCTTCAAACTATTCCAAAAAATAAAAACAGAAGAAACACTGCCAAACTCATTCTATGAGGTCACAGTCACTCTGATAACTAAACCAAACAAAGACCCAAAAAAGAAAGAGATAAGAGAATTTCAGACCATTTTTCTCTAGGGAATATTGATGCAAAAGTACTCACAAACAGAATCCAGGAACACATTTAAGACATCATCCATCAACATCACATAGGCTTCATCCCAGGGATGCAGAGACAATTTAATATACAAATATGCATCAATGTAATCCAACATGCAAACTGAAAGAAAAATAATCACGATTATCTTATTAGACACTGAAAAATCCATTGATAAAAATCCAACACTCCTTTATGTTAAAAGAATTAGAGAAATCAGGGATACAGGGACTATAACTAAACATAGTCAAAGCAATATACAGCAAACCAATAACCATCATCAAACTAAATGGGTAGAAACTTAAAGCAATTCTACTAAAATCAGGGATAAGACAAGGTTACCCAGTATCTCCCTATTTATTCAATATAGTACTTGACATTCTAGCCAGAGCATTAAGAAAACTAAAATGGATCAAGTGGATAAAATTTAGAAAGAAAGAGTCAAAATATCACTATTTGCTGATAGAATGATAGTATACATAAGCAACCCCAATAATTTTACCAAAGGACTCCTACAGCTGATGGACAACTTTAGCAAAGTGCCTGGATACAAAATTAACTCAAAAAATTCAGTGACCTTCCATTATACAGAGGAAAAGTGGGCTGAGAAAAAATTAGGGAAACAACACCCTTTACAATAGCTATGAATAATATAAAATATCTTGGTGTAACTCAGGCAAAGCAAATGAAATATCTGTCCCTGGCATGAACTTGAAGTCCCTGTAGAAAAAACCCTGAAGTTTGAAAGATCTCATGTTACTGAATAGGTAGGATTAACATAGTGAAAATGGCCATATTACCAAAAGCAATCTACAGATTTAATACAATTCCCATCAAAATTCCAATACAACTTTTACAGACCTTGAAAGAACAATTCTCAATTTCCTATAGGAAAACCCAAAGAATTTTAGGACTGTCAAAACAATCTTGAACATAAAAGGACTTTGGGTGGAATTGCCATGCCCGAACTAAGCTGTACTACAGAGAAATAGTAATAAAAACTGCATGGTATTGGGACAGAAAAAGACGCATTTAGCAATGGAATTGAATTGGAGTCCTCTCCAAAAACCCCATACACCTGTGGACACTTGATTTTTGATAAAGAGCCCAAACTATTCAATGGAAAACAAGAAAGCATCTTCAACAAGTGTTGCTGCTCTAACTGGATGTCTTCCTATAAAAGAATGAAAATAGAACCATGTTCATAACCCTGCAACAAGTGAGGCAAAGACGTCAGCACACAACCTGCTACTCTAAACAGAGTAATTGAGATATACCCTTGAACACATTGGTACAGAGACAAGTTCCTGAACAGAATAACAGTGACTCCAGCTGTAAGATCAATGATTGATAAATGGGACTTCACAAAACATATAGGGTTAGGGTTAGGGTTAGAGTTAAGGTTAGGGTTAGGGTTAGGGTTAGGGTTAGGGTTAGGGTTAGGGTTAGGATTAGGGTTAGGGTTAGGGTTAGTTAATAAATTAAAGGACACTTTCAACAGCAGCCTACAGATTGGAACTATATCTTTACCAATCCTATATCTGACTGAGGGCTAAGATCCAAATTCTCTAAAGAACTCAAGAAATTAGACAGCAAAATCCTAAATAACCCCATTAAAAATATGGGGCACAGACCTGAACAGAGAATTCTCAACAGAGGAACTTGAAATAACAGAGAAGCACTTAAGGAAATGTTCCTAGTGGAGGAGATGTTGAAGTGTTTGATGGAGCTGAAGAAGATTTTGCAGGGAGGGGTTGATGGGAGTGGATTATGTGACAAAATGACAAGAAGTGTGTCAGTAAGTAGGATGTAAAATGAATGAATGAATTAATTAATTAATTGATTTAATTTAAAAATTAAAAAGAAGAAGAAAAAGAAGGAGATGAGGAGGAAGATGATGATGATGATGAGGAAGAGGAGGAGGAGAAGGAGGAGAAGATAATGCTGAGCAGGCAGTTTTTAGCAAGCCTGGAGAGGATGGCTTCCTATCCAAAACCACAACCAATAAAAACAAACAGTAACATTAAAGAAAAGCAAAATGAGTGAGTTATTATGAACAAAACTGCCTATTTCTTCCTGCATACATTTAAATCCCAAGTTAAATGTTAACTGTGATTGGCAGTGTTCAGCAAGGTTTTTCCTTTCTCAATGTCTCCAAATATTGTTGTAATGAAAATTTTAATAACCTTCAAGGTTATAGTAAAGGGTTAACTTAAAATATTTAGTCAAATGCCTTATTCACCAGCATTGGCATTTTGGATTTTTAAGAAAGTTAAAATAAAACATAAAAATAATTGTGGCATTCTCTTGTAAGTGATATGATAATACTATACACAGTTCCTGACCTGTAATGTGGGTGTGGCTTGATGTTCAAGACCTAGAGCCTTCTAACTCCTCCTTAAGGGATGTAGTTGTCTCTACCTGAAATATAGAGACCTTGAGACAGTCTTTGTAATGCTGAACAGGCAGCAAATGAGTTTGGCCAGAAAAACAGAAGGAGCTTTTCATCACTATGCTACTTCAATAAAAAATAATAGGCTTGAAATCCTTATTTCTCATAAATAAAATGAATTTAAGACAATCAAAATGTTGCAATCTTTAATTTGCTCCCCTCCATCTGAGAGGATGCAGTGGGCTGCTTTTGGGTAAGCAATTCACACTGTAATTGTGTGCCTCTTTTAATGACTGCACACAGAAAACACATGCCTGAAAGATCTTGTGGAGTGCGTTGCAAGGACTGCGTAGCTATTTGGCATTCGGATGATCTTGAATCTTGTTTACATTAGTATGTCTTTATGAGCATTACATAGCACACATGGTCTTGAAAGATAAAACCAAGTTCTATTAGTATAGGTCTTACATTCAAAGAAACTCTTTCAGGCTTTTCTACATTAACTGGGTTCTATCCAATCTTCACAGCGTTACTCAACCAGATGAAGCTTCTTTTGTTTTTGCACATAGCTAATGTCACCACATTTCCTCCAGGATTTACAGAATTTAGACTATAAGCATTGAAGGATTTAAAAAAAAAATAAAAGGAAAGAAAGGAAAAGAAAACTCCAGCCCAGGGAACTCGGCATATAATTATTGTTAAAGTTCATTACAGTGCCAGTGGAGAGAAATAGAGCATTCATAATTTGGTTAAGGAAGACTGTGAACATCAAAGGCAACTGCTACATTGGTAGGAAGCAGCCTCAAAGCTGCATGCTCAGCTCTGCTCTGGGCTTCCTTGTGCACCAATCAACAAACCATTTTGTAAGAATTTCATGATGCATGGCCTGGGACAGAAGTAGTTGAAGTGAGGTTGAGCCTTACAGGGGAACAGCATCACGGAGTTGGAGGTGGCAAATTCAGAAGTAAATACTGGTGTAAGGACTCAACATACCTTTCTTTTTTTTTTTTTTAATTTAATTTTATTTTATTTTTTTAATTTACATTCCAAATCACTTCCCCTTTCCCGTTTCCTCCCTCCCCGAAAGTCCCATAAGCCCCCTTCCCTCCCTCTTTTCTCCGTTCAACCCCCTCTCATTACTCTGTCCTGGCGTTCCCCTACATCCAGTCTTTCCAGGACCAGGGGTCTCTCCTTCCATCTTTTTAGAAATCTATTGATATGCTGATTGTGTTTAGGGTATTCTGAGATTCTGGGTCAATATCCCCTTATCAGTGACTTCATACCATGTGTGATCTTTTGTGATTGGGTTACCTCACTAAGGATGATATTTTCAAGTTCTGACCATTTGCCTAGGAATTTCGTGAATTCATTGTTTTTAATTGCAGAGTAGTATTCCATTGTGTAAATATACCACATCTTCTGAATCCATTCCTCCGTTGAGGGACATCTGGGTTCTTTCCAGCTTCTGGCTATTATAAATAAGGCTGCTATGAATATGGTGGAGCATGTGTCCTTATTGCATGCAGGTAAAGTCTCTGGGTATATGCCCAGGAGTGGTATAGCCGGATCCTCTGGAAGTGTCATGCCCAGTTTTCTGAGGAGCCGCCAGACTGCTTTCCAGAGTGGTTGTACCAGCCTGCAATTCCACCAGCAGTGGAGGAGTGTTCCTCTTTCTCCACATCCTCGCCAACAACTGCTGTCTCCTGTGTTTTTGATCTTAGCCATCCTGACTGGTGTGAGATGGAATCTCAGGGTTGTTTTGATTTGCATTTCCCTAATGACTAAGGATGATGAACATCTCTTTAGGTGCTTCTCAGCCATTAGATATTCTTCAGGTGAGAACTCTTTGTGGAGCTCTGTACCCCATTTTTTAATAGGGTTACTTGCCTCTCTGGAGTTTAACTTCTTGAGTTCTTTGTATATCTTGGATATTAGCCCTCTGTCGGATGTAAGGTTGGTAAAGATCATTTCCCAGTTAGTTGGTTGCCGCTTTGTCTTTTTGACGGTGTCTTTTGCCTTGCAAAAACTTTGTAATTTAATGAGGTCCCATTTGTCTATTCTTGATCTTAGAGTATAAGCTATTGGAGTTCTGTTCAGGAAATTCTCCCCTGTGCCCATATGTTCAAGGTTCTTCCCTAGTTTCCCTTCTATTAGTTTCAGTGTGTCTGGTTTTATGTGGAGATCTTTGATCCACTTAGAATTGAGCTTAGTGCAAGGAGATAAGGATGGGTCAATTTGCATTCTTCTGCATGTTGACCTCCAGCTGAGCCAGCACCATTTGTTGAAAAGGCTATCTTTTTTCCACTGGATGGTTTTAGCTCCTTTGTCAAAGATCAAGTGACCATAGGAGTGTGGATTCATTTCTGGGTCTTCAATTCTGTTCCATTGATCTACATGTCTGTTACTGTACCAATACCATGCAGTTTTTAACACTATTGCTCTGTAGTACAGCTTGAGGTCCGGGATACTGATTCCCCCAGAGGTTCTTTTACTCTTGAGAATAGTTTTAGCTATTCTGGGTTTTCTGTTATTCCAGATGAATTTTTGAATTGCTCTTTCTAACTCTATGAAGAATTGAGTTGGGATTTTGATGGGGATTGCATTGAATCTGTGTATTACTTTTGGTAAGATGCTCATTTTTACTATATTAATCCTGCCAATCCATGAGCATGGCAGATTTTTCCATCTTCCGAGGTCTTCTTCAATTTCTTTCTTCAGAGACTTGAAGTTCTTGTCATACAGATCTTTCACTTGTTTGGTTAGCGTCACGCCAAGATACTTAATATGGTTTGTGGCTATCGTAAAGGGTATTATTTCTCTTACTTCTTTCTCAGCCTGCTTATCCTTTGAGTATAGGAAGGCTTCTGACTTGCTTGAGTTGATTTTATATCCGGCCACTTTGCTGAAGTCGTTTATCAGCTGTAGGAGTTCTCTGGTGGAGTTCTTTGGGTCGCTTATGTATACTATCATATCGTCTGCAAATAGTGATAGTTTGACTTCTTCCTTTCCAATTTGTATCCCTTTGACCTCTTTTTCTTGTCTAATTGCTCTAGCTAGAACTTCAAATACTATATTGAAAAGATATGGAGAGAGAGGGCAGCCTTGTCTAGTCCCTGATTTTAGTGGGATTGCTTCAAGTTTCTCTCCGTTTAGATTGATGCTGGCTACTGGTTTGCTGTAAATTGCTTTTACTATGTTTAGATATGGGCCTTGAATTCCTGATCTTTCCAAGACCTTTAGCATGAAAGGATGCTGAATTTTGTCAAATGCTTTCTCAGCATCTAATGAGATGACCATGTGGTTTTTTTCTTTGAGATTGTTTATGTAGTGGATTACATTGATGGATTTCCTTATATTGAACCATCCCTGCATCCCTGGGATGAAGCCTACTTGATCGTGGTGAATGATCGTTTTGATGTGTTCTTGGATTCGGTTGGCAAGAATTTTATTGAGTATTTTTGCATCGATATTCATAAGAGAGATTGGCCTGAGATTCTCTTTCTTTGTCGGATCTTTGTGTGCTTTTGGTATTAGTGTAATTGTGGCTTCATAGAACGAGTTGGGTAGTGTTCCTTCTGTTTCTATTTTGTGGAACAGTTTGAAGAGTATTGGTGTTAGGTCTTCTTTGAAGGTCTGATAGAATTCTGCACTAAAACCATCTGGACCTGTGCTTTTTTTGGTTGGAAGACTTCCAATGACAACTTCTATTTCTTCAGGGGTTATAGGACGGTTTAGATGGTCTATTTGATCCTGATTTAATTTTGGTACTTGGTATCTGTCAAGGAAATTGTCCATTTCCTCAAGATTTTCTAGTTGTGTTGAATACAGGTTTTTGTAGTAGGATCTGATGATTTTTTGAATTTCCTCAGTTTCTGTTGTTATCTCTCCCTTTTCGTTTCTGATTTTATTAATTTGGATACTATCTCTGTGCCCTCTGGTTAGTCTGGCTAAGGGCTTATCTATCTTGTTGATTTTCTCAAAGAACCAACTCCTCGTTTTGTTGATTCTTTGTATGGTTTTATTTGTTTCTACTTGATTGATTTCAGCCCTGAGTTTGATGATTTCCTGCCTTCTACTCCTCTTTGGTGTATTTGCTTCTTTTTGTTCCAGGGCTTTCAGGTGTGCCATTAAGCTGTTAGTGTATGCTGTCTCCCGTTTCTTTTTGGCGGCACTCAGGGCTATGAATTTTCCTCTTAGCACTGCTTTCATTGTGTCCCATAAGTTAGGGTATGTTGTGCCTTCATTTTCATTAACTTTCAAAAAGTCTTTGATTTCTTTCTTTATTTCCACCTTGACCAAGTTATCATTGAGTAGAGCATTGTTCAGCCTCCATGTGTACGTGGGTTTTCTTTTGTTTTTGTTGCCATTGAAGACCACCCTTATTCCATAGTGATCTGATAGGAGGCATGGGATTATTTCTATCTTCTTGTATCTGTTGAGGTCTGATTTGTGACCAATTATATGGTCAATTTTGGAGAAGGTACCATGAGGAGCTGAGAAGAAGGTGTATTCTTTAGCTCTAGGATGAAATGTTCTATATATATCAGTTAGTTCCATTTGGTCCAAGGCTTCAATTAGATTCACTGTGTCCCTGTTTAGTTTCTGCTTTCCTGAACGATCTATTTCAGAGAGCGGGGTGTTGAAGTCACCCACTATTATTGTGTGCGGTGCGATGTGTCCTTTGAGTTTTAGTAAAGTTTCTTTTACGAATGAGGGTGCCCTTGCATTTGGAGCATAGATATTCAGGATTGAGAGTTCTTGATGGTGGATTTTTCCCTTGATCAGTATGTAGTGTCCTTCTGTGTCTTTTTTGATGACTTTGGGTTGAAAATCAATTTTATCCGATATTAGGATGGCTACTCCACCTCGTTTCTTGGGGCCATTTGCTTGTAAAATTGTTTTCCAGCCTTTTACTCTGAGGTAGTGTTTGTCTTTGACACTGAGGTGCGTTTCCTGCATGCAGCAAAATGCTGGGTCCTGTTTACGTATCCAGTCTGCTAGTCTATGTCTTTTAATTGGGGAATTGAGACCATTGATATTAAGAGAGATTAAGGCATAGTGATTATTGCCATCTGCCATTCTTGACGCTATCTTTATGTTTGAGTGGTTATCTACTTTTGGGTTTGATTCAAGAAGGTTATTATCTCATTTTTTCCAGGGTGTTGTTTCTCTCCCTGTATTGGAGGTTTCCACCTATTATCCGTTGCAGGGCTGGATTTGTGGAAAGATATTGTGAAAATTTGGTTTTATCATGGAATATCTTGGTCTCTCCATCTATGGTGATTGAGAGTTTTGCTGGGTATAGTAGTCTAGGCTGGCATTTGTGCTGTCTTAGTGTCTGCATGAGATCTGCCCAGGATCTTCTGGCTTTCATAGTCTCTGGTGAGAAGTCTGATGTGATTCGGATAGGTCTTCCTTTGTATGTTACTTGGCCCTTTTCTCTTACTGCATTTAGTATTCTTTCTTTGTTTAGAACATTCGGTGTTTTGATTATTATGTGACGGGAGGTATTTCTGTTCTGGTCCAGTCTGTTTGGAGTTCTGTAGGCTTCTTGTATGTTCATCGGCATCTCTCTCTTTAAGTTAGGGAAGTTTTCCTCCATAATTTTTTTGAAGATGTTTACTGGCCCTTTAAGTTGCAAATCTTCACTCTCATCTATACCTATAATCCTTAGGTTTGGTCTTCTCATTGTGTCCTGGATTTCCTGGATGTTTTGGGTTACGCGTTTTTTGCATTTTGCATTTTCTTTGACTGTTGAGTCGATGCTTTCTATGGAATCTTCAGCACCTGAGATTCTTTCTTCCATCTCTTGTATTCTATTGTTGATGTTTGCATCTATGACTCCTGATTTCTTCCCAAGGTTTTCTATCTCCAAAGTTGTCTCCCTTTGTGATTTCTTAGTTGTTTCTACTTCCTTTTTTAGTTCCTGGATGGATTTGCTGAGATCCTTCACTTGTTTGTTTGTATTTTCCTGTATTTCTTTAAGGTATTTTTGCATTACCTCTTTCAGGATTTCTTCCTGATGACCCACGTTCTCCTGCATTTCTCTGAGCGATTTTTGTGTTTCCTCCTCATGGGATTCCATCTGTTGATCCATCGTCTCCTGCATTTCTTTAAGCAGTTCTCGTGTTTCCTTTGTAAGGGCATCTAACCGTTGATTCATTTCTTTAAGCAATTTTTGTGTTGCCTCCTTATGGGCATCCGTCTGTTGACCCATATTCTTCTGCATTTCTTTATGCAAATTTCGTGATTCCTTTGTGAGTGCATCTACCCGTTGATTCATCTCGTTAAGCGATTTTTGTGTTGTCTCCTTGTGCGCCTCCATCTTTTGATCCATGTTCTCCCGCATTTCTCTAAGCGATTTTTGTGTTTCCTTTGTAAGGGCTTCTAACCGTTGATTCATGGTCTCCTGTAACTCTTTATGAGATTTATTTGTGTCCTTCTTGTGATCCTCTAATAGCATCATGAGAAGTGATTTTAAATCCAGATCTTGTCTTTCGGGTGTGGTGGGGTATCCAGGACTTGCTGCTGTTGGAGAGTTGGGTTCGGATGGTCCCACATTACTTTGATTACTGTTAGTAACATTCCTACGTTTGCCTTTTGCCATCTGGATACCTCTGGTGTTAGTTGGTCCTGCTTCCACTGGCTGTTGGTTGGACCTCCTGTGAGCCTGCAAAGCTATTTCTGCCCCCCCTGGATTACCAGGATTCCCCTGGCACCGATTTCTGGGGCCTGCCTGCTCCTGAGTGACTTTGGAGCCCTAATGTGCTTTGCCCCAAGTGATCTTATATTGGGGAGGCCTTGCACATCTAAAGGCTCAGCCTAGTGGATTCCTGGAGCAGAGGTCGCCAAAGGGAGGCTGGCAGGCTCCTGCCCTGTGCAGGGGTGTGTGATCTCTCCTGGGGGGGGGGAGGGGGCGTCCCTCTGCCAGGCAGAAGTCCCACAGCAGATCTGGCGCGCTGGTCACTGCAGATCAGCCCAGCACCTGGGAGCAGGTTACACACAAGCTGCCTGAACCCGAAGCGATATTATGCCTGTCTGTCTCTGAGCCTGGTGGTCCCAACTACCTGGTCACTGGAGCAAAGATGGCGGAGGGCACTCTCCGTGGCGCTGCTCACCCTGTGGTCACGATGGCCCGCCGATCTGGCACCCAGACGACCACAGCGCCAACCCGCCCTCGGGCACAGAAGGAAGCCCCAACAGGCCGTGTCCCAAGTGATGTTATATTGGGGGGAGAGCCTGGGTACCGGTCTCTCCAGCGCAGTCCGCGGGAACAGAGGTCGCGGAAGGGAAGCTGGCAGGCTCCCTCCCTGCGAGGGGTCCCTCCACCAGGCAGAAGGTCCCACCGCGGAACTGGCGCGCTGGTTACTGCAGATCAGCCCAGCACCTGGGAGCAGGTTACACACAAGCTGCCTGAAACCGAAGCAATATTATGCCTGTCTGTCTCTGAGCCTGGCGGTCCCAACTACCTGGTCACTGGAGCAAAGATGGCGGAGGGCTACCTTTCTTTTTATATCTCTTATTATGCCATTTTTCAATCCCTTCCCATCCATTGTGGTTCATTGCTCTCCACATCTAACACACATTATAGCTCTGTTTTCACATCCTTTGGTAAGGAGCACAGCTCTCTCATCCATGTTCTTCTATTGTATTATGTCCCACACCTAGTGTGGTGAAAGGTGAAAGGTGCAATGTGTGGTTTCTGTTTCTGCTCTTCTGAACGAGTTGTTACTGATAGATCAGTGGTGTTTTTGCATCTGTATATTCACAGTTTTTTACAAAATAAAGCAAAAATACAAAAAAAACAGATTCTCCTCCGGTAGAAAGAGGAGGAGAATCAAGTTAGGGATGGGATTGCCATCCCACAGTCAAAACTCTGATCCATATTTGTCCAGTCTGGAAAAACTGCAGGGACAAAAATAGAGAAGAACCTGAGTAAAAGGAGGTCCAGTGACAGGCTCAAATTGGGATTCAACTCAAGGGGAAGTCCCAAGGCCTGACACTATTACTGAGGTGTGCTCACACAAAGGAGCCTATCACGAGCGCCCTCCAAAGGACCTGACAAGCAGCTGAAAGAGTCAGATGTAGATATTTACACCCAACCAATGGACAGAAGCTCATAAACCTCTGTAGTTGAATTATGGAAAAGCTGGTAGAAGCTGAGAAGGAAGGTGACCTTGTAGGAGGACCAGCAGTCTCAACTAACCTGGACCCCCGAGATCTCTCAAACACTAGACCACCAACCAAGCAGCATACACCAACTTATATGAGGCCCCAAACACATATACATCAGAGGACCTCTGGGTCTGGATTCAATCAGAGAATATGCCCCTAACCCTCAAGAGACTGAAGGCCCCAGAGAGTGGGGAAGTATGGTAGGGTAGGGAGTTGGGTGGATTGGGACATCCTCATGGAGATGGGAGGTATGGGATATGGAACAGTCAGAAGGTGGACCAGGAGGGAGATAAAATCTGAACTGAAAAAAAAAATTAAAAAAAAAAGATTCTCATATGGAACATTGAGATTTAAAATTTACATTTAACTGAACCCAATATCAAGTGTTTTCCTTAATCCCACATTTTTTACATACACATGTGAGTTTCAGAAAAGAGATAACAATTGATCATAAATTCATTATTTCTATTGGAGTAGATCCCTTTTTGTGACTCAATATCAGAAAAATCAATAATAATGATAATGGCAACAATATAAAAGAAAAGAAAATGCCATTGTGGAGAGAAAAGTCTCTCACCTCTTCATACAGCAGACCTACCAACACCATACTAATATTTGCTCTTCTGCTGTACCTGGAAGAGACCAACTCTTTCCATTGCCCCTTTTACTTGCAATGATATTCACAGATCAAAGGCCAATCCTGTACCTTTTAGAACATGATTGATGACTCTGAGTGGCTCTGACCTTTCTCCCTCACTGTGTCCATACTTCTGCTGTTATGGCCATACTTTTCTCCTATGAATTTATGGAAATTATATTTCTAATCCTACTTTTACACTTGGAAATGTAAAATTAATATTATTTAGACATCCATGATATCACATTAGGATGTGCTTAAGATCAAGATGATTCCATCCAAATGAGAAACTAGACTTTTCACCCTTTTCTGGAGACATTAGGGATGTGGGTCCTGGATTTGCCAAGCAAGGAAAGAAAGACATTCAAGATGCTAACATCATTTCTATATCATACAATGTGTCTGACAACTATATTAGCAACATGAGCAGAAAGTAGAATTAACTTCAATACCAAAACTTGAGCTTCTTCAAGGCAGTAACTTTATGTGGTACCAAGAAATTCAACATTTTTTGTTCATGTTATTTTTTTGTTGTGAGACAGGCCTTCTCTTTATAGTCCTAGCTAAACTGGACTTTACTATGTATGCCAGACTAGGCTTGAATTCAGAGACCCACCACTTTCAGCCTCCTGGATTCTGGGATTAAAGTTTTATTCCATAAATTCTTGTTGAAAAATCTATTGTAATAATAAAATAATCTTTCTGCAATCAAGTGTAGAGTTGTCTTCCAGACATTTTTATTGGGCATTTCGGAACAGAAGCAAAACTGTTTCATTTGTAGGTAGTTGCAGGAGAATAAGTAAAATTGTCTTGCAGAGTATTTCCCCATAGTAAGTGACAGTGTTTAACTACACAGCCTTAAGGACACTGGAAAATAGTCAGCCCTGTAAGGATCGTCTTCTAAAAACCTAAGATATAGCCTCAGAATCTTTTGTCTTTCTCCTGAGAAGTAATCATATGAACACATGGACTAGTCTCCTCTTGCTGAGCATCACAGAAAGATAGGGTTGGGCTGTAGCAGAAGGGATAGTATGACATCTAGGAGGACATAGCACCTGATGATTTACAATGCCAGGGTTCTTATTTTTCTTCATAGGGATACAGTTGTATTTCTATCCTAACCTCATATTAATTTCATTCTTTTTGAGAACTGGGTTTGCTTTAATGATCACCTCTGGTCACTAAAGGAACCAATTCATACAGAGCTCAGACATCCTACATTCCAAAGAGCTAGCCAAAGAATCTATGTGTAATAATGGTATGTATGCAGTATTTGGTACACACCTTATGATTAACAGTGAGTGTCCAAAGAAGCTCATTTATTCTTAGATTGATTTACATGATGAAAGAAAGACACCATTGTACTTCAATTCATTTGACCCCTATATAAATGAGTTGTGTGTCAGCTAGACTCACAAAAACTAAAAAAAAAAAATAGCATGTAAGATATAATCTCAGGTTAGTGTCACAATTAAAGACTGGAAATGAAACATCACCATCACATGTGTGCAAGGACTAAATAAGTCCAAAACCAAGGTCTTGAAAGCTGAATCAAACCTGCTTCCTTCAACAAGTCTGAGATTTTTAGTTGTGTGATTAAATATTCCATGGTCATTGTATGGATAGCTTTATATACAGTTGTTGTATTCATTTCTAAAATACTGGCAGTATTTAAGGACAAAAGAAAATACACACTGATTATTGAATTCACCTTCATAAAGGTTACATACCTAGTGAAACTGTATGGAGACCTGTAGACCCATTTTATGTGACAAACTTTAATTATTCAACTCCCTCACAAGATTCCACTAGTATTTAAAGTATATTATTTTAGAATAAAGGTTTCACTTTGCCTAAGCATTAAGACTTAAAAAAACATTTAACTTTGACATTTCATTTATAGGCATTTTAATTATCTGGATGGTTTCCTTTAAATGCTAGATGTAGGCAGAGGAAATTTGTACTTATATAGAAGAAAGTGCTTCTAGGAGTTCCTCATTTCCTTCTGTTATGAATTTTAATGCCTTACTCAGGTCAGATTTTCATAGTCACAAAGAAGGAATATGTTGACCTTAAACAATTGTACAGTTATAACAGTATTTTCAGTCTGTTTGCTATTGGTACATGGGAAATATATTTTGTTTATATTTTTCTCTGCAAAAGTTCTTGCCCTAAAAGTGAGAGGGCTTCAGGCAGCCAAGAAAGGTCTCAAGGCTTTTTTTTTTCTTTTTTGCTATTTTCTTTCTTTCTTTTTCTTTTTTTTTTTTCTTTTTTCTTTATACTTCTTAGGCAACGAGGTAAGCTTTCGAATGCAAAATGAATCTGCACAACTTACACATGGCATAGTATGCATAGAAAGAAAGGGCAGCTTGACTGGTAGCAACCCTCTCATGCAGTTAAGACCAGGCATCTACGGTCGTGTATGGCAGAAAGCATTGCTTATTTGTTACCTCAATTCTGGAGTCCCCGTACTCTGTCTCTACAGAAGATAGTTTCACTTAGATGCTGAGGATGTCCATTGTGCTGAGATAATTGGGGATTTACCAGACTCACTTCTTTGGCAGCATCATTGATGGAACATTTCTTGTGTTTTATTCTATCTTAACAATGCTTAACCATATTCTTTGCTCTTTCTAATATTGAGTCTTGGCCAATAATCAACAAGTTTATAATGACTGATAGCCAAAACAAGGTGTTTTCTCAACTATGTCTTTAGGTACCACAGGTAGGGTCAGGTAGATGCATAGATGATTGGAAATGAGGAGAGCAAACCATTAGCTTTGGGCATTGACAGGTACTGTTTGACCCTTGAGTTTGAGTAACAGGGTATTCTCTAGCTCTACTGTAGTAAGCAAACCCTCTGTCTTGTACTTCTCAGTTTATATGGAGCATGACTTTAGGTAATCATATATTCTTATAATACATGTCTGCTTGCATATAGCCATGATGACAATGTAACCTTTTAATTATTAAAGAAATATGAGGCAAGTATGCCATCATGCATGAACATCTTTGACAACAGGATTTGGGATTAGATTTTGTTTTTGTAGTGGTAATCAGCATATTTTCTTTTATTCCCATTTTTGATGAATATACTACATTCATAAAACTCATTTTATCACTTACGACTTCCATTTTGTTTGTCACAAATTTGAATAAGCAAATATTTCCTCTTCCATTAAAATTCTGAAGTAGAATAATAAGAATAAACCAACACTCAATAAAGAAATGAGTATGTCATTCACCCTTATTAAGTAGTCCTAATAAATACTTCTGTGCTGTGCTCCTGTATGAAGTCCTTCAGTCATGGACATTGCCAAAGAGCCGTACTATGAGAACAAATTTTTATCATGGCAAGTTGCACATAAACATGGAAACTTGCACACTATAAAATAAATAAACTATACCAATTCATTTTTTCTATGATGCTATACTTTATCCCACAGATTTTATTAAATGGAAGGCCAGAACCATCTGAGATAACTCTGTCCCCACCCGTGAACATTCTCCCTGGGCCTGGACAAGCCATCTGTTGCTCTGGCAGATTTACAGTTCATTCACACTGTGAGTGATAGGAGAAGGAAGTGAGCAGAGCTAATCAGAGCTAAGTAGTTAACGAGCACAGGGCTAACGAGAGCTGGTGAGTTAACGAGCTAAGCAGAAAGCTAATGAGCTGATGTTTCCCACTGCATGCAAGCAAATACATCTTTCAGGTGATTGTTTACCTTGCGTGCATTTAGCAGATGTCCATAATGGCAGAGCAAGTCTTTGATATTCTCCAAACATCTCATTTAAAGCAGACATTCTTATCTTCAGTCTTAGGTGTGATAGCTTTCTTTGCTGCCGTCATGACCTTGAAATGAAGCAATGTCAATTTTTGACTCTTGATGATGACCTCTCCATCGTGTTATTTTGCATAAATATTATTGTCATTTACATAAAATTAATGAAGATTATCTACTGGATGCCTATTCCACACTAATTAATAGGTATTATACTAATGATATGGGAGAGTAACAAAAAATTTAAATTGGCATCTGCACCTCCAATGTAGGTCATGTAGTTGAGAAGAGACCTGAAGGGCAACTGAAGTTACAGAGAAAATTCAGCACTTGGTTATCAGTGATGATGGACATGAGGATTTAGAGACCATTATGTGTAGGAATGTTTTATAGATGAATCAGTTGTGATGGGATCACATAGCTCAGCATTTTGATTGGTTGAAGCAATTCCTCAGGCAAAAGTGACCAGAGTCTAAATGATAAAGGAATTTGGCTTTCAGTGAATGACAGTATAAAGCAGTCATCACTGGTTTTATACATAATCCACTTTACAGTGCCAGTATCTTACTTTTATCACATACAAGTTATTGATGAGGAGAACTTGCTTGCTAATGCACTTTAAATCTAGTGATAACTTCATAAAGCAAGTTACTTCACACAGGTGTGTTAAATGTATATATGTACATTTGAACAAGGTAAATTTTGTGATATATATATATATATATAATATATATATATATATATGGAGAGAGAGAGAGAGAGAGAGAGAGAGAGAGAGAGAGAGAGAGAGAGAGAGAGATGACTCAGTATTCTGTCATGGTGACTCACACCTGAGATCATTTAAAATTGGAAGTTGTTATTTCATGGTGATTGTGCCGTAAAATGATAGTCATGGGAAAAGCAGAACAGAGCATTTTTGCCTTGGCAGCAGAGGCAAATAGGGATGATGCTAGGGAAGGAAAAGGAAGGCAGGATGAAGACTTCTGAATGTGCATGATCTCCTTTTCCTTGACTTAGTAGGTGAATGGACCTTTTGTCATGACATAAAGCTTCTAAAGCTTCTTTAACAAGAATAAAATAGAAAATGTCTCTTGGGCAAAATGTGACCTGGGTATTGATTTTCACATAATCAATCAAACAGACAATCAATTTTCTTATCTGTAAAATGAAGATTAATATTTGAGCTTTCTCTCATGAGATTATCTTGTTCATGCTTAAAATCCTGAGTATAAAATTGCTTATATATAGTAACAGTTCAAAAGTATATATTCTTCAAACTTATATGGAGTTGGGTAAATAAGATCAAGAAGAACACGAGATATAGACATGGACCTACTTGGCCAGCCTCTATGGAAATATACAAATAAACACACATATATACATATTGCTTGGCTCTCAGTATGCTTAGAGTTGTTATATGTTACAGTTAGAAGGACTTGATTCTTGCAGCCAAGAGAAGATTACCATTTTGGGTGGAGAAGATACTTGGGACTATAGACAGAGACAGCCATAGTTTTATAGGTGTCAAAAAAGGCATAAGAAAATAATGATCATAACAGAGATGACACCTCTCAAGCAAAGTGGCTTCCAGGGGATGTCTGGGATTGTATTGGAACATAGTTTTACAATATGTGAAACACTCCCAGATTTCTTATGACTAGTACTGATGTTTTTCTATTCCACAGTACGATTGAGCTCTTCTTAACTGAGCAAAGCTTATCATTTTGAGAGATATTTAATATACAACTGCACATTTAATTGAAATATCTGAACAGAGTAGAACTTACATGTTATTTTAAATTGTGCATTATGTTTTTACTTAAAAAATAATAATTAAAAATAATATTAAACAAATTTCTTGCATTGATTCTTTGTGTATCCTGAGAACTCATGTTGAATCCATAACACAGTCTGGGCAATTGGAAGTGGGGCATCTGAGAACTAATTATGGTGACAATGAGATGTGAAGGTAGGACACTTATCAGGGAATTAGATCCTTCAAATGGGTAGACACTGGCGATCATTTTTTTTTTCAGAAAGTATAGGTACAAAAAGGAAAAACAATCACATTAACAAGTGAGGAAGACTGACATTATTGTGAGCTAAGCATAATTATACCTTGGTCTCAAACTTCAGCCTTACAGCCTGTGTAAGAGAAATATCTGTTGTCTAAGATATCCATGCCATGGACTTTCATAACAGCTACACAAGCCAACTAAAACAAGTATATCATCATTTAAAATGACATTTCTAACTAGAGCAATGAAACTTGTCCAGCAAACATCATTCTGCCCATTATATTGTAATGCAGCTTTTAGATATGTCCATTCATACATTAAACATGTTTATAGACCTTAGCAATGTGTACACAGGAAGTCATCTCTTGCTAATACTGAGTAAATTAAACTGGTATATGCTTTCTTTACAAACATGCAGGACATAATAGATGTATGGTTGCTTACAAATTAGTTCATCTTAACACAGTATCACTTTCTGATCAGAGAATGATCAGAATAATGTGATGAATTTCCATTATAAACACAGATTCCATGCTCTTGGTGGGATCATATCCTAACATTTGCATGAAAGTTGTGTTTTAATTGCATTCACATGAGTGGCTCAGATAACTTGTGTCTATTACTGTCATTAAGTATATTAATAATATACCTGGTGGAAATTTTGATAGACTCTGTTTGTAGATAGTGACCCTTAAACTACACTTCTATTTTTTTCCTTTTGTAAAGTAAATCTGAATGTCTTCCCTACTTAAGATCCAAGGCAGAGTGCACCTCATAAAACACTATTCAAAACAGATATTATAGCTTGATACAGCTGTCTCCTGAGAGACTCTGCCAGATACTGATCAATACAGATATGGATGCTTGCAGCCAACCATCGGACTGAGCACGAGAACCCCAACCAAGGAATTAGGGCAAGCACTGGAGGTATAGTTTGAGGGTCACTATCTAATTTTCATTAGTGTTAATATCAAAGCTTAAACTCATGTGTGTCCTTTGGAAACATCTTTTTCTAAATATGAATGTTGTTTTTATTATGAGAACAGTAAAGTTAATCATGAGATGAAATAATTGTATTATTAAAAAATAGTTACTCTTGAAGCCCTCTTGATTGTAATTACTTTACAGAATAGACCTATCTGTAAAATCTAACAAAAGGCGACTTTTGAAAATGAGGGTTACAAATATGCCAATAACACATCTGAAAAAATGTGAACATACCAACATATACTATTAACCTACAAAAGCTTGTGCTGTTTTCTCCATCTCTATATGCTATTCTCTAGTTCCTGGGTGAATGTCTCATTTGGAAAACCTTTGGAAAAATTGCTGAGAGTTTCTTTTTTCCCCCCACTTGAAGGATGCAGTTGGCAATACTTGTTAGAACACCTGTTCAGAGCATCTCCAGGTTCTCAAAGCCACTCTCCCGGGAAGTGATTTCAGGCTGTGCTTCTCAGCATGGGTCTTGTGCTAAGAACTCTTTGAAAATGCTCTGACATTCAATTGCAAAGCACTCATATGTTGATGACATTATTGTTTTGCTTTCAGTAGCATCTTCCACTATTAGTGTTTCATAGAGTCAAACAAAGATTCAAGCCTCCTAGCTGTTACCTTCAGTTCATCCAACCAAGGCAGCCTCACAGCATTCCTAAGAATCTGAAACTGTGTAGAAAGCAAAAACCCAAAGTATCTTTTGGCATCTATTATCTCTGTCACCTTTTAAATAAAAATGTTTCTTTTTTTCAATATATGATTTAATTCAGTGGTACTCAAAAAATTCTTTGGATGTCTCCATTCACTTTTTCCTGAAGTGTCATTTCCTCTATTTGTGGCTCTAATCAGCTTTGCTAGTCTGTCATTGGCTGAGAATGAAGTCTTTCTCATGCAGGTGTGCACTGTGACATTCAAAAGTCGCATTTTTCTTGCCCTTTTATCCGAAGGCTAGAATTGTAGTTGGTCCTTGGCCTTTAAGCAACCTAAATGTTCTTCATTTTTATTATCAGCCCTTTTGGATTCTAGCAGGATGTTGTGGATGATGCTGATGGCTATGTTGATCATGGAGGAACTGATGATAATGATGAAGATGCTCCTGAAACAATATCAGCATGGGTTCTGTAGTTGAATAATATATAATTACTTGCATGTTAAATATATAAGAGAACTGTGTGAAGTAAAATACTGTCTTGGTCCTATGATAGGCAAAACAGATGACACCTAGAGATCACCCAGTAATGAATACCAGAAGTACTTATTAAAAGCCAGTCTCTCTTCTTATTTACATAGCATCAGCTCTGGATGCATATTCTGCTAAGGGACAATGATGATTGCCCACTGCACAATCAGGAGAAGCTAAGCTGTGTACAAAATCTTCACACTAAGACCCAGTTGACAGAACATGAAATCATGAAGGCTGACAGGGAAAAAAGAAACAGGAGGGTGTATTTGGGTTCAGAGAAACTTATCCAGTGCGATCTCAGCGCAAGATGCATCATGCTTGCCACATTCAGTGGCTTGCGGGATTGAAGACTTGGTATCTGCCTAGAGGGAAAAGGGATGGAGCCAAGAATGTTTATGAATAACCTCATGAAATTCTGTTAATTTCCTTAACTCTGATTTTTAGGTGAACCTGTTTTAAGAAATAACCTTTATGGGACTTGCCTCATAAACTACTGCTACTGTATTATGTAATTTCCTGAAATTCACATGTTGAGGAAATAGTTTCTTACAAATTAAAAAGTAGGAGAGGGGTTGATATAGGTTTCTTTGTGACGTAGTAGCCTTGGACTGTCTTTGTGGTAAACAATGAAATGGTAATTTCCACACTGGACAATAATAATACTGAGATTCATTTAACATGCTCAACGCATGGGGAGTCTCTGAGTCTACCTCTACTTGCCTCTTCTTTCTTGTCTCAAAACTCCCATGACTACTATCTTGTCATAAACTGGTACCTCTGCTTATTTTCTCTTTACCTCTGACATGCTCGAGCAATAAGAATATTTACATCGATATAGAAAGAAATAGCTGGGTTTGGTCTTCGCTGATATCCTTTTACCTGCAATAATCTTTCTCAAACAAGAGCAGGGAATCATAACCTAGATCCTATGTTTATAAATTCTGTCACGATTTCCTGACATGTCCCTGGAAAGCATTAATAGTGGTTTCACAGCTCATCAGGCATGAGGTAGAAAAAAAAAGTTTCAAAACCAATGGTTAAAAAGTTAATCAAATGTCTTCTATTTTGAGGAAATTTGGTGTGAAATTAACATTCAAGCATGAGGCACAACAGGCAAAGACTAGGAGATGCCACTCCTTGGAGGAGGGCTGAGTTCTCCCACCCAGGCTGTTCACCCCAACATCTATATATGTTTCTTTATTGCTGAAATCTTTCCCTACTGTGAGGCTCTGTTCCTGAGAGCAGTCTAGAATTTTCCATGGCCATGGTGCCAATTGACATACATGCTCAGTGATAGCTTCTCAAACCCCATCCTAAGAGTGTGTTTTGAAAAGTCCTACATGACCACATCCAGTATATACACAAGATCTTCCTATGAGAAAACCATACCTTTAAAGTAAGAGAACTGAGACTCTCTATGGTCCTACACCATGGTTAATAAGTCTCTGAAGCTCTAAGAACAGAACAGTCTGCATTTGTTAAACATGCAATACATTGATCAGCCACTTGAAGTTTGTCTTCAGAGCATCTACTAAATGGAGAGTGCTGAATTACTCATCCCAGAAAACAGTCCAACTGCAGAATCACAGGTTATATTTTGGGAGAAGATAAAGCACAAATAACATACTTTTGTAAAGATAGGAAACAGAAATTGTAGGACATTTTCCAGCGTCAGACAAATGAGTGATGAACAGAGTAAGTTGTTGGAAGCTTGTCAGGGTAGGTTTGATATTGTGAGGGATATTAATCAGTGGTGGGTGAACCAGGCTTTGACATCATATACCCTTGAGAGAAAAGCAAAAGATTCCAGGAAATATGACCTCAGTAACCATTCTAGGCACAAGTGTTTCATATACATAATATTGAATGAAGTTCTTTTTACTTTTAATCTTTACTTAAATGTCTTAATTTTTAATTTTTTCCTATTTTTGAGAATCTGACATATGTATATAATGAAATAAGCTAGATACCCACATCTTCCCTGTCCAGCTCCCTTCATATCCCCATGTCCCAAACCCAAAACAATTTGCTGCTTCTCTCTTTCTCTCTCTCTCTCTCTCTCTCTCTCTCTCTCTCTCTCTCTCTCTCTCTCTCTCTCTCTCTCTCTCTCTCTCTCTCCAACTGTGTGTGTATAATGGTTTTTTTATACTGCTGTAGGTGCATTATTATGGGGTCAACCACTGGGACATGGAAACTCTGCATGGCAACATCTTCAAAAATGGTAAACTTTCCCTCCACCAGCAGCTATCTATTGCCATTTCCTTCTCAGTAAGCAGTTGATCATGGTGAGCAGTCATCCCATCTACACTGGGACTTCAGTTGGCTTGAAGTTGTATAAGAGGTCCTGTCCAGTTCACAAAGGCTACAGTGTGATTACCTCTACAATAACCATGCTGCCTCCAGGAGACAGCATTTCACAGACTTATCAATATCATCTGCCTTATACAATAGTTTATCCTCCTTTTCTGTGGAGGACTTTGAGAAGTGTAGTGGCTGGTTAACTTAGATGTCATATGTTTTTAGTGTGTCAAATTCATATTTTATTTTTATTGCCTGAGAATTTCATGCATGCATGCAATACACTTTGGTGTTGTCTGCCCCTCAGCTTCCACTGATCCAATTCCTTCTCCATCCCTCCACCACTACTTCCTCCCAACTTCATATGCATCATTATTTTATGATTATATCTGTTCCCTGTGGAGTCTACTCAGCACTGATTATAGGGACATTTACTGAAACATGGGTAGATTCTGAGTGGCAGAAGACTGACTTTTTATCAGCATCAATTGACTTCCTATAGTCAAAGATAAGCATATTTCTCAACTCTCATCTGAGAGACTTCTACAAGCAGTACAGCTAATTTTCATAGAAACCCACAACTGGATACTGTGCAGTGAATCAAAGACAGTGGATTGCTCATGATATTTCTTGATATTACTTATAGTAATTAATATTAAGAGGGGTATGATGTCAGAGGTATACAGAAGTCTAAAACTCTTTTCTACTGTCTAGGATTCCTGGTTATAGAACCGTTTGCTTCCAGCTGAAGCCACCGTGGTTTCTGTTACTCATCAGAATGTCATCCTTTTCTCCTATTGCAGTGCTGGCTGAATGTGTGTGCCTTCAGTCCTCTGCCTGCATGATGGGACCTCCCTTTCTTCCAGTGCTTTTCCTATGGTATGGTATCTAGGGTATGACTCCATCCTTTTTGAATGAGTCTCTTTAGAGGTTTCCCAATGTTCATTTATAAATACTTGGGTAAAAAGACATTGTTTTTCTCTTGAATTGTGTAGGTCCTTCCCTACCCTGTACAAAAGTTGTGCTGCTGAGCTGTAGCTCTAAAACTTTGTTTTATTGTCTAGTTTATTTTGAGAAATGATTTTACTATGTTATCTGGGCAGGCCTTGGATGAGTGTCTTCCTTCTCTCTCAGACCTTTCATAGTTGAGATTATATGCTTGAAATAGCAGGCTACTGCTTCGTGGTGAACTCTCTTGAATTTCCTAAGGCAGAATAGTCTGCATCATTTTTAGAAGTGGCTTTCTTTGTTTGCTGTGTTACCTTTAGCCACTATCAAGGGCAGTTTCACCCACCATGCTTGAGAGTTAAGTTGCATTTTGGTCTTTTCTCTCCTTATGACAAAGCACATTATTATTTTTCTACATCATAAAAACCTTCATTCCTTAAGGATAATTATAGCACCTGATTTGGAGTCTGTATCCAATCAATGCTTGCTGAATAATTGATACAAAAAAATTGACTTACATGTCTTGACACCCAGAACGATCCAGACTTGTCTTACAAGTAACCAGCTCTATTCATTGCCAATATTTCCTTTTGATAATTTATTGCTCAGATTCTTCCCACAGTAGTTGTTTTTTTTCACTCTCTTCAAAATATCATTTCCATCACAAGTTTAAAAAAACTGCATCTAAAACATAGGGAATGTGACAGTACTATTTCTACAAGAGGGAGATATTTAGCATAGCAACGAAAGAGTCTTCATAATGGAAAGGGTTGAGTAGACACCAGACCACAAGGTGAGAACCCTTTGTCTGTCCCATCTGCATGAGACAATAAATTCATCAACAGTAGTATAAATACCAATAAATTTATGCCCAATAATCATAAATTCCTTTTCCTTCTAACATACTTAGTACTCCATCATAAATGACAATAAATACACTAAGAAAGAACATATTGGATAGGGGATTTAAAAGAACTATATATTGTTTCAAACTGCTTCCTTAATGAGGTAAGTAATGGACTGTGATAGGTTTTTCATGAAGCCCCCTCAGCCCCATCAGTGCTATCCTTTTTGTTTTCTAGGAGAGTGCTCCGTGATAAAATCAGTACTAAACTATTAGATCTTATTTTTGTCATAAACCATATATTCCATAGACACTGACGACAAATGTATTATTGGGAAAAGGCCTTCTAAACAATAAGATGAATTTTTAAAATGATGATTGTCCAGTAATTACGACTTGTTCCTGAAATTTTTGTTATTTCCTCCCTTTTCAAATAACAAATTATGTTTCACACAACTAAAGACTTCAAATGTCAAAATTTCTAAATATCCCTCTTCCCAATATCTGAGAACATGAAGATAGGACAGTACAGAAAATACAACTTTCTTGTACTTATTAGAAAATGAAAAAAGGAATTATGTGATATCCAGGATATGAGAGATTCCCAGAGAGATGTCCCTTTCCTTAATGAGAAATCACAGAGAAGGCCGCCACCGCTTGCCCGGATGCCTGGGCTTATCAGCAGGTCTCAGAGTTTAGGCTTCTGTGATATTGAGTGAAGATTATAAGCCAGATGGGCCACGGATTCCGTCAAGCCTTCTTGGCAGCTGCTCTCATTACAAAAGCCAGCGAGCCTTTTCCAAAAAATAAGAATGTGAAGCAAATTGGGCTTATAGACCCTTATAATGCAATTGCACGCAGAGATAGGGGCCTGAGCGGGCAGGCAGAAATATTATTGATGGCTGGTGAAAACAGGGAATAAGATGTTATTAAGGCAACTCAGAGATAGATATCGATAGCTAATATAAAGCCTTTATTGGTTTACAGGCTTTAGGAAAAAGGGTTCACAGCTCCGACCCTTCACTTTGCTTTTAATTTCACTGGAGGTACAAAGTTCATGAATAAAACATATCTTCACTCGTGATCCTTTGTGATATTAGGCACTACTTCCGCAGCCTCTTGTTCACCAGAAGCAGTAGACTTACAGTAGCAGCATGAGCCTTGGGAGTTCTTCCTTAGACAGAATTTCTAAATGTGCGAAGAAGAAAGCATGGTTTTCTAGAGGGACTGTTCAAAATCAAAGAATTTCACCTTTGTTTAAAGGAAACTTTATGGAACCAATTACCAGATGTATTGATGACAGATATTTATAAGGATCTTCGTGATCCTGTGGAGTGGAACTAACATGGCTCCACATTTTAAAGCTGTGAGGAACAGTGTTCACCAGTCATGGTGTCTCACACGTAAGAACAGTTTTAGAACAAAGCTCAGGCAGGAGATTTATTTATTTATTTATATATTTATTTATTTATTTATTTATTTATTTATTTATTTATTTATTTTATTTTATTTTCTATATTCTTTATTTACATTCCAAATGATTTCCCCTTTCCCGGTTCCCTCCTCCCCGAAAGTCCCATAAGCCCTCTTCCCTTCCCCGTTCCCTATTCAACCCCCTCCTGCTTCTCTGTCCTGGTATTCCCCTACACTGTTCCAACGAGTCTTTCCAGGACCAGAGGCCTCTCCTTCCTTCTTCTTGGGAGTCAGTTGATATGTGAATTGTGTTTTGAGTATTACGAGCTTCTGGACTTTCTCAACACCATGCTCTAAGTTTTTCTCTGATGGGTTTAACAGTATCAGTAATAGTTTTGTCTAGTGTCTTCTATTTTAACAACAAAACAATAACAAAATAGTAGTTAAAATACACACCAAACTGAACAAACTAGAGCCTCTGCCTTCATTGGTCCACTGCACATGTACTATACTTCAGTCCAAAGTTTTCTTTGTATTTCCTATTACAATTAGGTTAGATTTTGCTATATCACTGCACTGTATACTCCTCTCACCTACTCCAAAGAAACATAGAAAGTACAAAGATTTGCTGCTATATGTAAGGAACTGACTGGATCAGACTCTGGACTGTCAGTCCTCTATACAGAAAGACTCCAGGATCCAAGATGGAACCAAATTTTACTCAAATACAGTTGAAAATCAGAGTGTAGATTAATTGAATACAAGCAGTCATTTCTTTTTATAGTTTAATAACTGCTGACCAAACATTTACATTTCAATAGTCTTATAAATATTCTCACATACATTTAAAGACATGGGATCACGAGAATGGCATATAAAAACAGCTTGCTATTATGAATTAGCACCTGCAACTTGTGGTGTCTCTAATGACCTGGAGTCAACATTCCTTGGGCATGAATGGTGGCTGCAATCTGAAAGAAGTATTCATGCTCCTCACCACCAAGAAATCAATTAGGTGCACAAGTTGCTTGGTTTTACCCAGACTGTCCCACAGAGTTTGGGGTATGTTAAGAATGTTTTATTACTAATCTCCATTTCATAGTTTCATATAAATTGGTCTAGGACCCCATATATGCATCAGTATTTCACTGTTACAATTTATATCAATCCCAGTGAGCACTTTTCTCACTTGATCTGTATGAAACATAAGAAGTTGAAAATTACATTTGTAAATGATGGTTTAAATATCACAAACATCTTTTTGTGTAATTTTATCAACAAATATATACATTTGCTATTGGGCATAGGGGCAGTACTAATTATGCTAAGAAATTTATAAGATAAGAAGATATGAGATTGGGACAGAGAAAGGGAAGATGGAAGGCAGTAGTGCGGATGAATAGGAACAAACCACATTGTAAATATGTATAAAATCTTCAAAGAATTAAAAAAGCCTTCTTTAAAATAATTACAATATCTTGTCTTTTCATTTTTATGAGATATTTTCTTTTTACATTTCAAATGTTACCCCCTTTCCTGGTTTCCCCTCTGAAAATTCCCTATCCCATCCCCTCTCCCCCTGCTCATCAAACCACCCACTCCTACTTGCTTATCCTGGCATTCCCCTATACTGGGGCGTCAAGCATTCTCAGGACCAAGGGCTAATCCTTCATTTGATGTCAAACAAGGCCATCCTCTGCTATATATGCAGCTGGAGCCATGGGTCCCTCCATGTGTACTCTTTGGCTGGTGGTTTAGTCCCTGGGAGCTCTGGGGGTACTAGTTGGTTCATATTGTTGTTCCTCCTATGGGGCTGCAAACCCCTTCAGCTCCTTGGGTCCTTTCTCTAGCTCCTCCATTGGGGATCTTGTGCTCAGTCCAATGGTTGGCTGACAGCATCCACGTCTGTATTTGTCAGGCACTGGTGAAGCTTCTCAAGAGACAGCTATATCAGGCTCCTGTCAGAAAGCGCTTGTTGGCATCCACAATAGTGTATGGGTTTGGTGACTATATATGGGATGGATCCCTAGGAGGGGCAGTCTCTGAATGGTCTTTCCTTCAGTCTCTTCTCCACACTTTGTCTTTGTATCTCCTCCCATGAGTATTTTGTTTCCCCTTCTAAGAAGGACCAAACTATCCGTACTTTGGTCTTCCTTCTTCTTGAGCTTCATTTGGTCTGTGAATTATATCTTTAGTATTCTGAGCTTCTGGGCTAATATCCACTTATCAGGAAGTGAATACCATGTGTGTTGTTTTGTTATTGAGTTACCTAACTCAGTATGATAATTTCTAGTTCCATCTATTTGCCTAAGAATTTCATAAATTCATTGTTTTTAATAGTTGAATAGTTTTCCATTGTGTAAATGTATCATATTTTCTGTATACATGCCTCTGTTGAGGAACATCGGGGTTCTTTTCAGAATCTAGTTATTATAAATAAGGCTGCTATGAACATACTGGAGCATGTGTCCTTATTACGTGATGGAGAATCTTCTGGGTAAATTCCCAGGAGTGGTATAGTTGGGTCCTCCAGTAGTACTATGTCTAATTTTCTGAGGAACCACCAAACTGATTTCCATCATGATTGTAACAACTTGCAATCCCACCAGCAGTGGAGGAGTGTTTATCTTTCTCCACATCTTTGCCAGCATCTGCTGTCACCTGAGATTTTGATCTTAGCCATTCTGACTGGTGTGAGGTGGAATCTCAGTGTTGTTTTGATTTGCATTTTCCTGATGACCAAGTATGTTGAACATTTCTTTAGGTGCTTCTCAGCCATTTGGTATTCCTCAGTTGAAAATTCTTTGTTTAGTTCTGTACCCTATTTTTAAATAGGGTTATTTGGTTTTCTGGAGTCTAACTTTTTGAGTTCTTTGTATACATTGGATATTAGTCCTCTCTCAGATGTAGGGTTGGTAAAGATCTTTTCCTAATTTGCTGGTTGCCGTTTTGTTCTATGACAGTATCCTTTGCCTTATTTTATGAGGTCCCATTTGTCAATTCATGATCTTGATCTTGATCTTGATCTTGATCTTGATCTTGGTTTTGATCATGATCTTGTTCTGTTTAGGAAATTTTCCCCTGTGCCCATATGTTCAAAGCTCTTCCCCACTTTCTCCTCTCTAAGCTTCAGTAAATCTGGGTGTATGTGGAGGTTCTTGATCCACTTGGACTTGAGCTTTGTACAAGGAGATAAGAATGGGTCAATTTGCATTTTTCTACATGTTGACCTCCAGGTGATTCAGAACCATTTGTTAAAAATGCTGTCTTTTTTTCCATTGGATGTTTTTAGCTCCTTTGTCAAATATCAAGTGACCATAGGTGTGTGGGTTCATTTCTGGGTCTTTAATTCTATTTCATTGATCTTCCTGCCTGTCTCTGTACCAATACCATTCTAAAAAGTCTTTAATTTCTTTCTTTATTTCTTCCTTGACCACATTATCATTGAGTAGAGTGTTGTTCAGCTTCCATGTATGTGCTGTTGTTTTTGTTGCTATTGAAGACGAGCTTTAATCCATAGTGATCTCATAGGGGACATGGGATTATTTCAATCTTTTTATATCTGTTGAGGTCTGTTTTTTGACCAATTATCTGCTTAATTTTGGAAAAGATACCATGAGGTACTGAGAAGAAGGTATATTCCTTTGATTTAAGATGAAATGTTCTATAGATATCTGTTAAATCCATTTGGTCCAAAATTTCTGTTAGTTTCACTGTATATTTATTTTGTGTTTCCCTAATCTGTACATTGATGAGAGTGAGGTGTTGAAGTCCCGCACAATTATCAAGTGAGGTGCAATGTGTGCTTTTCGCTTTAGTATAGTTTCTTTTATGAATTTGAGTACCTTTTCGTTTGGCTCATAGATGTTCAGAATTGAGAGTTCTTCTTGGTAGATTTTTTTTCCTTTGATGTGTAGGAAGTGTCCTTCCTGTCTGCACTCCTAGGAGGCTAGCTATCTCACTGCTCCACCTGGGTATGGGGCCCTGTAGCAGAGGACCTGCTCCAGCTGCATACAGAAACGGTAGATCTTATATTTTCTGTGATTTTTTTCATAGATTTGTGAATCACTGACAAATTTTAGATGATAGTCAACCAGTTCTGATATTCTATTTCCAATTTCTTATAGCTTTGCATTTTATATATGGAAATAGTTTTATTTCATAAGGGTCTTTATATTTTCTTTAAATTTAACTATATTAAAAATGAACATTTTCAAGTATTATTTTTTTTGCTCTTTTTTGTATAGGTTTAAATTTTATGGACATTTTTTCCATATGTATTACACAGGGTTCACTAGTCACAGAACTTACAGATATGTGTGTATGTGTTTGTGTGTGTATGTGTACATATGTATACAACTTATATGTGTATATGTCTATGCACATATAATTTATTGGAATGACTTACAAGCTGCAGTCCAGCTAATCCAAGATGGGTGGTTGTGACCAGAATATCCACAAATCTAGTAGTTGCTCAGTCCCACGAGACTGGATGTCTTGGCTGGTCTTCCACATACGCTAAAATCCTGAGAAAGTAGGAACTAATAATGCTCATGAAGGAATGAAGTTGCTACCAAGTCGAGGGCAAGCTGACAAAGAGCAAGAGTGTCCTTCTTTCATGCCCTTACATAGGCTTCCAGCAGAAGGTGTGGCCCAGATTAAAGGCGGCTCTTCCCAACTCAAGATCCAGAAAAAGCAAAGGAGTATCTTCCTACTTCAAAGTTCTAGACTAGAAGTGGATTCTCCTATCTCAAATCAATCAGAATTTCTCACAGGTTGTCCTTCACTTCGGGATCATGTTGATGCCTGATATAATCAAGGTGACAATGGAAAATAGTTATCATACTATAGTTAACTGAAATGAACTTTTTTGGTGAACATGAAGACACTTCTTTCCTTCAAAAGTTTTTAATGAAATTATACATTTATAATAATGAAGTAAATTTCTTGAAAGGAGTACACATTGTGTATTCCTGTAGACATTCAGGAATATTTACAAATGGTAAAAAATGCAAATTGTACAAAATATGTGTGCATTTTCTTAATCACAATTACTAAGTGAGGAAAGCAACTGCTTGTCTTTTGCCTCTCTTTTCAAATGAAAGGAGGAAAGTATGTAGTTACCTCTAGATGTATTTCAGAGTAGAGAGGACCTCCCATGTGTGCATGAGTGAATTGAGAGGAGAAATATCCCATTATCAGAGGATTGTGTCTGAGTATTCTAAGAGAACTTTCTCAAAACTGTTCACCATAGTCAGTGAATTAGAGTTACTCATTTTAAATAAGAGCCTTAGGGTAAAATAATCTGGCCAATGGCTTTAGGTTTCTAACAAGAACTTGGTATAGATAGATTGGAGGATAAAACTTAACTATACTAATTGAATCCTTTTTAGTTCTTTGCTTATTATTGAAGCAAAAATATCAGAGAAGCTGGAAATTATGGAGAAGATTCATAGAGACATGATTTTTCATTGACTGGCAAAGCAACCCTTCTCTATTCATCACCATCTCTGTATGAGTAGCTATGGGTCTCTTTCCAAGATCTGTGTGAACTTATTTAGGCAGATGAAATGTGAATGTGAGATGTTCACAACAGTTCTTTGAAATGACAAGGATCCAATCCAAGAAACCCAAGTAAGACTAAGGGCTATAGGTTCATTCCCCTATGTAGCAAGATTTACAGATGATTGCATGTAGAGTTCTATGTTTATTTTTTACATTTTCAGCCTAAACAAGAAGGCTCACAATCAGCAGGTGTATCAGTATTTCTAAACAATCAAGGATTTAGGTTATAATGTTTTATTGAAAAAGATTGGAAGAAATGAAGAGAAGGAAAGTTTGGAGTCAGTTTCAAAGCAGTAGTGTGAATAAGCAGCTGCCTGAAACTGTGGGTGCCATCCTGACCCTCTCTTATTTTTAACACACATCCTGCAAGGGTAGGGATGTTTGGAAGAGAAGTCTAGTGTTTAGGCTCATAGATTCTGAAATATCAGAAGCTAAGCAAAGATATTTTTCTCAGTAAGGTGTAGGATTGCCAAAAACAGTGACTTTATCCAAATAAAAGCAAGTTAGAAAGAGAAGGAGCGCGGAGTTATCATTTGCAAAATCTTCCTACGTATCCAGCATTTCCCATATGTGGGATAGTATTTATCATTTACGTCAAAAATACTCTCAGACAAACATAGAAATAATTGCATAGTGCTCATATGTAACATGATTGTTAGCATTTGAGTGAAAGGAGCATTTTGTTTGCCTGGTTCATTAACTACTACTAGTGTTGCAGGTAATGCCAATTCTGTGGACATTGATATACCTTGCCTCTAAGTCTGAGGATTCCAGGTAGAAGGAAACAGAAATGTTCACTCATGAACCATGGAAAACAGAAATGATAAACAGGTTAATTATTTCAGCCAATATCTAACCCTAACACAGGGAGTTTTAAATTACTTTGAAATATTATCTTTTTCTGAAAGGTGTTCATAAAAAGGAATAATTTTTAAAGTATGTGCTTGAGTGTTTTCTTGCTTGTGTGTATGTGGACCACATGTAATCAGTGCCTGTGGATGTCAAAAGTGCATGCCAGATCTCCCGGAACTAGTGTTTCAAGTAGTCGGCAAGCCACTTTGTGGATTATAAGAATCAAAACTTAGTCCTCTGTAAAAGCAACAATTTTTTCCTAACAGCTGAGCCATCTCTTCAGTCCAAGACAAATGTAGTATTAAAGGTGATAAGTATGCTCTAAATGTTCACACCAAATTATAGTTTCAAAATTAATAGCAAATTATGAAGCTGCTAGATCCATTTCTAACTATAAAATGAATCCTCTGACAATTAGAAGAAAAGGGCTTGAATAGTATTTTGTTTGTGTTATAGGAAACAACACAAAATCATTGTGATATAAAAATATGATCTAGCTAAAGTGAAGAGGGGCAATTGTTTCATAAAATATTATAAATATTATCATTAATAAAAAATAGAGTTTCCTAATGTGATGACTTGATGGTCTTTTCATCTTCTATTTTCAGCAAAATTACTGGACTTATCTCACCTAGAATTCCTCATCTTCTCTTTGGATGTGACTAAAAGTGTTTGTATGCGGGAATCATGTATGTGAGAAACAACCTAGTGAGTTCCAGAATGAATCCTATGCATACAATATTGTAGTTCCATATTTTTGGAGAGTCTATTTAATACAATGAGATTGGAGAACTGCTGTATGTATTTGTCTACACTTGCCATTTCTAATTAATTACAATTTCACAGTCAAAGGAAGTCATGTTTTCTGAACCCAAATTTTCATCATAGCTTTGCATTTTTTGAATTAATGTTATGAAATCTAGAAGTACTCCTGGATATGGAGAACAGACTCTTTCATAGTTCATTAGAAACAATAGCAGGTCTTCAGAATCTGTGTCAAAGCTCTACCTCTGTGGTTGTTCTGATAGGTGAGCCTAATTAGCTTGTTAAACTTTATAACTGAAACAATAGATTTATACCATTGAAAACATAAACCCTGAAACTGTAATATTTAATGAAAATACTTTACTAAGTCAGTGAAGGACACTAGGTGTCAAGACTAAAATGATAGTAATAGATGGCTGTGTCCTATGTAATAGCCTGAGATGCCAGGAGTTGTTAGTATTGATTATGATAAATGAAACTCACAGAAGCATGTGAATATTTTTAAAAGGCATAATTTAAAAGTTAAATTATTTTTATATGTGTTTATTAATTTCATGTATTCCTGAGAATGTTAGTTTGGGAATTTGTTTGAATAAATGCAGGGAATTTAGTAACTCATTGTCATTCCTAAAAGGATTCTAATAAACTCTTCAGGGACAGGGAAATTAAAGCTATAAATGAAGAAATAAAACAGATTGAAAATTAGCAAATATCAAACAAACAGAAGAAAATGCATCTAGTATAAAGACAGTTATGTAAAAAGAAGACCAAAAATTTAAAGTGTAGTAAAAATACAAAATTTGAATGAGCCTTTTATGGAATGTCTTAGAAAATACATATTTAATTTCTTTGGGCCTTTTTCTTAATCTAATTATTAAAATGCAAGATGCATTATTGTTACATTTATATGATATATCTGATAATATAATCCCTGAACAGACTGTGACTTGCAAAATTCTTGATAAACTTTTGTAAATACTCACACTATAAAAAAATATAAAATCTTATATAGACAAGTCTTGGTTTATTAAATGCCCAATTTTTATAAAGAAGAAACTTTTCTTGGTCTTCTTGGATGTTATTTTCCATTTGAAACTGAGAAGTCAGTTTCGAGTATTCAGATGCATCTGTTGAGTAGATCAGAATAAACGTGACTGCGCTAGCCAGCCATGTTTGGGCTTCATATCCAGTAATTTGAACTGATGCTGTCCAGTATCCATAGTCCTGTGTCAACAACTGGATGCAGGTATCTATACCTGAATCAAAACTCAAGAAGCACCCAGCTCACAAACCCATGTTAACTACCCACCATTCTCAAGGGAAGCATCCACATATAAGTCCATATGAACAGATATCTTTATTTTCAAAACTCAAGCTAAATCACAGTCTGCAGGCTGATGCCTAGGTATAATCACCTATTATTTTTCAAATGACAGAGAATAGCAGAAAAATGTGTTTCTCATATTCTTGAATCCCAGATGCCCCTCATCTTTCTGGAATGTGGCACCAAGCATCATTAAAGCCAGATGCACTTGAATGTCAGTGAAGACTAAATGTCTTATGGCTCTGTCTGATCTTGACGCAGCTGTAACTTGCTGCAGTTCTACCTCAACTTATCTTCTCATTTAAGATTTTGAACTTCCATTTATCACTATACTGGATCATTTATGACTCAGAATGAATGTGCAATGGAAAAAAATATTATTTGTGCATTCTATTGTCACAACAATCCACAATATGGATTAGACTACATCCTTAAGTCATGTAATTTATTGTTCATTATCCTACCCCAACACAAAAAAGTAAATAAGTAGAAAAGAATGACAGGATTTAATCTCATCTCTTTTCCCAATCACTTGAAAAGGGACTTTGGGAGTTGAAGCTTCATGGTTATACTTAAGTATAGATTTTTATTTTCCCCTAGAACCTGGGGACTTAAAATGGATGAAGCGTGCCAGTCCATTCATCCATTGGCCATTGGATGTACTCAACATCAGAACAACTGGGATCCCCCTTACAAAAAAGCTAGTTTCCTACTGCAATGTTCTTCGCCTCCTTTTCAAGGGATGTGGAGTGATGTGTTTCTTGTCTAACTCTTCAGAGAATATATCAAAGAATTCCATATTGTTCTACAATGATGGTGAGAATCATGAAGTATAAATAAAATATTGCTATAATTGGCTTCCAGGAAGGAGTTAAAATACGGTGGTTGAATATCACCTGGCACTACTCATTAGTATCCATCTACTACAGAAAGAATGAATTTCTGCTTTCTAGTTAAGAAGTTTTTAGGCAAAAGAATGTGTAAATACAATTAACCAACTGAAGTAAAGTAAGTGTATTCCATCAATCAACTTTGACAATCCACATGAAAGTGAGAATTGGTTAAGTTTTTGCCAGAGATTAAAACATGGTGATTGCTTTCTTTTTGTGGTAGTGGTTTGTGTTTAAGGAGCCAGAAGAGTACAACTGTCTGAAACAAGACTAAAAGTACCCATCAAAGGCAATAGCATTGTTAGAGATCTAACTGCCTAGGTACAACTCTCATAGCTATCAATATACAGCATCTCCTTTGCAAGATTCTATGAGTGTAAGTTTTTATTTCTTCTCCTATAAATGCATGAAATTTGTATTTCTATTAATATTCAAGTGTTGGGACTATAAATGTGATATATTTTTTAAAAATATTCCATCTGAAAATTTGTTTATAAACAGTATGATGAAATTGAAAATAATTTGAAAAACATAACAAGTCTGTAACAATTACCTTTTGTAATTGCTTTTGTGATTTTAAAGACATAACAAATTGATTATTTTCAGGTAGAAACTTAAGTCACTTCTTTAGATACTCTGTCTACATATTAATTGTGTGTATTTAGAATGTGGTACTTTTCACAGTGCATTCATGGCTTCTTTGCAGTTCCTAAAATCTTAAGTTGGAGAAATTACATTTTCTGGTTCAATGTGATATTTACTAACGTGTCTTGGCTATTTTCCAGTAGCTTTTGTTTCAGGAAAATAAGATAATTTGGTTTTACTTCTTCCCAGTACAGGACATGCTTGGAATCACTGATGTATAGTCAAGATAGAAGCCAATCTATATTTACACAGCAAAATTATTTGAGTATTTACAATGTAGAATCAATTTTTCTAGCATTAGAATAAAAGAGCATATCCCTCTATGCTTACACTCCCATTCTATGGATATCTATAACATATTACTTCTCTTGTGACAGGTACTCTTCTGGTGTGTTTAATATCAAACTCTCCATATGCTAATCATAATTCTCAATGCTTCCTCTGTTTTTATTTTGTTGTTTATCATTCCCAAGGTCTCTGAATTAATAGCATACAAACAATGGTGTCTCACTCCTACAACCTCCCAGGGTCACATTGACTAGAGGTTAAACTGCATATTGTATGCGTCTGAACTCACAAGTTCAACACACATTCTTGAAGAGAGCAGGATTAGACTATGACAAGAAAGTGGCCTTCTTGCAGCTGGCTACAGGCACTGACTCCTGCCATTATAAACTGGGCTCTGGGTATTAAAGTTCTATGCCGCTCACTCTATCTTTTGGACACAGACAATTATTTTTCAATAACACACTACCTTATTTTTCAGGCTTATATAATTATAGTTTGTAATTTTCATAGTATAAACAGTAAATTAGTTAATGCTTCTTCCTTGCTTTCAAACTAAGATGACAAATTAGGAGAATGACAGCTATACATTGAAATGCATTGATTTAAAAAAATATTTTGGCTTGAGTATGGATGGTGCCATACCATACCCTGACATTATCATAGGACACAATGGAGTTGATAGGATAGAAACAGCAACGAAAAAGGAAAACCATGAAATTTAGGCATATAGAAGAGGGATGGGTAGGGCAGTGGTGGTACACACCTTTAATCCCAGCACTTGGGAGGCAGAGGCAGGTGGATTTCTGAGTTGGAGGCTAGCCTGGTCTACAGAGTGAGTTCCAGGACAGCCAGGGCTACACAGAGAAACCTGTCTTGAAAAACCAAAAAAAAAAAAAAAAAAAAAAAAAAGAAAAAAAAAGAAAAAGAAGAAGAAGAGGGATGGGTCATGGGGAATGACTGAGAGGCATTGGGGGTAAATACATTGAAAACATTTAGGAAATCTCAAAGAAAAAAATTGATTATTCTTTGGAATGTTGATATTATGAAATCTCAAAGAATTAATAAAATATCTTATTAGACTCCATTTTGCTAACATATATACCTCTTAGGCAATTATTCCTTTGATTTGTTTCACCCTCCAAGATATTTTTATGTGGACAAGAAAAAAATCAATATTTCCATTGATGGCACCTTCTTACTGTTGTTATTTTGTATCTGGAGACTTCAGCGGTTTCATTTACTTTTTGTAGCCTTCTAATATGGTACATACTCAGTGTTAGTTTGTAAGTTTGCATTTGTCATGGCTGTTTGGCACACATATTTTATTTTACTTTAGTTTCACATACTATTGGGAAGAAACAACTTTATTCCTTGGATGATTCCAGTCTATACCTACCATACCTGTAACTAATATTGCAATTTACTCCCTCTGTTGGTAGATATAATGTTATTTTTTCTCAGAAATTGTCTTGGGAAAGCAAGGACCAAGGAGAAAATAGGAACCCTAAGAGTAAAACAATAACAATAACAAAACAAACAAACAAAACCCCAAACACCAACAAGCTTGTTCTCTTGCTTAGCCCTCACTTCTAACAAACTAAATAGAACAGAATCTATCTCTCCTCTGACTGAAACAGTCTCAGTGAATCCTGAAAATGGCATTTAAAATGGACTGTGGCCACTATAAAAAATCTCATTGTTTTCACTCATGTGCCAGTAACAATGTATTTTTGCTGAAACAATTGCAAATCTAACTACAATGCCCAGTATACTTAGACTACTCTGGCAGCCTGGAGGCAGGGGTTTGTTGTAAGAGCAGGAATATTTGACTTGGCTAGAATTACAATAAGTGCAGCTGCAATGTGATAACTCTGGTTTACGTGGATCTGGTCTTGATCGGGTTGCTTGCCTGCAAGGTGTTTCCAAAAGAAAGCAAGCAAAGGAAAACTTTATCCAAGGATCCTAGTACCTTATTATGGTCTATTTGGAGAACGGTTCCTTCATGGATTTAGGGTATATCTGAAGCATGACTGAGAAATTTGTGTGTTCATCATGGAAGTGTGATTTGAGTCAGCATACTTCTTTGTTGGCATCTATTGCCATCCTTTGTCGTTCATTATGTCCCTGTAATGGCAACCTTGCAAATAACAACACTAAAAACTAAATACTAAAAACAATACTAAATACTAAATTGATGGAGATAGACAGTATTGGAAAGGGCATTCTCTTAGTCACTCTTCTAGTGCTCTGAGGAGACATCATGGCCCAGGATATTTTTATAAAAAAAAAAAAAAAAACAAAAACAACACTTAATTGGGGACTTTCTTCCAGTTTTTGAGGCTTAGTCCACTAACATCAAGAAAGGAAGCATGCTGAAAACACATGTGCTAAAAAAAAAAATTGCTGAAAGCTACATCCTGATCCACAGACAGAGAGAGAGAGACTGGAATTGACATGAGCTTTTGAAACCTCACACCCAATGACTCACTTCCTCCAAAAAGGCCACACCTCTTAATCTTTCTAAGGCTACCAAAGTGTCCCATGCCTTGGAGACTGGCCATTCAAACATATGAATTTATAGAAGTCACTCTTATCCAAACCAATGCCTGCTACTACTTAGTACTCAGAAGCTTGTAGCTATATTATAATGCAAAAATGCATTCAGTCCAACTTCAGAAGTCCCCATAGTATATCACAGTCTCAACACTATGTAAAAGTCCTAATTTCAAAGTCTCAAAGACTCTTGGCACTCTCTTAATTGTAACCTCCTGTGAAAACAAAATCAGAATCCAGGTGATTACATACTTCCAACATACAATGGCATAGAATAAACATTCAAATGCCAAACAGAAGGGAAGAAAGAACAGTAAAGATATACTGAACCAAAACAAGACAGAAAACCATCAAGGGATGCTCCACATTCTTCGTGTATATGTTCAACGTCAAAGTATTCTTCAGAAATTCCAAGTCCCTTCAGCTTTGCTGACTGCTACACACTTCTCTTTCTTGGGCTGGTTTCATACTCAGTTTGCAGCTTAACTCTGCAAGTATTCCACAACTCTGGCATCTCCAATATCTCAAGGTCCACAGCATAATCCAGGTTTCACATTCACAAGTTCACAAAATGGCTTCTCTGATGCCCCATACAAGGACACTCTTACACATTCCTGGCCTGAGCAGTTTTCCTTACCTTCAGCAGATGCCCCATCACATTTCTTATATCCTTGATTCTAAAGCCAGAACCATGTGGTTGAAGCTGCCAAGTTTTTCGACTTGTTGGACCTAGAACATGGTCGTTAGTTCATTTATGCTTGCATCATCTTTCTGTTGTTGATTTCTTTTCACTCCTTTTTACACGTTGTAATGCTTATCTGCTTGGTATCTTGTTCTGATACGACCACTTCCTTCAGTCTATTTTAGCACCATGCTTTTCTTTTCTTTTTTTCATTTTTTGTTTTGTCTTTTCTGTTTGTTTGTTTGTTTGTTTGTTTTTAAACAGGTTTTCTCTGTATAGCCCTGGCTGTTCTGGAACTCACTCTGTACACCAGGCTGGCCTTGAACTCAGAAATACTCCTGCTTCTTCCTATGAAGTGCTGGGATTAAAGGCATGTACCATCACCGCCTGGCTCACGCTTTTCTTTAAACTTTTATTCTCCTTAAACACTGGACATAGATCCACTATACTTCTTGGTGCCCGTTTTCCAGTCAGACTGTACATTTTGTATTTCTCTTTGTCACTCTTGCTAATTTTCTTTAAAGATCTGTATAAGTTTGATTACTAATACCTACCCTTCAGAATCAATACTATACTGTCTTAAAAAATCTTTTCAGTCAATGCCATTATCCACAATTTTCCCACTTATTCCAATGCAGATTTTCTAGGACAAATGTAAACAGTCATATGAAGAATCTCTAAGTCACTAGCTAATATTATTCCCTTTCAAAGCACTTTAGGCTGCTCCCTTACAGTTCAATTTCTCCTCAGCAATGTCTTGAATGTTCCTACTGAGATGGCCTATTATCCTTGCTTAAAGTATTCAACTATTTTTCTAGTCTAAAAGCCCCAAAGACTTCCAAATTCCTTCCATAAACACCGTGTTTGCCATTCCTCTTCAAACCACCACAGACATGTGTGTAAATAGAGAAGTGATAAGCAGAACATTGGAGTTGACAGAAAAGGACAAGTGAAGGCTTGAACCAAAGGAAGAGAAGGTGATAGTAATATAGTTACTTTTTCATTAAAATTAAAATATTTTTTAAATAGAAGACAGTGTGTCTTTTTGGTATTAAGCTTATGTCCCACTCCAAAAACACAGAGAGTATTTTGAAAATTAATTTAATTGCACTCAACTCAATTGAAGTCAATTCCATTTACTTCTGACAAATTACTCATTGGGAGTATCATCAATTTCCCAAGGAAAGGCTCCAGATTCTCATGATTTGTCCCACATTCTTAGCAATTATAATCTAGACTTCTGTAATTCTCATCTAAATGAAACATGACTTCCCATGATCCTCTTCTTCTGACTAAATAATCTGCAGGCTACTTACTAGGTATTGGATTTTGTAAAGAACAAAAGTCTGTACAAAACATGGCATGCAGAAGAGTGTGGGAAGTTTCCACACCCTCTCCAAAACTACCTTTCTCTAGATAGCATCACTTTGCATCAGACCAGAAGATCTCCAAATCCATTTAGAAGACTTGTTTCATTTGCTCTTTTAAAGAACCTCTTACATAGGAATATTTATTAGATTCTATGTACTTTGGTTTAACTCAATGATTAGACCCTCCAATTCCATGGAAGTGGTGGGAACGGGGACAGGATTAGCTATGCAAAGAAGTTTCAGAAGCACTCTAATGACATTTGAGGTTCCCCAGACAATCATCCTGCTCTTCTGAGGGATTTTGGAAACCTTATTTTATTAACATAAATGTGTGCTTGACAGAAAGGAACTCCATATGAGTGACAAACAAAATGTTTGAATCTCTCTTGAAGAAAATCTGGAAGCCAGGATAGCAGTCAATTCTTATAAGACAAAATTTTCTCACAGTTCCTGTCTCATGGGAAATGACATATACGATGCTCTGTCCTGGAAGCACAGAGAGGCAGGAAGCACTGCATTTGTTGAATCATTGGATTTTAGGTATGGTCATTGTAGTCTCAGGCTAGAGTTTAATGCACCAGAGAAAGTGTCATCAAGCAGATCAAAGAGACCCCAGTCCATGGACACTATAAAGCACAACAGGAAAGACATGAATGAATTCTTCCAGGACAAAATTCTGGCATTGCCAGTGTGCAAAACCTAGATGAGCATGTAAGAGAGTGCTGTTTTGGATAAGAGACTTTCACTAACGTCTTCTTAGTAGTAGGAATGCCAAAGTCAAAGAGTAAGTTGTGAATATTTGTTCTTTTTCATTTCCAAAACATAGAGGTCTTTGTTGGCATCATCGCCCCATGCCAATGTGAGCAGAATAAGGAATTAGAAAGAAATGGCAGGACCCAGGGAAGAATTGGGCTTTATCATTGCATAAGGAAGAGACATTTTAAGGCAGGGTAATTTGATAGAAAGGAACCCAATATTGGTCCATAACTGACCTAAAGAACTTGTACCTGGTTGAAGTAGCCTCAGGAGAATGGGCTGAACTTTTTCAAAATCAAGATATAACATCTTAACTCTCCCTGCTTCCACCAGAGCTCCTGTCTGCAATTAGACTGGATACCATTTAAGATTAAAGTTTTAAGCTGGCTTGAGGTTTTAGTAGACGGACCAGCTGGAAACACGTTTTCTGCACAAGATTTTGTTAAAGGCACAGGAAAAAGAGACTTAGCAAAATGGTGTTGAAACCAACAGTATAGGTTTCTTTTCCATCCTACATCATAATTTATAATTATCAATGAACTAGTGATATATAACATGTATAACATGTATCTAACAAAAATCTGAACTCTTGCTTATTTCATTATTTTCTTGTATATTTTCTCCTTCCTTATCCTGGATCATAGGCACCATTAAAATCCCAAAGAAAATAGGCAAATGTTAAAGATATGGTGCATTAAATCAGCAAATCAACTGTGAAATATAAAAAAAGCAGATTATTTATCCAAAAATGGTTGCAATTCAATATTGAAATTTCCAGAATTCTCTTCGATTCTGCTCTCCAACAACATAGTGACTGCAATCCTCCTTTCGCTCTTCAATCATTCAATAAATATGGACTCAACTTCACTCATACTAAAAATCTGGAGACTCAGGAATACTTATGAAAAATGTTTTTCCTAATGAACCTGAAATCCAAGTTGGGGTGACAAGACGGATTTAAAAAAATCACAAAAAACAAAGTTCTAATACATTAGAATGAAACTTTACTTACATATACATCAAGTTTTCGTAAGATTGTCGCTTGGTCAAACACATGGTTACCCTAGAGTCAGAAATATATTTGTGGAACTGAAGAGTATAGAATCTGCTAATTGTACTGATTAGAGGAATAGAGGATACATAAGCAATACTTTGAGAATTATTAATGATGTTAGAGGAAGGGCATTGGTAGGAAAATCATTACAGATTTCTTGGTTCTGGTCTAGGAGAACCTAGAATGCACTAGGGGAACTTTCACATAAACTGAGGAGCAAAAACAAAACAGCAGCCAGCCTTACTATGTCTGAAAGAGATCCTGGACTCAGCAAATTCAGGCATATCTGGGATTTCAAAATAGAAACATCCGAGGGAAGGAGAAGAACACAGAAGCAAGAAGCCAGGCAACTGTGGTAGCTCTTGCAACTAAAGTTATTAGAAAGGCACATATACTATCCTTGCCATAATGTGTATGTGATTAACATGATTTTAGCATTGCGTTGGGGCTTGTAAATGAGAGTAGTAATCCTCACCAAACTTCCACAGCTGGGTATTTTGAACTGAGAAGTATTGCAGGCAATGGGGACCACTTTTTAATTCTTATGGCATAATCTAGAAAATTCATTCCTATAAAATTATTACCTATGGGATAAACAGTAGGGTCAGTACTCCGTGAGTTGCTCATTGTATAAATGTTGATGATGTCCAACTACTGGAATGCACACAATGGGAATATGCTGAACTGAAGGCTTTGCCATGATTCTGACACCCTGAAGAGAAACTTCCGCCTGCTGATCAGTATGCTGTGGAGCACTCCTTTCTGAAAGTGCTGGATAATTTCTATGGCAGTTATAATTATAACATTTACTCATTTTTGGGTATAATTACTGATGCTTGCAGAAGCTCAACTTGAACGTTTCAAAATCATTTGAATATTAATTTAAAATACATTTCTTTCTGCTTATTCTTTACGTATTTTTAGCTGTGACTATAGTTGTTTACTTCATATAGAGAGGCGAAGAGATGTCATTACTCGGAGTTTACTTCAGACCCTTGTCAACAAAAGCTGAAGTCATAGGGCATAGATCGCTTGTGGTTCAGCAGCTCACACAATGACTGTTGTGCAACAAATGACACATTTTTATGTGTTCGTCGTCATTGTGGATGCTTGATTCATTATGGATATTTTAAGACCTTTGCAAGCTACTGAGAGGTGGGGCTGTTGGCAGTGTGCAGTGTTTAGTGTTTGCATTGCTCCTGGATTCTGACAGAACACCTAAAGATTGGTAAGTTCCTAAGTGACAAGACCACAATCGTGTCTGTTTTTACTCTTAATAAACTGTTAAGAATTTGTCTCTTAGCAAAGAAGAAGCTGTAGGGGGGAATCCATCTTGTATTGAAGTGTGTACTAGTTCATTTCTTGTCAGCTTCACACAGGTTAGAGTCATCTGTGAAGAGGTAACCTCAACTGAGAAGGTAGAGCTATGGGATATTTTCTTAATTATCAGGATGGGAAAACCTAGCACATTGTGGGTAGTGCTACTCTTGGGAAGGTGTTTTTGTGTTATTTAAGAGAGCAAGCTGAAAAAACAGTAGAGAGCAAGCCAGTTAGCAACTTCCTCCCCAGGTTCCTACTACTTCCTTTCATAATGAACTCTAAACTCCAAGATGAAATACACCTCTTTCCCTTTTTTTGGTCATGGTCCTTTTTGCAGCAATAGAAACCTAAGAAGAAGAAATGTGGATCCAGTCCCAATCCTCATCAGCAGAGGAGAGTTCAGGACTGAGCTTTTTCTCAAGTGGCTGATGATTTTGTGAGTTACGTGTGAAGAACGGAAGTGGTATGACAAATCTACACGTCATTTGGGGGGTGAAGAACAGCAGGGTTGAGGAGTATGTACAGGTGCTGGGATGATGTAACCCAATGAGGTAAGGCAGGAACCCATATTGAGGGCCTCCAGATTTTAACATGTGTTCTTCCTCACTGCAACCTTGAGTCCTTCTTAATCACCTGTGTCATAATCCAGCAATTCCAATACTTCTGTAAATTATCATAGAAAACTAAGTGGAATAAAAGGGAAATGGAAAAGCTTGATTTGCTTCCATGTTGCAAAAGTGTGTAATTTGGATAACCAATAATGTATTGTCCAGGCTGAAAGTAAGGTGCACCTTGTGCAACTGAAATCTTGACTTGCATATTGCTTACGAAATCCTTGGTATTGGCCACATGGAATTAAATATTGTCTTGCCTCTCAAGCAGCCAGAATCACATATATGCACCATAAAACTCAATGAAAATTTTTAGTAATGCTCTTTTATTGAGAAAATGTTTATTTTCAGTGAAAATCCACTCTATTGGTATTTACCAGTTCTAATTTTTATGTGCAAATACTTTGATCTTTGAAAACATTTTTGAGAATACTAAAGTAAGTCTCTTTTGCTGTCTTTCAATCATTTCATAAACAATCTTATTTTCTTTTTGCTGCTTTTCCTTCTGATCAATGGAGAGGGCTTACAGTTCAAAAGGAAGGGCTGTAAGTAACCACAGGGAAGCATTCATAGACGACAGTTCACATCGATATGATTTTGATTCATTGAAATCTATCTTGTGTGAATGGTACTCTATGTGTTGCATGAAAGAAAAAAAAACTACCCTCTGCATCTTCTAAGGAGAGTATAGTTCTTATAATTATGATGGTTCTATTTAAACTAAAGTATCCATCTGCCTTTTCCTCTTGCATAGACCTTTCTTTTGTGTCATCTTAAGTAAGCATAGGTTGGAATCGATATATTTCCTCACTTTATATTTTGTTACTTTATCTTTATTTTGTTTTGTTCATGCTTAGGATGTGTACATTTGTGTGTACCTGCATGTTTGCAGTTGTGTGCCCCCCTGTTTACTTGTGCACCTACATATTGAGTCAAGATGAAGTGGGTATCTTCCTTAGTCAATTTCCACAATCTTGGTTCAGTTAGGTGTCTCATTGAACACTGACCTTAGAAATTTCAGCTAAGCCAGTTTGGCTCAGTCATCCAGCTTTGCCTCCCAAGTGCCATGAAGAATGTAGAGCTCCACACCTGATTGGCTTTTATACATGTTCCAGGGCTAGAAACAACAACCCTAATAATTGCATAGGAAGTGTTTTATCCAAAGAGCCATCTCCACTGGCCCTGTTTATATATTTTTTTCTTTTTTTTATATTTATTTATTTTCTAAAATTTTTATTTACATTCCAAATCATTTCCCCTTTCCCGTTTCCTCCCTCCCTGAAAGTTCCATAAGTCCCCTTCCCTCCCTCTTTTCCCCCTTTCAACTCCCTCTTGCTTCTCTGTCCTTGCATTCCCCTACATCCAGTCTTTCCAGGACCAGGGGTCTCTCCTTCCATCTTCTTGGAAATCTATTGATATGCAAATTGTGTCTACGGTTTCCTGAGATTCTGGGTTAATATCCCCTTATCAGTGACTGCATACCATGTGTGTTCTTTTGTGATTGGGTTACCTCACTAAGGATGATATTTTCAAGTTCTGACCATTTGCCTAGGAATTTCGTGAATTCATTGTTTTTAATTGCAGAGTCGTATTCCATTGTGTAAATATACCACATCTTCTGAATCCATTCCTCCGTTGAGGGACATCTGGGTTCTTTCCAGCTTCTGGCTATTATAAATAAGGCTGCTATGAACATAGTGGAGCATGTGTCCTTATTACATGCAGGTAAAGCCTCTGGGTATTTTTAAGATGCAATTTATATTCTCTAACAATTGAACCTGTAGTTATAAATCAGATGAGGCAGGAGACATTTCAGAACATAAAAATTAAACATGTATTATCACCAATTAAGAATGTACAAGAAAATTTTTCTTCGAAGATATTTCAAATATACTCTAGATAGCTTGAAAATTAAGTCCACATGCAGTAGACAAACTAATAGCTAACTTTGTACATGTTTCTAAGGAAATTCTTCTGGTGGTTCTACTTAATTTTATCACCATGTTATTTAAAATTTTTTTCTATCATAGAAATGTAAAGTGTAGAATAAAATGGCATATAGACAGTAAGTTTAATGCAACTTACTACTTAGAAGTTGATAACTAAAGAGTAGGTGAGCAGTAAATGACTCATATGATTCACTTGTGTAAAATTGCTAAGTCTTATTATTTCAGTCATTACAATAACCAGTGAAGATTGAGCATTTAAGCATTCGGTCACTAAATCCATCTCTAAATGATCAACACAGTGCTATTGCATTTTAACAATTTTTCTAGTGAGAAGTGTGGTGGAAAGACGGTGGAGACAAAGGTGTTCTTTGAGCTATCTGCAATAGTTTTCTCAACAACAGAATGAAGTGCCTGTGGGCACTGTAGTGACACATACAGCCGAATTAACAGACTCCTACCGTTTGCTAACTAGTGCCCAGATTATGACAAAGATAATGCAAAAATCTCTTCTTTGATAATGGAGAAGCAACTTATTGGAACTTAACTCTCTGTTGTCATTAGCCTTTCCATAGGCTACCTCTCATTTACCTTTCTCATCTGACTTCTGGATCCATTTCTTATTTACATGATTCTTATTGATTTTAAGATAGGAATTCTGTAGCATAAGCTGGCCTCAAATGGCTGAGATGACCTTGCAATCCAGATTGCCGCATTTCCATCTCTCATATATAGATTAATATGCTACCATTTATTCTCTACATCATGCTCTATATAAAAATAATCTGTAGTTCATCACTAGTAAGAGACAAGTTGAATACATGACCAAATTCACTTGAATTCATTCTCCTGTGCCTTCCATACTGTAGGACACCAACAAATTATGCCTTCCATACCATAATATTGACAGAAACCTATGCAGTCCACACTATAGGATATCTACAACCATGCCTTCCATACTATAGTATACACAGAAATCTATGCAATCTGTATTGTAGTACACCTACGACCTATATTTTCATCATGGAAAGACAGTCACAACCTGTCTGTCACTTTATAGGACACTGATAAGCTTGTGCCTTATTCCTTAAAGGACACATACAAATTCATACCTTTCACAACCTTAAGAAATCCATATACCTTTGCCTTCTAAATTGTAAACTTCCTGCCTTCTACAGTATAGAAACAAGCATATGCCTTTTATACTGTATAACACCCACAAATCTATTCCTTCTGCACTGTAAGATCACTGAAAGGCCACCTTCTCCATAAATTGCACACCCACAAACAAAGAGGAAAGAAATTTTAGTTACTGCATCTTCAGGCTCAAGACAAGTCCATGCTACATATTCATGACTATGGATTTAACATTCTTTATAGGACCTGAAATAAGTATATGATGCTTTGATTTTTCAGGAGAGATGATTTGAGACTAAGAGTCACATGGGTTATAATAGTTTACAAACCTCTATCAGATAAGCATCTTGTCTTGGCAACCCTATGCCATTATGAATGAAAACATGTTCATTTTGTTCTTAAATTTGTTCCCCCTTTAAATTGAAACACCAAGGATATGTGATATTTTGGGGACTTCTGTCTAGTTTCATGGTTTTTTGGAGTACAGACAGGCATCTTTTACTAAGCAGGCCACAGAACAACCACCAACTAGATAACAGCTCAAGTCTATGGCATGGCCATTCATGTCCAAAAGGCGTCCAGCTTACCAGTTTAGTAGTTCCTAAACTCAAGTATATATGCATGCAAATGGTAAGACCTATTATGTTTTAATATTTCTCTAAATAATTTCTACATATTCTTTCAGCTATCACTTGGATATTACTCCAAATATTGTTACAATTACTGTTCTTTTCTTTTTCTTTTTTTTTTTTGATTTTTTGAGACAGGGTTTTTTCTGTATAGCTCTGGCTGTCCTGGTACTCACTCCATAGACCACACTGGCCTCAAACTCAGAAATCCACCTGCCTCTGCCTCCCAAGTGCTGGGATTAAAGGTGTGCACCACCACTGCCCGGTTTACAATTACTGTTCTATTTTGATAAAAATTTTGCAGCAACTTGCTTATATTTAATATTTCTCAATCAAACTATACCTACTCATGGGATAGAAATAGGACTACTTGAGCTGTTAAAATGGCTCTGGAGGTAAAAGTTCTTGTTGTCAAGCCTGATGACAAGTTTGATCTCTGTGACACACATGGTAGGAGTAGAGGAATTTTAATCTAGCAACATGAATGTTCTCAGAAGGCAACACATGCAAAGCCCTTCTAGAACTATGTATTCCAGCTGTAATGCACACACACACACACACACAGACAGACACACACCGGATTACAGTATTATCAGGATGCAATACATGCACCCCCTTGCCACACACACCTTTAATCCATAACAATAAGGATGAGGTTAATTTTTAGAAAAAGCAGCCATGTTTAAAACTGACATCTAATTGAGGGGCAGATAAAATGATGAATCACATAAACACTTGTCAGAATGAATCAGAGATAGGTTATGCCCAAATCTCAGAAGAGTATAAAAAGGAGAGGCTACTTAAGAGTAGTAAGAGAGAGGGGTATGATGTGTTGTCTATGTGTGTGGAAGTTTTACTGGGACAGTTTTACAGAGATAGGTTACCAAGAGAACTACCTAAACACAAATAAAGACAGAAAAAAATAGCTAGAGAATGAGAAAAAGCCAGATGAATAGAATATAATGCCAAAGTTAATATGAGGCCAGGCAGAGCAATTCAGTTGGAAGCCAAGAGCAGTCAGATTGAATCAATCATCTTAGAAGATTAGATTGTGTGGAGCCTAGAAGCTTCCATAACTAGGTCAAGCAATAGTTAAAACAGGAAAGGAAATGCTCTGAGCTCAGCCTAAGTCATGAATGTATTCACACAGATTGGGTATGGGTCTCATCGTGCCACTACATCTGTGGTAATAAAAGCAACATTTACAGAAGGAGAGATCTAACCTCTTACATGTGACATGTGACCTCCACACACAGGAGCCAATGCACATATGTTCAACATCCACACAAATTAAATGTATTTAATTAAAAATCAAAACTAAGAGAAGTAGTCCTTTCCATTTTCTTACAGTGATTTCCTTTAATTCTGTCATTTTGAATGAAACATAGACTCAAATGGTGTACTGTGGTCTATATTTCCCTGTCTCTTTAAAAAAACAGGAGCTCCATTATTTTTTTCTGAAACTTTCTTACATTTATCATTGTATTGATGCAAATGTATGATTAGTCAATTCAACACTCAAGGTGAGTTCATAACACTGACTTAGAGACACATTATAGCATTTCCATGCCATTCTCAATCATTTTTTTTTTGGGCCTTGTTGCACATTGAAATACTCACAATGATGCATAGACCTCTTTCTTGAGAGGCTACAATGCAGGGTGAAATAGGAATACTTTCTGGTAATATATTGCTTGTCACAAGGTGATTTCAAAGCACTTTGTTAACAAAGAAAGATTATTACCATCAATTTAATGGGACCTGAAACACATAAGTTAAATTACTTTTTCAAAGTTGAACAGAAAGTAAGTTACTACATTAGAAGCATAATTCATGTGCTTGTCATTACTGTGCTTAATTCTATCTATTGGAACTCCCTTCTTTTCAGTCTATTTCCCATGTGACAATTTTCTGCCCACATGGAAGAACTTGGCTCAAAGGCAAGGACTTCGTAATGCAAGTCTATTTAGCAGCTTCCATTTATCCTTAGAAATGTGCAGTGATGGGGCAAAGTGGAAACGGGTCATGTCAACAAGAAGTATCCAAGATGCCCTATACGAAGACTAGATGTGGAAGCATTCTTGAAATATATAGTGAAAAGTTTAAAAAGGAAATGAAAAGTGGGAAGAAAAAGTGCTCATTCAATTTCCTGTACTGATATTTGCTATTATATAATTTCATTTCTGGAATAACATTAGAATTATAATCTATGAAAAGTCTGTACCATTTACACTTCTTTACATAATAATCTTCTAAATATTTAAGTACATATTGTCATCTTTTAAGGAGCAATATGAGAGTAACTTCAGCTCATTTGAATCTTCTTAAATTCATATACATATACTGTCATATATATATTATATCATATATAAACATATATACTATTATGTATATATGATATATATATACACTGTCATGTATATTTTATGGACTATTTATGGGCCATTGTGATTAATATATGACAGTTATTAACAAATTTAAAATCTTTATAAAATTATATATATTTTTCATTCTTATCCTTTTAGCTTATATTTATTTACATAGTTATAAATAATACATACAATATTGACTTGAGAAGACATTTTCCCTTTTTAAGTAATATGTGCTTGGGTTGAATGGCAACATAGAAGTATAATCTCAGCTTTTATGCAGTAGAGGCACTATGTTCATGATTCCAAAGGAAGCTTAGAGTGCATAGTAAGATCCTAAGTCAAAAAGAAATGTATATATACATTTCAGGTGACAAGAGTTTATAATTTATCCTGAGGTGAGTAATAAGGTGCTCATCTAGCCTCTCAACTCTTGGGAACTGATCTCCCATAGTTAAAAAAATACCTGCTTGAAATGTAGTATTTTATGATATAGATTTTTATTAGTCCAAACATCCAGCATTAAGAATCAGATAGTAGATAGATTACTAACAAACTTACCCTACTCGGTTTGCAATAATATGCATGCAGACACTTCATCTAAAATAGTCACTCCCAATTTTATGTAACACGTGAGTTATTTTTAGCTATAAAGCACACTGTCATTTGTATATGCATTTTTCTCATTATGATCATCCTTGTCTAATTTCTATTTATTATAGTTCACATGACCTTTTTATCATTTTCTATGAAACTTTTATTTTTTAATTATATATTGAGATTATAACCTAATTACATAATTTCCACTTCACTTCCCTGAAGCCCTTATGTGAACCCCTCTGCATTCCCTTTCAAATTCATGTCTTTTTGTTCATTAATTTCTGTCACAAACATTTATGTATACACATATATATTCCTAAATACATATTGTAACCCAAAATAAGTTGGACTTTAAGAAAAAGTGAGTTCTCTAGTGTGACGATTCATATTTAAAGGACACATTAACCAAATCAATTATAAACTGTCTTAGAATTTTTTTTTTTTTTTTTTTTTGGTTTTTGGTTTTTCAAGACAGGGTTTCTCTGCATAGCCCTGGCTGTCCTGGAACTCACTTTGTAGACCAGGCTGGCCTCGAACTCAGAAATCCACCTGCTTCTGCCTCCCAAGTGCTGGGATTAAAGGCGTGCGCCACCACCACCCGGCTCTGTCTTAGAATTTTACACGTCATATACTTAATTAAAATTTTCACTTTATGCATTTTGGGTTAGAACAACAATTTTTTTTCTTTGTTTTCATTTCTTTTATTTTTTCTTCTTTTCCAAATATCTCTGCTTTGCTATATTGTTCTTGAACTTGATAAGTTTGGAACTTGAAGATGTGTTCTCTCTTATTTCTCTATGTTTCAACCTGAGCTAAACACTAATGTCATTTAAAAAGTTCAGCTTCTTACTTTTACTTTGCATTTACTTGATGAAATATCTTTATGTCCGTGCTTTCAAAATCTTTATTATGACCTGAATTTTAATAATTTCATTCAATTTGCACATTTTTTTCAAAAAGTTGGGGTTTTCCTTTGTATAAAGAAACAAATAAATTTCATGATACATTCATTTTTAATTTGACTGTAACTATAGGCTTTATAGGTATTGATTTTAATATAATTACATATTTCATGATGAGATGTGTCTTATTTATATTGTTTTTATTATTGGACCATTATATGTTTTAGAAAGATATTTTTCTCATTTAGGTCTTGAGAGTTGCCCACTATAACATGCATAGCTTGTTGCCTGTGTTGGTGGCAATCTCTTTGTTCATGAAAAAGAACAACAAAGACCGAACCGTTATATTGACATCAGCACTCCATCCACTTCCATAATCTTCTTAATCCTTATTCTAGAACAGGCTCTTTGCACACTGACACTATCCATTCTGAACAATGTAGGTTCCTTGCATAAATATAACAGAATATATTCAAGGGAATTAGGAAAGATATTAACTATCCAAGGTAGATAACCCTACAAGAAGGTAGTGAATGTGCCATCCCTGTCGGTTCAAACAACGGTATATGGCAGATGACAATAGTTATAAATATGATCAAAAGTTATCCATTTAATTTCCTTGTTTCCACGGACATCCTACATTTCTACCTCTTGTAGAGGAGACATTGAAAGAATTTATTGTATACTGTTATCTTTCATTTTTACCATCCATGTCGTTTGCACACTTACAGATCGTTGTCACAGGTTTTGATTTAGTAAAAATTCTCACGTAAGTTCCTATTCTGAACTGCTACTTACAGGGCTTGCACTTCTAGGGGTACTTTGAGTTGTGAGTCATATTTGCTCATGTACTTTATATTAAAAAAGGGTTGTGATCATTTATTGTGGAAAAGCTCTACAGTCTGTCTTTACGTCGCGACTCCTTAACAGTTTACCTTGTTGATATTACTGAATGCCTCCTCACTGACTCACTCTATGCAAGCCTTTCACATATCCGTTTTCCTTGTAAGTCTCTTGATCTTCCTATATTAAATATCTACATTTAAATTGCAATTGTCCTTGAAATATCTCCTGCACATTCAATGGATAGATACAAAGTTTCTTTTGTCCCATCTAATATGAATTACATAATTGCTCATTTTCTACTACAGACTTTTTTTTTCAGTTGGCTTTTCCTCAGGCATCCAGTGACTGCCATTTTCTGTCTCTAACCGGCCGTTTTCCTCAATGTTTTCTCTACTTCCACTTTACTGTGTCTTTCCTTCTCACTTCTCGCCATTGATTTTCCTTCCTTAGCAGTCATTTCCATTGGTCCCTCATTTCTGCAACCTGGCTCTGCATTTTCTTTGGTTTATCTTTCTATCTTTCTTTACTTGTGCTATAGATTTCTCTTCACAACACTTCTTTCTGCCTGATCAGAGCCTTTACTCTTTGCACTGTACTTGCTATTTTTTTCTGACTCTGTGTTTGCTTTTCTTCCATAGTTGTGGTTGCTTCATGCAATTAAAAAATTAATATACAAAATTAATGACGGTAATTTTATTTTTACACATATACGTATTTAATGGCTATATTTTATGGTAATCTCTCCTATCTTTCTTTCTATAATGTATCTTTTGATTGCTGTGTTTATTTGTTTTTAATGTTATATTTAAATTAAAGTGGTTCTCTTTTACTTTGGAACTACCAAATGCAAATAGTATATGTACAAATACAAATACAAAAAAGATGAAGAGGAAAAAATGGTCACAGTGCATTTCTTTATGGATGATTCTATGCGTAAATGCAGGGTTCATAGTTTCTTGAAATTGCATTTGTTCTGCCTCACATAAGTGTTTATCTTCTAAGATCTACATGAACTTAAAATACAGTCTGATAGGGACACAATGTTCCGTCTGTCTTCTGTGTTATAGGACAAAGCATTTCCTTCTCTCAGCTCTGAGATTCATTTCTCGTGGTCTTAGAGCATCTCAGTAGCAATGCTCTGTGCAGCACAATTCGAGTAATATCTAAGACAAGTATTCAATATTTGGAGTCATTATGAGCTTGTATGTACTCTAGCTTAGTGTCTTTCTATCCTCCATCATCTCTGTTTCCTACAGTGGAAGAATCTTCAGTTTAGTCCTCCACTGGCCCACATGTCCACAATGATTTCCTTTCCTAGACTTTTGTATACTTCCCAGCAAATGTAGCAGATAAGGATGATATTTGCCTCTTTTGAATGCTATTGTTGGTTCTTGTGATACTGAATGTTTCAGGAGAATAAATAGAAGCATTAAAAATACATCCAACCTCCTTTCTAATAGGCTTTCTACTTAAGAAGTAATTTTCATTTATAATGTAAAATTGAACATGTGATTACATTATTTACACACCCATGCTCTGTGAGTGACTGCATGCCAAACACAGCTCAGATGGCTCTAAAACATATCTCCCAGATGCTAATGAAACTGAAAATTTGTACCACAGTAGCCCTAGGGTGGTATTTTTAGTGATTAAATATAATAGAATGTGTTTTCTCTTTGGTTTTACTGGTAAGAACCACTTACTTTAAAAAAAGTATGTATGAATGCGTACATAGTTATAATTTCCAAAAGGTAAGACCTGTAAAGAGAGAAAGGGCATACTTTTATAATGAAAATTCTAAACCCCCAAAAATTCTTATGATAGACTCAACAGAAGCAATTAAACTTTTTTTGTTGTTTTGTTTTGTTTTGTTTTTGCTGTGTAGCTTTGTATCAGTGTGAATTACTTTTCAGCTAAAGTCAAAAATCCCAGAAAAAAGCAAGGCATAAGTAACAATTTATACCAAAAATGTAATATAAAGGCACTCTGAGTTTCTTTGTTGGTATCTCACAAAAGTCATATGAAACTACTGGAAAATAAACATTTGCCAGTTCCTCAGTTTTTCCAAGGCAAAGAATGGGCTTGATTCTTAAAAATTATTTGCTAGAGTGTTGAACAGACACTCAGCTTGTTGTAAAAATTATTCAAAAATAAAGTTGTACCAAATTCATAAGAAAAAAACAAACATATCAAGCATGCTGGAAGCATCACCAGTTTATTGTTATAATTTCAAACAAAGGAAGGGCTTACCATAGAAGAAAAATTTTTATTAGGAATAGCATACTTGTTACATAGACATTCCTCTTAGAGGACGTTATTAGTGCTAATTAAATGATCTGATAATTGTAAACCAGAATGGAGCTAGATGTGTACTTCTAGGATTTTTACATCTCACTTTGACTTATTTTTGGTAAGCACATGATAGAAAATCATAGAAATTCCACACTTTAAAGAAATCTGGCATATTGACAACTGACCTGACCAGGCAGACATGGCTGGAGCTCTGAGGAACCAATCTCAGTTTGTAAACCATGAAGAGAGGTGAAACTGGAGACATGATGGCCATGAGGACCAGTCTGAGGGCTAAGCTGGCTCTGACACTCACTCTCTAAGGGAAGAAGAGGTCACCTAAAGTGTGGCGTAGCAAGAGAGCTGGCTCTGCCCCTCACATGTCCAGCAAAAGATGTAGCTTCTGTTGCATAGACACAGGGGAGCTAGCAGGCAAACCAACTCAGCTACCACTCAGGCCCAGTCCCAGGACTGGATCACCCAAACATCTTCCTCATCTATGAGCTGACAGAACATTTGAAGGGACCTGTCCTAAATCCATAGTCATAGAAACTCCATGACAGAAGACAATAAGAAGCTATCTGAAGGTGTCAATGAGGGTCCAGTATGGATGATACAGTAGAGGCCAGAGGCCTTGAGCTAAACTAATGACTCATTGAAATGAACATCCTCAAATACCTCTATTTGGGCAAAAAGCATACTATCAGACTTGCCACAACATCCAAGAGCACTGTGATGCGTGGAAATGTGATGGAGAGTCAAGAAACACAGAAAAGAGGAATGTCCCATGTGGCTGCTGTTCTTAGAGAAGTCTATTGCTTTCCAGAGAGGTTGAAGTGGTGGTTTTGATTTTTTTCTTCCTTTCTTTTTTTATTTTTTACTTTTCTAATTTTTATTTATTTATTTATTTTTATTTTCTATTTTGGCGAGGGAGGTTACAAGGTTGGAAGGCAGAGTGGAAGGACTGGAAAATAAGTGGGATTGGGTACATGATATGAAATTCCCAAAGATTCAACTAAAAATTATGTTAAAAATATGACATATCGAGAAACCCTGCCTCGAAAAACCAAAAAAAAATGACATATCATGAGAATAAAACATGATTTGTGTCTCATTCTATTTAATAGTGAAATTATTAACATTGACACATAAAGCTGGAGAAAGTATGAACCACATACACATAAGAACATAAATAGAACTGGCAGCCACACTCTCTCACATTGCTGGGGACATGGAATGTATGAAGTGCTACTGGCTACCTCTGTCCTCTTCTTACTACAATCTTGAAACCCTACAGAAGGACATTAGATACTTTTAGATATTAAAATGTAAATATTAATATTCCCAAGTCTCCTTGGAAGAGTAAATATTTGGTTTCCAGGAAGAAATGGAAGTGGTCCATGTCTAGAACCACGAGTCAAATGTGAGTACCACAAAAGCTCTACCCTTATGCATCTTCCTTGTAGTCAGATTGCAATGTGGTATAATTCCTAGATAAAACAGAGTTTATTTGGATCAAGACAGAGCTATACCTTGGAAATCTGTGGACAGAAACATACTTTTCAATAGATATAAGAGTCTCAAATTCTATTTCCAGATGAAAACCACACTCTAGAAAGTGTCATCTGAAGTTCAGTAGAGGTTTCTTTGCCTATTTGTTTGTGAGCTGGGTACCTGTAGTTTCTGTTAAGTATCATTATTTGATGTTTGTGGAGAAAGTAGCTGAAAGGGTTGGAAAGCATGCAGCAGTAAAGATCATGTCCTAGAAAGACCTGTGTTCATTCAATGAAGTCCATATTTTGTGATAAATGAGTCTGGAGTATAAAGATTTTGAAAATGACAGGTAAGTAAGTAAACTCTTAACAGGATGAAGATTCAGCCATTGGAAGACAAGAGAGTGTATTGAAACTGTGAGTTAGGTTAAAACACTAGGTAAAAGCAGAAAACTGAAGTACTCAGGACATTCATTTAAAGTAACAACCAGTAATCTTAAAAAAGCATCTGGTCCTTGAGAAAAGTAACTAAGAAATCTGTTTCTTTTAGTGGGAGAGATTAGAAGAAACAAAAGCATAGTGTTGCATAAGAGGGATATGTAAAATATTGTTTATTAACTTAGAGGGGTTCCAAAAGAGATTAACACTTTGGTTAAGTGATAGCCTCCATAGGGTGATAGATAGGATAGTGAGTTGGTGCCTAGGGCTCAAGAGTGGAAGAGCTGTTCCTACTCCTCACTAGCTACAGCACTTGGAAGAGCAGCCCAGTACCTCACTTGGGCAGCACAGCAAAACTGACCCTGGAGCCATGGGCATGGGAGAGTCAGCCCAGACGACAGGAGAGCTGGCTCTGTCCCTCACCTCAGAAAGGCAGAGGAGCTAGTGGGCTGACCAACTCTTCTTCTACCCAGAAGCAGATCCACAGTTCTAAGTTGGCCCATCCCAACAAACACACCATCTAAGAACTGCCGGAGTACATGTAGTAGCCCACCCCGCAGATCTCAAGATGCAGGCTCTCCATGACCCAGGGCTAAGATAGTCTATCTGAGAGATGTCCTGCTGAGGATCCAGTATTGACAGTGTAGCAGAAGTCAAAGGCCTCCAACCAGACCAAGGACTCATTGGAATGAACATTTCCAAGTAAAGGTGTTTGGGCAAAAAGATTTTGTGGGTGACACACTGTGACACAGCACAGTGGATAGCTTCCAAGGCAAGACAGGATGTTGTTATTGTTTTTTCTTTTGTTTTGTTTTGAGGGGATGTTGCGAGGCCAAAGAGAGGATAGGAAGGGTCATGGAGGTGAGTGAGGATGGGGTAGATGATGTGACATTCACAGAGAAAGAATAAAACCTTTTCAAAAAAAGGAGAATGGATGACTCAGTGGAAGCTGTCTCATCACATGTCTCATGCCAGAACAGGTGTTGACTCATGAAAGACGAATCTTTGAAGCCTCCTGTACAATCAAAATAATGACCAAATAACCTAATGACTAAAATTGCTGGAGTTACATTAAATGTCAGGGGGCATAGAAAATTAGCCAGGGAAAACAAAGAAAAAAGGTCCTAAGGATGCCCACACTGATTCTTGGAACCTAATGAATTAGAGCTATGTGAGAAAAGATTCAGTATTCATATATTGAAATCTCCTAGAACACGACAACACATACAATCATAGAAGTAATTATGAGAAGACAGAGAGATGGAAACTGTAAGAAACAATGTAAAATATATGCATTCAGAAACATGATAATGATTAAGAGTTTCTTCAGTAAACCTATTAGGGGGCAGATGTAATTTGAGGAAACAGTGAATTTGTAGATGAGGGATTATATTTCTCAAATTGAAACAAGTGAGAAAAGAAAGAAAAAAGACAATACAGCATCTATGGGGCAATACCATACAAGTCCAAACACAGACGCAGCTAGAACTAGTGAGGAAACAAGATGGAGAAAATGTTGAAAAATTCAAGGATTTCTTAAAATCAATTATAGACAGAGTTCTGAGAAAAACAAGCTGTAAACAAGCAGGCTGAAGTTTAAGGAAACAGCCTTTTATTATATCAAATCCAATCTGCTAAATCACACAAAGAAATCTGTGATGCTAGAGGAAAAATACTATGTAAAAATGACCAAGGAGTAGAATTATGAAAAGTTTTATATTGCAGATGATAGAAACTAGCAGATAATCAAAGTACATGTTTAGAGTCTATTTATTTATTTATTTATTTTTATTTTTATTTATTTATTTATTTATTTATTTATTTATTTTGGTTTTTCGAGACAGGGTTTCTCTGTGTAGCCTTGGCTGTCCTGGAACTCACTTTGTAGACCAGGCTAGCCTCGAACTCAGAAATCCTCCTGTCTCTGCCTCCCAAGTGCTGGGATTAAAGGCGTGCGCCACCACCGCCCGGCTTAGAGTCTATTTATTAAAAAAAGGATTTTAAAAGGAAATAAATAACTCTACAAGTACAGTCAATCTGGAACTCTACAACCAACAAGAATGTCCTTCCAAATTTAGAAGAAACCTGTACTCTCCACACTGGGGAGATAGAGACAAAAGATTGGATTTCAAGGCAGTCTTGGTTGATGGGGAATTTGGGGCAAACCTACATGAGCCCTATCTTAGAATAAAAATGTAGATGAAGATTTCAGTTAACAACTTTTCCATGAATATGATACAGAAAGGCTTATTGCTGTATTTGACTCTTTAGGCACTTTTCCACCCTTAATGCCAAAGTGACTGGGACTCATTGGTACGCTGATTTCTTGGAATGCAGGAAGCTACCTACCTCTTGAAGACTTCGTTTAGATGCACTGCCCCCTAATCATGCTCACCTCATCATAGAAATAATTATTTTGACTAAATGAAACTTAGTGAAGTGACAAAGCAAACTAGACATAACAGGATCATGAGCCTCCCTCTTGTTTGAAAGTAGAATTAATTGTAGTTTAAGCAAAAATGGAGGTAGGCATGCTACTGCTATTTAAGATGAAAGCTCTAGTGAAGATTTCAGTTAAAGTTTGACATTGCAAATTCTTCTAAGTGGTTAACGAATATTTCTTTTAAGCATCCATTACAAATTTATGAAGTCACTGTATGTTTTTATCTATGTACTAAAGTTACTCAGAAGATTTATAAAGGAAAAAATCCTTTCTCGCTTTCAATGTCATTTTGTAATAGTTTAATGACAAGGCAGTCAGACACTCAAGACTGAGTGCCAACTGACTGGAAAGAGGTTTTTTTTTGGCCCAAGAAAATAATTCATACATCAATGTTATCTTAAGCTATTCCTTTGAATGATGATATGTAGTCACCTGGGAACACAGAAGTGAACCCTGGCGAACTAAGCTGCACATTTATTACTGCATCGCGAGAGCGAAGCTGTGATTGCACATTCTGTCCTCTCCATAAAATAAGTACCCAAACTTTTCTGAAAAGTGGTTTTAATGCAATAACCTGAAGTTCCAGGTGATTTTTATCGTCCTCCAAATCCAGATCTTTAGGAAATAGTAGTTTCATTAGCTACAAACACAAACATCTCATTTGTTTTGCAAGTTTCAACCACGTGCCAGAGGGAAGAGCTTGCGGCACGTCATGACATTCTATTCCTTCTTCTGTGTACAGTATGACAGTATTGTTTGTGATAAGCATAATACTTCTAACTGTTTTAGGAAAGTACCCAAGTGATTAAGTAGGAGTACTAACCTTGACATTCAGTTGTTTCAGGATAAGTTATACACAGTGCTGTAGTACAGTGTTGTGTTCTCAGGATTTTGGCCACTGTATAAATTTCATTTTGCATGTAAGCCTAGTTTCTAGTTTCTGGTCTGTTTTTGAAACTTTCTTTCCATGGGCAGAGCTGCTGTGACATATGCAAGGACATTCTAGAAGTATATTTTTTCAGGTAATCTTCTCGTGCCTTTAACCTACATGAGCTTTAGAAAATGGACATTCATTAGGGAAATGCAAATCAAAACAACCCTGAGATTCCATCTCACACCAGTCAGAATGGCTAAGATCAAAAACACAGGAGACAGCAGTTGTTGGCGAGGATGTGGAGAAAGAGGAACACTCCTCCACTGCTGGTGGAATTGCAAGCTGGTACAACCACTCTGGAAAGCAGTCTGGCAGTTCCTCAGAAAACTGGGCATGACACTCCCGGAGGATCCGGCTATACCACTCCTGGGCATATACCCAGAGGCTTTACCTGCATGCAATAAGGACACATGCTCCACTATGTTCATAGCAGCCTTATTTATAATAGCCAGAAGGTGGAAAGAACCCAGATGTCCCTCAATGGAGGAATGGATTCAGAAGATGTGGTATATCTACACAGTGGAATACGACTCTGCAATTAAAAACAATGAATTCACGAAATTCCTAGGCAAATGGTCAGAACTTGAAAATATCATCCTTAGTGAGGTAACCCAATCACAAAAGAACACACACGGTATGCAGTCACTGATAAGGGGATATTAACCCAGAATCTTGGAATACCCTAGACAGAATTCGCATATCAATAGATTTCTAAGAAGATGGAAGGAGAGACCCCTGGTCCTGGAAAGACTGGATGTAGGGGAACGCCAGGACAGAGGAACAAGAGGGGGTTGAATGGAGAAAAGAGGGAGGGAAGGGGGCTTATGGGACTTTCGGGGAGGGAAGAAACGGGAAAGGGGAAATGATTTGGAATGTAAATAAAAAAAAACTTAGAAAATAAAAAAAAAAGAAAATGGACATTATTACACAAGAAAGTTAAGCATTTAGGTTGACTGACCCAGTTCTTCCTTCAATACTGGTCTGTCTTTGTACAACTACAAACCCTACATTTTTTTCTTTTCTTTTTTTATTTATTTTCTATATATTTTTGGTTTACATTTCCAATGATTTCCCCTTTCCTGGTTCCCCCATCCCCGAAAGTCCCATAAGCCCTCTTCCCTTCTCCTGTTCTCCATTCAACCCCCTCTCACTTCTCTGTCCTGACATTCCCCTACATCCAATCTTTCCAGGACCAGGGGTCTCTCTGCATTTTAAATCATAGAAAAAAATCTAACTGGAAGCATTGTGTACAGGCATTTTGATGCAGTCTAGAGTTGGTAGGAAGAAGAAACCTTCCTTGAACATATGTTCCCACCAGATGTGGGTGAGCCTCTAGATAAGCTTGTTTAATATATTCTTAATTAATGTGAATAGAGGAGACCTGTCCACTGTGGGTGGTGCCACCACAGGTAAGAATGTTCCCCTTAGTATAACAAAGCAAACCAAGCAACCCACTAGAGGCAACCCAGTGAACATAGCTCCAAATGTGACCTCTGCTTCAGTTTCTATCCAGAGTTCCTGCTCTGATTCCCCTATACCCATAGGAATGGCTATATACTCTAAGATAAAATAAAACCTTCCTTTCCCAAGTTGTTTTTGCCAGTGTTCTCTCACTGCAATAAAACCATAACTCAGATGGATTATATGAGTAGGTGCAGTGAGTCTTTACATTTAGATTTGTAAATTATAGGGAACATATTCAAAACTAATTCTGGAAAGGAAAAAAAGAATGCCCTGGATTTTATAATGGGGATGCCCAAACTCCATGTAGATTGAGACACTAAATGTAAAAGTTTGATACCAGTTTTCAAAATCAAATTCTAGTTTTCATATCTCAGAAAGGCAAAACTTGTAATTTTTTTTGTTATTATCAGATACATGCTGAGCTTCGTCAGACCAGGCCCCAGGAGCTCTAGGTTACACTTACTACCAGGACTGTAAAACAGAGATGGAATCTAAGCATTTTTAGATGAAGTTTTTCCATACATCAAACTCTGAATCAGTCTGTAAACATAAAGACTTGAAGAAGTGACCAGCTTATATTTCATTAATGTGGTCTGCACATGGATATAGATAGGAAGGACCTCTAGGGACTTAAGAACTGACAAGGACATGGAACGACACTGATAGTAAATGAAGACTTATTCCCCAGAAAACAGCATGACTACTAGGCTGTAGAAACTACTGATGCTTGAAACAGACAAGAAATAAGAAAACACACAGTGTGTGTGTGTGTTTGTGTGTCTGTGCAAATAAGTTTTTATATATGCACTTATATATATGATATATATATATATGTTTACATATATACATACATATACATACATATACATATATATATATATATATATAGAGAGAGAGAGAGAGAGAGAGTTTACAATAAGACAGTAGGGATTTAGTAGCCAACTGGATGATATGAAAATAAGAGTGAATGGGGATAAACCTGAGATTTTGATTTTCCATTCACAAGTAAATAGTTTTAAGCCTTAAGGTATTTCACCTATAAAATCTTATTGTTTCTCTGCAGCATCCTATAAGACTCCTGTGCTTCTCATTTGCCATGATATTAGAGGGAAACTGAGACTCATTTCTATTAAGCCATTTCCCCCTTAGGCTACAAAAATAAATTGATATCTAAGTAAGATTGGAATCCAGGACTACTAACTTTATTCTCATGCAACTTTTTATTATATTGCACCACTTTGCTATAGATATCAACAGTAGTATATGCCCTAGGGAAATGTCAGAAGGAGGGGAGTCAGTGACATGTTTCTTAGATGCATGGCAAGGTATCAATAAGCAAGCAAGGCCTATATGATGCTTTAGAATTCTGGTACATGATGCTGCTATAAAATCCACTCTACTCTCTAGAGCAGACAGAAATTTAGTTATGGAGAAAATGATTAGAGGTTGAAAGCTGTTCAGGAGTTCTAATAGTCTCAATTTTGTTCACAAAATAACTTATAAACCACCCATATTTTAGCAGTACCTCCTTCCCTTGATTTATAATCTCTTTTTTATGAGTTCAGAATGGAATCAATGGTCTGGAAGAGCACAGGAGGGTAATGCTTCCCAGAAGAGATGATGCTAGAAAAAAATGTGCTGTCCTCGCACTTTTGGTGTTCTTCTCATTGGTCCACAGGTTGTTTTCCTTCTCAACTGTGATCTGGAAATATACAACTGGAGGCTCTAATAAATGCTCCAATGTGTGACTGGCTAATTTTATTATCAGCTCTCTCTGAAATGAAGCTGTGCTATTCTGTAACAGAAGTACAACCATACTTTTAACTTTGACTGAAAGAAAGGAGAAACTTTGTGTAGTGGTTCAGAGAAGTGTGTGTTTGCTTTTTGAGTGGTGTGTAAATTGAGCATGTATATATATATACATATATATATATATATATATATATGACTTCATTATACTTAATTTTCTTTAAGAATATTTCCTGAAAATATCTTAATTGTCTTAAAGAATAGACAATTATTATTATTATTAGTAGTAGTAGTAGTAGTAGTATTAGCATTATTTTTCAACAGGTGTTGTAGTTACCAGTGTCTCTTTATTTACAAAATATAATTTTGTCTTCCATGACCTCTTTTCTAGTTCATTTTGCACAAGATAAATGCATTTTCAAAACTATTTGTTGGGGTTGGAAGTACTGCCAAAATCTTCCTCAAAGTAAAAGTAGACTCAATCGTGAAAATGTCTGATGAATTAATATTCAGTTATTCCAAGGAGCCATCTGCCCAGTCATTTATCCAATCATTATCAGGCCTTACGAACCATTCTAGCACTATATTTGGGATATACTGCCCTGTTCCTTCTAGAGCTCACTGTTCTGACTTCACTGTCTGCCTTCCTCAGTGCAGTTACTTGTTGTAACAAGGGAGTCCAATACCTTTCTAGGTAAGAGAGTCCAGATGCTTGTCAAACTCTGTGACATAGTTGCCATCGCTGTATGGAACAGGCATGCAAGGCAGTCATAAACATTGTTTTAAATGTGACTTACACTGGCTTTTTTTGTTAGGGTAATTTAAATACATTATGGTTAGAAGCTAACTTTCCCTTTGACTTTTTGTCTTAGGTCCATGCATAATTTAAACAATTAATTATCATATATTAAACTCTTATGATGTGCTCTGATTATATTGGCAGTATAGAAAATTTATATCTCACAGCAAATTCTAAGAGCAGATACAAGCTCAATGTCAACATTCTGATTTCACATACCAGTATCCTGTACTCCGACTTTTGATTCTGAGACTGAATCATGATTAATTAAGCAAAGGTGAAACAGGGACCTCCTAAGAACTTCTTTTAGATAGCAATGTCTTAAAGGTCAGAGCATCATACATGATGGCCAGTATGGGGAATGACCTCTCTATTGATTGAAACTAATCCTGCCATGCTTCAGAAATAACTACCAAATGTAGACAGAAACTGCAATTGTATTATTCCAGGAAGATGAACAAAGTCACACTTGACCAAGAAAAGGCACAACAGGATCCATAAATCAATGTGAGTTGTGAGTCTGTTCTTCCATCTTGTGAGCACAAGTGCTTACTAATCTCAAGGTTTACGAAAGCAATCTTTGGTCCTAACAATTGTGTTGTGAAGTTGATTCTCATTATCGTCCTGAGACCATCCCTTTTTTTTGCTTCTTTCCACATCCTCTGAAGTCGTAGAACATTACAACTGCCAAGTTTCCTATCTAGAAATTCCTACCTACCTGCTACAGTGTGGTTGGAATTTAAGATTACCCTATAGAAACAGCTGTTGGTATTTGTTATTCTCATGAACATCCCCACATTTAAGACTGGTAGGTTAGCCTGAATCAGCTATATGGCACAAGAACAGAATTAGATCTCAAGAGACTCTGTAGGAAACCACAGCTTGGGAGTGCAAGCACAGACACAGGTGAAGCATTCTGCAACTAACTTGCTACTTTTGTTAGAAGATCAGCCTATGTAAGCATAATGGCATTGTTTCTTAAAATGAAAGGAATTAAATCATCAGCAGAGGAAAGAAAAACAAGGGAAGATAAAAATCAAATAAAGAGAAACATCAGAAGCACAAGTGCCTGTATCCCATCATTTAAAAGCTCCAATCTTTTTTGGTGACACCATCTTCTGTAATACGGCACAGTCCACCATTGCAATTATTTATTACTTGAAAGCTCTCCTTTTTATAGTGGTAATATTTAAGAGCCATTTTGTTTGTAAGTGGTTCAACACTACTTCTTAAATTAAAGAATACACTAAAATACCTATTTTGCATGATTAACTGTACTCACGTAAAAGAGTAGTCAATATATATTTGTCACCTACAAAGAAAGGTAGTATTTTAATGTTTATATTTTATTTTTTAAGCATTTATTTTTATTTCACTTAATTATGTATATTCATGTGGTTTGTGTATGTAACATGCAGGTTCCCATGTAGGCCAAAGCTATTGGATATCCCAGATCTAGCATTATACTGGTTTGTGAGATACCTCATCTAGGTACGAGACAGCAAATTTGGGTTCTTTGAATGAACAGTATGTTTTCTTAACTACTGATAACATCATTCCAGTGCTACCAATGCCATTTTAAAGGTCTACTTTTGAGTTTTGCCTACTACTGCTCAATATACAACAGTGTAACATGGTTTATAATACATGCTATTGAATAAAATGATGGCATAATGTAAACATAACTTGGAAACTGAAGTAATATATGTTATCATCTATGTATTTTTTATTTTTTTATTTCCTATATTTTCTTATTTACATTCCAAATGATTTCCCCTTTCCCGTTTCCTCCCTCCCGAAAGTCACATAAGCCCTATTCCCTCCCACTGCTCCCCATTCAACCTCTGTCCTGGTATTCCCCTACATCCAGTCTTTCCAGGACCAGGGGTCTCTCTTTCCATCTTCTTGAAAATCTATTGATATGTGAATTGTGTCTTGGGTATTCTGAGATTCTGGGTTAATATCCCCTTATCAGTGACTGCATACCATGTGTGTTCTTTTGTGATTGGGTTACCTCACTAAGGAAGATATTTTCCACTTCCGACCATTTGCCTAAGAATTTCATGAATTCATTATTTTTAATTGCAGAGTAGTATTCCATTGTGTAAATATACCACGTCTTCTGAATCCATTCCTCCATTGAGGGACATCTGGGTTCTTTCCAGCTTCTGGCTATTATGACTAAGGTTGCTATGAACATAGTGGAGCATGTGTCCTTGTTGCATGCAGGGGAATTATGTATTAATAAGCATGTCGATTTATGTGTTTGTCAGTAAAATTGGTTGATGCACCCATAAAATAGTTGTCTCTGCTAGTGTATGATCCATTGTCAAGTTATAGAAAACTGTTATTTAAAGCACAGTTAATTTCATTATCTTCCCCTCCCAAAAATCTGAATATCTTTTTTCTCTGTGAAGCAGTTTATGTTAATAGACAGACCCCACATCAGCTATATTTGGATAAACAGGTCACTGAATTGACTGTTAAGAATGACTAATCCTGGTAGATGGAGAAATGGCTCAGACGTGAAGAAATATTGGTATTCTTCAGTAAACCCCCTTCAATTCCTAGTACCCAATCTGTACTCCTGCTCCAAGAATGTAACACACTCTTCTGGAGTTTGTGGGCATTTGTACTTGCAAGTACGTATGTACATACAACTGTGCACAGGCATGTGCCCAAACACACACACACACACACACACACACACACACGAAAGAGTTACAAATAAAAACAAAATGTAACTATAAAAAGTCCTGATGTTCTGATGCTGCTCCTAGAATTTTTGAGATAGATGGGTCTATCTTCCAGACTAAGAAATCCAGATATTTGCACTAGTTAGAAACCACATAGAATGATCTGAGATACTATATTTGCCTAGCCTCCTACCCTGAGAATCTCTCATGGGTCTTAATACCACAGGCACATGACCACCATGGAAAGCACCACACAAAAGTTTTGAAATTCAATGTGTCAAATTCAACTTCCTATTGTGGTCCTGAAAAGGGGGAGATGACTAACTAAAAAAAAATAGCAAAGTGCAACTGACTGTTGCTCAAGGAGCACCAACAACGTAAATTGTGGGCTAGCCTTCAATATTTTCAATTTCAATACGTTTCAATTTTTCTAGTATAATGATGATGAGAATTTTGAATCTTGCTTGCCAAATAGAGTCAAAGAGGCAGACTTGATAAAAATGCACAACTACAAAAAATATAAAATTTGATGACTATGATAATGCATGTATAATAGGAGAACCCTGGCTATCATCAAAAAATAGTATCAATAGACACTAGTTACCCACGTCTTTTGTAATTTTCATTGTTGTTGTATTTGTTATTATAAGAACACATGGCATATACTATTTCAAGAGAAAGACAAAGAGTTTTGCTTTCTCATGTTTCCATTACCATTCATGAGGCGGTTTTATTTTGTTTGTCTTTTATTGACTACACTATTAGTGGCAAAGATTTATTTGGCCATTCCAGTGGGGTTACCGTCTTGAAAGACAACTATTTCAGTTTTAAGAGCTTGAAGTAGGAGGAGGACTCTGTATTTTGAAGCAAGTAAAATAATAAGCACAAGCATTGATAAGCTCCATGGTAAAATTCCTTAAGCAATTCAGTTTATCAGTTACATTAAAACACAATTAAACAGAAAACCCTAGGTTCTTGCCATTCCCTGTTGAAACAAATGCAGCAAATACTGACAACAGATGTTGTCAACATGAAAACATACATGTTGAATATTCTCTCACTCAAAAATTACTGCTTACATTGGATAGATGCTCAATAAGCTGTCCTATAGAGATTATTATTATTGTTTATATACTCGACATAGAAGGAATCCTCTCAATGAGCTAACCATGTCAAAACACATCTTAAACAAATGACTAGAGTCTGTGGAAGTGCAACTATAGCCCCATGTCTCTTTAAATATCCAGATTTTAAGAAAAAAAACAATAATAACATGCAACATATACCTCTACAACAAATTTCTTTGTTTTTTTTATTGAAAATTGATATATGCTATAACCAAGAGACCTAAAGAAGACAGATAACAAGGAAGGCCCAAGGGAGGATTGTTGAATCTTTCTCAGAAGGGGAAACAAATTAGATATCAGATGTAGATGCAAGGAGAGAACTTGGTAAAAGAGGGAATACGGAGGAAAGTGGGGCAGGAAATGGGAAGATTCTATATAGAGAAGGGAGATCAGTCCTGGGGGCATTCTCTAGGATGTACCAGAGACCTGGGATTGGGGGGAGGTTCTAGGAGTTCTATGGAGACAAGTTCAGCTGAGATCCCTAGCAGTGGGTTGTATGGATCCTTAACTGGTCTCTGAGCATGGCTTCCAGTTCAGGGATAAGCACAATCCACCTACAAAACCTTCAACCTAAAGTGTGTCCTGCCTACAAGATGTATAGCCACAAGGATAGAACAGAGTCTGAGGGAATGGCCAACCAATTACTGCCCCCATTTGAGCCAATCCCTGACACTATCAATGATACTCTGTTATGCTTGCAGACAAGAATCTATCATAACTTCCTCTGAAAGATTCCATGCAGCATCAATGGAAGGAAATGCAGCAACCCATGCCCAAAAATTAAATGCAGATAGGGAAGTCTTAAGAAAGAGTTGGGAGAAGGATTGAGGGATTCCAAGAAGACAAGGACTCCACAGGAAGACCAACATAGTCAACTAATCTGGACTCTTGGGGAGTCCCAGAGACTGAATCACCAATGTGAGAGCTAGCATGGGCTTGACCTAGTTTCCCTGCACATATGTAGCAAATGAGGAGATTGGTCTTCATGTACCCAACAACTGTAGCACAGGTTGTCCCTGAGCCTGCTGCCTGCCTGGCTGTGGATCCCACAACCCTAAGTGGACTAGTGTGCCTGACTTTAGTAAAAGAGGATGCCCCTTGTCCAGCACCAACTTAATGTGTAGGGATGGTGATAGTGGGTGGATGATAACTAGAGGTGGGTTTCCCTTTATCAAAAAAGAAGAGAAAGGTGGAATGGGAGGAGAAAGTTCATGAAGGAGTATAGGGAGGAGAGAAAGGACTGATATTGGGATGTAAAGTAAATTAATGAAATAAAATAAAATAAATATAATAAAAAATAAGAAAGAAAATAAATACTTCTCTCATACAATGCATCTTATTCATGGGTTCCCCATCCTCCATTCCCCACATTACTTTCTCCTTTTCCTCACATCTACTCCCAAACTTCTAAAATATTGAAAATATTAAATCCATGGCTAAATTTGGCTACTATCAAGTCTTTTAATCTACCGTATCCATCTTCACTTCTGTGACTACGGAAATCTATGCCCAAAGTCATGACTCCAAGGCCTTAGGAAATTCCCGAACATTTGATCTTGAATGATCTTGATATGTCTGAAGTCAGCAAAGATCATTAGGAATTTAGAAAGGAGAACTTCTGATGGCTAGAAGTAAAAACAGTTGCTAATGGGAACTTACCATAATTATGTTTGTTAATGTCTCAGGATATGATGCTTACAAATTAGTAAGTGTTCTCCAATTACTTTGGCTAGCTCCAAGGTCATATTTAACCTCCCAAATGCAAATATCCAGACTCTTCAGCAGCAATTAGGATAGATTTCAGTAGGATATCTTTATGTCAACTCTACAGTTTTACAATGTTGATAACACATATCCCTTACTATAACTGTACAGACTATACACCGTATTTCACTGATGGGGGACAGAGACTTGGTGAAATGTTTGTTTTATTAGAAACAATGAAACTATGCTCACTTCTTAATAGTTTACCCCTTTTGAGGGCATATTTATCTTCAAGGAGAAAAATAATTTGGGGAAATAAAATCATTTATTCACTTACTTCACCAACATATTCAAATATAATGTTTTTCAGAGAGTGCAAAAAAAAATACATCCTTGTAATGTAAACAAACTATGTCCCCAAATTTGCTCTATGTTATTAAGGTTGTTGGGTCAGTCAAGATCCCATCTGAGAGGATATTAAAGGATGAAGAGGGAGGGCTTTCTAAATCATGTATGCTATAGAACCGAAAAGAAAATCTTTTGAAGAATAGGTCATTGGTTTTGATATTAGGGAATAAGGTATGAGATGCACTTTGAAGAACTGTAGGCCAACCAAGCAGTTCACACATAGTGGTTTTCATTAAAAAGTTGCCATTTATCTTATCATGGTGAGTTTATCTTACCATGAGCTGTCATTGAAATGATAGGGAATTGCTGAGGCTGACTTCGGCACAGCAGATATCAAAAAAAGACAGATGGTGACTTCGTAATGACAGGCACTGTCCTCCAGGGCTCATTCCCATATCGAGACTTGGGAGCTCTGCCATCAGTACCAACCTCTGGGATGGCACTGAGAAGAGGGATTAATAGAGCAATTTTATATTAGTAGAGGCTTCTGACAATCTTAGGGGCAAATCTGGTTTCCTTATAAGTGTTCTTACACCGAGAAAATAGGCTGACAGTGAGACAAATGGATATTTTAGTGTTTAAATGTAAGATCTTTAAATAATGCATACTTTTATAACATTTGTGAATTTTCTTCTTGAAGTTTCATAGTTAAAATCCTGGGATTTTCAACCATTTCTTCTCGGGATAAGTCTGTTCTTCTGTTTCTTAATTTCCTGTATTGTTACAACAGAGAACCATTCTGATTTATTGGGGATATTGAGGAAGGTGGGGAATAAATGTGTCTTTAGACTTTTTTACTGTGGTGCTTCTAAAAGTGCCCTGCATTTGATCTTATTAGTAATAATGCGCAAAATAGAAAATTGAACACTACTTGTGTTACCTACATAAATGGAGATAAGGTTTTTTATATGCTCAACTTTACCTCCCCTCCCCAAATCAAATCCTTTAAGCAATGGGTCGTATTCCAGGGTCCATTATCACCTGAGGTGGTAGCACAGTACTTGAACTACTGTCTCTGTTTCTCTGCTATACACTTCGGGATAGCTCATGACCAGTTTCTTTTGGTGTGGAAAGAACTTGTGACTCGTGCTGCTCGTGAATTTGTCTTGATATTTTTGAATTTTCTCTCTGAAATTGGTATCAATTCCTCGACAGAAACTAGAAGACTATTATTTTTTTATAGACATTTCCAACAACCTATCAAATATGACCTAAAATTATAATTAATTATTGATATTTTACCTAAAATACAATAATTTACGGAAATAAATTTGTAACAATATGCCTATTTACTTCTCTTTTCAAGACTCTTATATTGAACTATATGATAGACAAAACAATAATCTCAAAAATTTCTCAAACCTGAATTTTTCCTAGAAATTTGTTTTAACGTGGTGAGGTTTCCTCATGTGTTGAATTGGGCATCTTGTTATACAATCTAGATCGGGAATTGCATACTATCATTATACTTAGTTGAATACCATTTCGACCACATTCCCTGACTGTAAAAAATTGCATCAGACTGATGTAGTATATAATAACAAGATGACATTTAATAATATTCATACACTTTAAAAATCTTGAAAATAAGGGACAAAATAGTAAATATTATATAACAATTAGGTTTTGTGTTTTTATTTTGCTTTTGTTGTTGTTATGTTGTTTTGCTTTTGTTTATCATTCTAGTTTTTAGGAATTTTTTAGTTTTTGTTTTTATTTTTTATTACATTAAAACTGAGTACTATTGGAAAAAGTTAAAACCCAAATATCATGTACCATTACACGGATGTAATCCGTTTCAGTGATTTGTTTGGTGTGGTTTTTTTTCTTAGTTTCTCCATTTATCAGATGCTTAAAACTCTGAAGAATGGAGTTAAGTAATTGTTCATTAGCTACTAGGGGGTCTTTTCATCTATTTAAGTAGGTTTTCGTGATGTGGCTTCTTTTCCAAGGGCTGGGAGGTTTGCTGCATTTGCAGATGGGTCCTGGCGTCTGCAGCAATGGGCTCTTAAGCTCCAGGAAGCTCTGTAGAGATTGCCATGTTTTAATAGAGCCATGGGCACCCAACCCATACTCAAGTCTAAGTACCTGATGCTGATGAACACTTCGCTTCCTGCTGCTTTAAGTGGAATCATTAAGAGAAATGCAAGTTTCAGCGCAATGGAAAAGGATGGAAACTTCCATCTTCATCAGTTCATCTCTGCTAAGTGGTCCACAAGTCCACACCCACACTCCTGATCCTTAAAAGTGATCCAAATCCTATTGTTAAAATATCCTGAGATACCATGACATCTTTTTTTGTCCCTAGAAGCTGGGGTAAAAATGTGCAAAACCTGGAAATTCATAGTCCCCCTTTCTGTCTATCTCTGTATATATAAATATATATGATGATATTATATACAGGATAATATAGGCAAGAAGATAAAAGTATTTGACAAAAGCTGTTCAAACGTAGGAAAGTTTTTATTTAATGCTAAGATATTCCTGAGCTTATTATCTGAACTTGCATAGAGAGTAGCCAGTTGTGAGCTTGGAGTTTCCATTACTGAAGCAAGAATATGAGATACCAGACTTATATGGGTGGCTAAAGAGTAAGAAGGGATTTCAGTGATAAGTAAATAAAATGTAAACTTTTTAGAAACATTGACTCCTTGGTGTCCAGGTAACCCCACAAGTACTTTTTCATATAGTTATAGGAACAATGTCCTTTTAAAGGATGTATCAAAAATAAGCTGATATTTTATCTGCTTTTGGGTTTCTGAGGTATTTGGGAGTAAAAATTTAAACATCCAAAAGCTACAAAATTTGTCTTTAGTCATGAACACAGAGACATATGACCCAATAGAAAGGGTGGTCCTGTATTAAATATAATCATGTAATCAAGTAGAAAAATAGGCAGGCAAAAGCAACATGTGAAGAGATGTCCAAGAGAATATGATTATTTAAACTAAGGCCTTGGGGGGAATATAAGAAGATGATAACTTTGAAGACAAAAGAGAGAAAATTCAGGTGAGAAAGCATAAAGAACAAAATCTGAGTCAACTTCAACCCAGTACTACGCTATAGACACTTATCTGTGAAGTGTCCGTCTTTGCCCAGCCCTTGAAGGAATCCCTCCCTTTGCGGCCCATGCAATCTTGATGAACATCTGTTTTAGCTTTCTTTATTTCAATTGTATATTTATGAAATTGCACCCTCCACTTTCAATAGCCTCAGGGTACACGTACCAATAAAATTCCCATTGATTAAAGTATTAAAATACATGAAAAGCAACAATAGCCGGCAGCAGTGATGATTAAACACATAAGTATCAAACAAAACAAAACTGTGATTGAAAAAATAAAAGAAAGAAACAGACTTCTCAAATATATGCCGTAAATTTGGGCAGGCCAGCTTAGAATACTGGCAAAATTAGCTGAATTATGACTCTCAAAAATGTGACTTTAAAATGTAGGTAAAATTTATTGTTTGACTTGATTTCTGCCAAGTTTTAGTATATTCTTCCCATCTCTCAGTGATGTCTCTTTAGCTCTCAAATGAATATGGGTTTATATTCAGCATAGAAAATGTATTGTGATAACACGACATAAGAAAGAATGAAATTAAGAAATTTAAAATGGCATAGAAAGGGAATCAGCACAAATATGGCCAGTTTCTAACTTCACTTGTAAATTTTATGATTGGATTTTGTATTCTTGATCCTATACATATAATGGACTCTGTGCTTTTATATATATATACTGTGATTATAGATATTAAATGCTGTGTGTTTAGAGACACTTCATGTATACTTGTTAATATTTTGGCTATCTGTAGTTTGAAAGAAAATAATGCTCTCTTTTACCTAGTACATATCTGAATCACTGAATGAAACAATATGCCTGCATTGTACCAATGTTTGCTCAATTCCTCAAAAGCTCCAGACACATGCTTATGTAGACACTTGGCTTCCTAGAATTGTAAGCACGACTCTAAAATTTGACTTCATTTACCTAACAGAACACTCGATTTATTTCATTTTGAGGTTCCATTTTTAAATAAACCTTGGAAAATATTTCCATCATAGTTGCCATCATCAACATAAATATACAGAAGATACTGAAATGCACACAGTCCTAGCCCCTGTCAATCTGTATGTCCTGGATACCTTCTCTATTTTCTTGGAATGAATGAGCATCATTAACCTTTACTTTGATGGACAAACATAAAGACTGTAGTATAATTTGCTAAAATTTAGAGACTCAACACTAATGATGACATCAGAAATCACTTCCCGAGATTCCATTTACTTTTAAACTGATGAAATGCCTGTAGTGGTATAGGAAACAATAGAAATGTGCACGGATAGGAAGTTATAAGAACAGTTTACACCTTTTAAGACAATAATATCACATTATCCCTATTAGTATTTGAATATTTTCTTTTAAAAATGTCCATAGTTTTACAAACTTGCATAGATTTTTTTTAACACATAGATTATATGTGTTTGCATTTTTTTGGAATTTCTTCAGAAAACAGATATCTTTCTACCAATGTAAGCTCCATATGTCAGATATATACATAGGAATGACTCCTAAAGGAGTCGGTTCAAACCTCTGCTTTTAAGCCAAGCTTGTGTATATGCAAAAGAGGCATATTCAGTCAAGCAGTACCTATCATTTCTGTTGAATAAATAATTAAACTTCTTCCTAGGGTAACCCAAAGTTAAATTTTAGATATTCATTAAAAGTTACTCTGACTCTAAATAAATCATTAAATATTTAGTTCAAGAGACAAATATTTATTCAATATTTTTAAATGAAATGTAATAGTATAGAATAGGTATTATACAGTAGAAAAAAGACAAACAGCAAGTCTTGGTTAAAAAACCCACAGTAAACAGGTAAATGTAAAACAAATAAGGATATGTCAATTGTAGAAATAAAAGTCAAGATTAGAAAAGTAGTGGAAGGAATATGAGGAGAGAAAAAGGACTTCAGAATAGGTAGAGTGGTCAGGGAACACCTTGTACCGACATGAGAGGAAGTAATAAGATACTTGTAAAAATATATTGTACCAGAAATGAAAGAAACTCTGCTCACTAAACTTGTGGTCCCAATGGGACATCTGAAATAAGAACAGGACCAAGGATATAGGCAAGTAAGACAAGCTTACAGGCTCAGTACAAACTTCTATGACCCATTGCATAGAAGAAATTCATCTCATCATTTATTTTTATGTTTCAAGTAGCCAATTATATCACACAGCATCAGTGTCTTTTTTTAATAACTTGCCCATGAGAAAATAGATTTCTGACTTTTTTTTTAAAGGATTAGTGGACTTGATTAAGTCAGTGAGTTTACTTTTTGGTCTAAGACCTTGCATGTCTCTTCTTCAGCAGATTATACTAATAATCACAGGACTCCTGATAGTTCTACTAGTCAACATCTTCAATTCTTTTCTTTGGTGACATGTTAACCCACAGACATAAGACATATATCGTCTAATTTATTCTTGAAAGTAGACGACATGTCAAAGAGAATATAAATTAAGAAGGTAAGGACAGCATAGACCTTAATATACTATTATATATTTCCTAGAAAGATATATTTGAGTGGTTTACTTCTCACTATAGAAACTATAACACAAAGGGTCCCCAGTAATAAAGTTTGAGGGCTTCGGTAGGCACTTCAGAGACAGAAAAAAAGTTTACTACAGGAAAATTGCCTATAGGTACCACCAACAGTGCTGAAATAACTCATGCTCTATACAGCATAATGTTTGCATCTAGATATCCAGAAACTGGTAGGTAGTGCACATAAAAATGTAGTTAGTATCTCTACTATTCTGATGTCCTTAGGAAAACAGATAATTAGTAACTAAATACTCACAGGTAATTGGTGTAAACAATTATATATGTGCTTCCTCATCAAGTTCTGACTTTGGGAAATGAGAAACTATATACCTGAAACAATGCCAGTCTTCAATATGAACCTTCTGCAAACACATGTACACATATCACACAACGTAAACACGTATCATTTTTTTTCTGCACTTGGTTTTAAATGTGAACTACTTACTCTCTCAGTCTAATTTGTGAGGTTGGTGGGGAGCAGACTTTGAGTTTAAAAACACACATGTATGCACGTTATCAAATGTATTGCACATGTTTTCACATATAAGACGATGGTTTATCACCAAATCAATCAAGTTTGAGTATTAGTGTATGCAGGCCTGGATGTGGGATCCTGTGGGTGCTTTTGGAAACCCAGTAATGAATATAGTGTTTGTGCAGCAATGATCTCTTGCTCTTCTGTAAATCTGAAGGTTTGTTCCATTAGGCAGTTTGCTAAGAAAGGGGGAAAGGGGCTCCTCACAATGAAATATGCTGTACTGAACATTCCAAGAAACTCTGGAGAAGATTATATACTCCTGACAGCCCAAATGTGATAAGTATATCAAGATTTACTGTCCCTTTATTAGTTTCTCTTACAAGAGAACACCACAGCTGCCAAGTCTGAATCATTACCCTCATTTTTCCTGATATAATCAGTACGAATATGGTGACTGCTTGGATATTGCCTCCATGTGAGCTTTTCTAACTGAATAAGGTGAGATCAACCTTATTGTGTAGCTCACTGATTAGAGCTCTGATTAATGCTGCTGCTTTTATTTTCATTTCTCAGGCTGAGATAATGCATATGCTCCCAAGTTACAGGACCTGGCACTTGTTTCTGCTTCAGACCCTCTCTAATATATTTGCAGCAAGTTTTGCAAACCCAGAGTCTTCTTGCAAGGCTTAATTACTGCTGGAGTCTGCCTTTTCATCTCTCTTTTCTTTGTTACAACTTTATAGAAGAACAAAAATGCCCTGAAGATACTTAGTTTGTTTGTTTCATTATCTTGTACAATGTCCAGTCCAAAAGAACAACCAGGCCAGCATTTTCAAGGTGCAGACATTTTACATTTCCTGAGACACTTTTAAGTAGAGAAGGCAGGAAAGCATTGGCATTCACCAGCTCCCTAAAACTCACATGAAAGATTTTTTTTTCTGCTATCTGAGAGGTGTTGCCATTAAAGTCTAAAGACAACTGAACTAGGAGTATGAAGGATATCTCCATCCTGTTGATCACTTCCCTAAGGAAAAGAAGGTTAGACCCTTAAGGAAAAATTCCCTCCATCCCCAAACAAGGGAAGAAACAGCCGAACAATGCTGCTTTATGCTCAAAATGGGCATGTGACCATTTTAAGTGGACAGTATCATCTCCCATAACCACACTTTTGTACATGTGGAAAGAATGAATTACGTAGGAAAAAATAGGAAGCACAGCTGAAAATGCAGATTAAAATCCTGACAAATGTGTCCTTGCTGTGTACAGATTCATATGAATCTGCTAAGAGGCTCTTGTCTACCCTAAGTCCATTTGACTGGCATTGCATTTCATAAATCTGGGAGGAAAAGGAAAAGAACAGTTGGAAGAAAGTAAGACACAATCTCATGTAATAAAATGGCTTAGAAAAAAAATTGGTCTGAAGACTTATGTGCTACTTTTGTAAATAAAGCTTTACTGTAATGAAGACATACCCACTCCTTCCCATGGTGTCTTCATAGTATCGACTTCCATGTCAAACAGTATTATAATAAATAAAAGAGAGGCTGTTTGCCCATAAGAACCCTAGAAATTACTGTCTAGTCATTTACAGGAAACTTTGACTACCTTTTTGCAAAGAAATTTAATGATCTAGTGATGCACCTAACTTCAGCCTCTGTACTGTTCAGGGCCCTCTTGAAACTTCTCTTAGTTCTCTTTTCTGTTTCCTTCTTCTTCCTTCATTTGTACAGTTCATTCTAATATGTTAGCCATATTCTTAGATTGGCTTGCTACCATATGTGTATGTGAACTTTTCAGTAAGAACTTGATTCATACTGTTAGGATAGCCTCACATGAGGGAGAAATACTTATTTGAAATATATGAAGCAGGGATTATAGAGACATCTGACTTTACTGATTTGCTGGGGACAGTGTGATCATGATTTGAAAATTGTGTACTGCTTGGTTACTAACAAGAGCAAGACTAGGATAATAACTGAATCTATGTATTTTGAATCTAACAAACTATCGCTGCTTCAGAGAACTTGTAGATCAAGGAGAATTGCAGAAAATTTTGATCTAATCAATTCCTATGATATGAAAGAGGAAAGGAAGAGAAATAGGGATAAGAAGAAGAAAAACAGAAGGAGAAGAAGAAAATGAGGAGGGAAGGAAGAGAGGTAGGAAGGAAAGGAAGGGAGACAGGGAAGAAAGGAATGTAGCTAGTGTTTTGTGCTACTTACAGGTGTAATTTTCCTGCCATAAAATATAACCTCTGTGATTGATACTATTAAGTATTCCCTGTCACTGACATTTGGAAGTACCTACCAGGCTAAGTATGCTATGACTCTTTTAGAAGACAAAACCAGGAGCAAGATGAACTGTGTGCGATAAAAATGTACGTAAACATCTTCTATGCATTAAGGGACTCTACTTCCTTTTCTCATAGATCTTATATATTCCTGAAAATGTGTTATCAAAATGTGTCATTAATTGTCATTCTCTCTATTTTTGGTACGGGTCAAATGAAAATGCGAACACTAAGAAATAATCTATAGAGCAATAACCAATTGTAAACAAGATTATAACTGCATAAAGTGGATTCATTATAGCAACATTCTGTGTAAGTTCGCAGGCATAGAGAAGGATACTTTCCTGAACTTTTGTGTGTTGCTCTTTTTCTGTCACAGCTCTCTTCCCCACTGTGGCTATGCAAACAAGTGGGCTTTCTGAAGACATAACTAGTCTTATAAACACATGGGGGGAAATAATTCAGAGTTCTCTCTCCTCTGCTTCTTTGTCATTTGACAACACAGCAATCCCGTTCTCTGGGGAACAGTAGCTGATGAACTCTACCACAGTAGAATGACATCTTAGTCCCTGGACATGAGCCCTCTACCAGACAAAGAACCTCTGAAGCTCTACATACCCAGGGCCATAATTCTGAAAAAATGGATTTATATTGTTCTTGAATTATCTATTTTGACATATTTTGATGAAATAGCAAAATGGACCAAGACAAAGAATATCTATGATTTACTAAAATTATTGGAGAACAATTAAAACGATTTTTAGCATCCTAATAAAATTTCGGAAGAATATGTTAAACAGAGAAAGAGTCTCAGGTGTAGAGCAGACTATAATATAAAAAGATTAGCATATTACTGTAGAAATGAAAAATGTAAATGGAAACTCAGTCACCAAAGGAAGAAAAGTTAAAATACTACTAAAAATTGGAGACCATGACAATAATTGCATAAGCATTCTATGGTTGCATCCCAAGCATAAGAATCCAAATTTGATGTTCTGGAATACATGTAAATGATGAAGACAGTATATAATATCCAAGGAGAAGACAATTGAATTTCTGGAGCTTGCTAGCCAACCTTACAATTTTAGCAACCTTAATGATAATAAAGAAAATAATATAAAAATAGATAATTAACAGATGAGAAACAACATGTTTATACTTGTGAATGAAAGTTGGTTTACATATTAATGAGTTAGTATGTTTTATACAATTTTGTGATTAGTTCAGATTTAAATTGAAAAGGAGAAAGAGATAAAGAGAATATCTTTGTCTATTTGAAAAAATTTTGTTTAATAATCAGCTCTGACAAAATAAATTTAAAAAGCTGCCATCAAAATAAGAAACTGGTGTAATATAACAAATAGTAAAGCCCACTATAGCATATTTTAAAACATACAGCTAAAGTTGTTATTTTTTTTTTAAAAAAAAACATTTTATTAAAATGTTGATGTTCTGGCGGAGTGAAATCTTCTAATGAACAGATCTAATTTGTAGTTTATTGAAATATTAACAAGTGAATCTCCTGATAGAGAAGAAAAATTATAATCAGACAAGAAAATATCAATTACAGAAAATTAAATAAAAGAAAAAATAAAAGGAAAATTCTAGAATAAGTGTTTTTGATAAAAAATAAAATATTTTTATTTTGATAAAATAAAAACAGAGCAAGGGAAAGAAAAATAAAGATAAAAGAAAAAGAATGGAGAAGAAAAACAAGAATGTTGGGCAAGTAGCAAATCTTGGAACATTGTTCAAAGAATAGGAACGTTTAAGAAAGACAGTGTTTCAGGATAGTAGTTTGATAAGGAAACAAGGCTTAGAGTTAAGAATAAAGTAAGACATTCTTCAAGAAAATACTATGCATGACTTTATTTTGGAACAAAAATAATTAAAGACCTCATGAAACTTAAAAGCTTCTGTAAAGCAAAGGATACTGTCTCTAGGACAAAACAACAACTTATAGATTGAAAAAATATTTTCACTAACACTAGATCTTACGGAGGGCTTATATCCAAAATATATAAAGAATTCAAGAAGTTAGACACTAACAAACCAAATAACAGAATAGAATTCTCAATAGTGAAGTCTCCAATGACCAAGAAACACTTAAAAAGAAATGTTCATCATTGTTAGTCATCAGGGAAATACAAATAAAAACAACCCAAATATTCCAATTGCCAATCAGAATGGAAGACCATGGGGGTTCCCAGTGGTGGAGTTAAAGAAAGGACTGACAGAACTGAAGGGGTTTGCAACCCCAAAAGAAAAACAATATCAACCAATCAGACACACACACCTCCAGAGCTCCCAGGGACTAAACCACCAACCAAAGAGTACACATTGAGGGACCCATGGCTCTGGTCGCATATGTAGCAAAGGATGGCCTTGTCAGAAATCAATCGGAGGAGAGTCCCTTGGTCCTTTGAAGGCTCGATGAGCTATTGTAGGGGAAAGCCAGGGTGGAGAGGCTGGAGTGGCTGTGTGGGTCGGGGAGCGCCCTCATAGAAGCAGGGGAAGGGGGGATGAGATAGGGGGTTTCCGGGGCAAACTGGGAAAGGGGATAACATTTGAAATATAAATTATATATGTGTGTGTGTGTGTGTGTGTGTGTGTATGAATGTATGTATGTATAGGAATGGTAAGATCAAAAAACTCAAGCAACGGCACATGCTGGTGAGATGTGGAGAAACAAAGACATTTCTGGTGGGATTACAACTTTGTAAAACCACTCTGGAAATCAATTTGGTAGTTTCTCAGAGAATTTGAAATAATTCTATCAAAAGACTCAGCTATACTACTCCTGGGCATGTACCCAAAACATGCTCCACCATACCAAAAGGATATGTGTTTAACTATGTTTACAGCAGTTTTATTTATAATAGCCAGAAACCAGAAAGCATCCAGATGTCTCTCAACCAAAGAATGGATAAAGAAATTGTGGTTCATTGACATAATGGATACTATTCAACTATTAAAAAACAAAGACATCATGAACATATCTGACAGAGGCAGATGTGGATACTCACAGCCAAGCATTGGACAGAGGTCAGAGACCCCTATGGAAGAGACGGGGAAGGATTGAAGGAATTGAAGGGTATGGTAACCCTATTGGAAGACCAACAATGACAACTAACCTAGACACCTGGGAGCTTCCAGAGACTAAGTCACCAACCAAAGAGCATACATGAGATAGCTCAAGGTCATTAGCAGGTACACATGTAGAAGAGGGCTGGCCTTTTCTGGCATCAGTTGGAAAGGTAATCCATAGAGACATGACCCCCCATTTGTGGTGATACCTGGTTGGAAACACCCTCTCATAGATGAAGGGGATGGGAGATGGAAGGAAGGAATTCTGTGAGGTGGGAGAGAGGTACAATTTTAGGATATAAATAAACAAAACAATGAATTAATAAGGAAAAAAAGTTAAAATTTCCTCATAAAGATGTAGTTAGTATTGATTTCATTGGAGAGATGGTCACACATCTAAGAGTATATAGATAGCACTAATAGGATTCAATGGATTTTTTAAAATGAAAATATAATGCTCTGTGGGTATGGAATGAAGTATGGATCTGGGAGGACTTGGGGGACAGCAGGAATGATTATGTTCAAAATACAATCTATGGAACTCTAAAATGATTAATCAAGTATATCTTAAAACTATATGAAGATAATCAGATCTAATTTCACTGTTATCAGTGTGACATAGAGATCAACAGATCTGATGAGGAACCCAAACGAAATAGCTACATCTCCATGACAATTCCTGGACATGTAGCTTAGGAAACACGATGCAGAGGGAGCATCAAGATGAGAAGAGTACCAGGATGTCTACTGTCAGTCTTACACATATTGTTCAAACACAAGTTCTGACCAATGGCAATATCAACACACATGCTAAGCAGGAGTGAGGGGTTTCATGGGTTTGCAACTCTAGACAGAGAACTATAGGCTAGTAGTTACTCCTGAGAAAGAGAAATAGTTTTCTTTTAGCTATGAGCCTGCTTAGTAGTTATTATTCAAATAAAAGTGTGTTGAGTACTGAAACCATATATACTCAAGAAAAATGGATTCATCAGATTTTGTTTAGTTATTTGTGAATACATCTACATATAAGTATGTGTCTCATTAACAATCAAGAAAAAAGAGATTTATCAGAGAGGGAAAGGTGATGTAAAAGGTGTTGGAGGGGGAGAGGGAAGGAGAAAATTTTGATGTAATTATGTTTAGTTAAAGTGTTTATAAAAGAGATTACTGTTTTTTGTGAAAGTGAACATTGAACAAAATAAAGATGTAATACAAAGGAAAATAGTAACTGCCTTTTAGAAAATGGACAAGTATGATAGTAGAAAGAAGAGGAATGTGGATTCACTCACACTTTGTGGATTAAACTCCAGGCTTTTCTCAGGAGTTGGTAATTAAGAGAAACAACCTTGTTTAATTTTGAGGCTTGAATGATGCCATGTTTATTCACTAAGTGTTGGGTGCTGGCTCTGGGATCAATCCAGAACTGTGTGGTTTTTTTTTAATATGTAATAGGATATCAAAGAATATTAAGACATGTCAAATAGATAATATTCTTGGCCTTGTAGTAATTCATTGTAGAGACTGGGGTATATATGTTGGGGTCCTTAGCTTGTGTTTCTTAGGCATGGACAGGAAATTTACCTACGAGGAATTTGTGGATTACAAAATAGGTTTACTCTTGTTGTGAGACAGGACAAGAAGGCAATTGTCTTGATTCTTAATCCTAGTATTTATTCTAGTGCTACGTGCATTTTTTTTCTAAAGCAAACTCTACATGTTCTTGAGATGACAAACAGCCCTGTGAAGTTTCTAGAGAGTGTGCCTTAAAAATGGGCTGCCCTCGTCCCTAATCAATAAGAAGCTGTTTTGAAGACAGCTGTTATTTTCTGGTGTGGAATGCATCTCAGTATTTCCAGCTGAGTGGTTCTGGAGGCTGTTTCATGATTGCATTTTATGTTTCTTATTGAAGAGCCCACAATTACTATGCCATCTTTCACAGCAAAGGATGCTCCTTGACCCACTATTGGCACTGCATAGATGCTACAGAATAGTCTTTACATGGAGTCTATGGTATCCTGTCTCCTTTCTTAAAGAGCTAACCAAGTTACAACTTTTTTAATCCCTATTTACATATTTATTTGCATCAAAGTCAAGGTGTGAGTTCATTAAAATATATCTATCAAGTTTTGTTTTCTCCAGTTTCTAAGTGTACATATCATCATATGTAATTCATTTTGTCTCACAGTGATTTGAGGACCTAAAGAATACAAATTATTAATTTAAGTGGTTTGTATATTTGACCTAATTTAGAAAATTACTAAAATACTTGATTTATATTTTATGCTTTATTAAGAATCTCTTTGAGTTAGGAAGGTGTAGGACTTGTTCAATAGATACTGTATCTTCTACATGAATTTATAGGTATATGTGTGGATTTTGTCATCCATCATGTGGTAACTCTGAACTAATGCACATGTGGGGGAGAAAGAGGACAGTTGTCTGAAAATTAAGAATCTTCATTCAAACAATTATATTTCTTAACATACTTACTCATAAAGAAATAAATCTTTGGGTTTTTTAACTATGATATTTCAGAAATACCTCATAAAGATTATTTTATTAGCTCTTGAAATTTTTAGTAGAAATTGAAGGCTTATTTAAACTGAAAATTTGAAACTTTTTCACTGAAAAAGTGCAAAACACTGGCAATTTTGTAAAGATTAATATACTATAATTACCTTTTTATACATTAGCTTACTAAAATACATGGGGACGTGTTAAATGATATTGTAATTTATCGTTCCCTAATTTGTGATATATTTATTAACACGTGCAGTAAGTTTTATGTGCTACATCATAGGCTTTGCTTTTCGGCTCCTTAGTAAGTGTGAAATGCTACTCTAGTACAATATTCCTGATCTTCATGCTTCCTCATTATTTACATGGAGTTTTGGCAAGGACATTAAGTATATTCTCATGTATGTTCCTTAGTACAAATTATAAATAAGTATCTAGAATGAATGCATTAATTGAGAGCTGAAATTCTACAAGGAAACTAGAAACAATGAACAAATTCAGCAACAGGGCTGGATACAGTTTGTACAAATCAGTAGCTTTTGAGTACACTAAGAAGAAAAATACAGAGAAGGAGATTGTAGATACCCTCCCATTCACCATAGCCTCAAGGAGAATAATGTATATAGAAATAAACCTGAGGAAGTTAAGATCCTAACATTTCTTAACTTACACAAGATGTTAGCATTTTATCAAATTTATTGACATGGGAAAAACATTAAACATTGATAATTTGGTCAATAGTGAAGTACACAGAACTAATGTTTGGAGTTGACAGAATGTGGTTGCTTTACTGCATCATCTTTTTTTTAATTTCTGTAATTTTAGAAAACAAAATCATCATTGGTGGATGTCTTAAATGTATTAATCTTTCAATAAGTTTTTTTCATAATTGTTCTAAAATAGAAAAAATCACATATATCAATCAATAAAATTACTTGAAGAAAATAAGCAATGTGTAAAGATACAGACTTTTCTTAGAAATTAAGAAGCATTTGATTGACAGCACTGTAAACACATATATCAATCACCTGCAGAGACCTCAGTCCCAGCCCAGAACTTGCTTACAATGAGTGTAGAGATGCTATGCTTGACTCATGGAGATCAGAACAGTGATTACAAGAAAGAACATTCATGAAATGCTAGGCTTAATATTCAGTCATTATAAATTGTGCAAGATTTATATTCATAGAGAATAAACTTAAAAACTAAAATATGCTAGACAAATAGACACAATGGTATTTATTTCTGCATATATTTCTTGGTAAGGCTTACTTATTTTTTTCTACATAGTATAGTTGTAAGTTTTTAGTTAGGTAGTTACTTAGTTGGCTAGTTCGTTAGCATTATCTATATGAGTATGCTGGCTTGTATGCATATATATGTACCATATGTGTCTTGCACCAGGAGAAGCAAGACCAGGGTATTTAATGCCCTTTGAAGATTGAAAAAGCTGACATCATGAGTTTTACAGGCAAATGGATGGAACTAGAAAATACCCTCCTGAGTGAGCTAACTCAGACTCAAAAGAACATGCGTAGTATGAACTCACTAATAAGTGGATATTAGCCAAAAAAAAAAAAAAGTACAGAATACCTAGGAAACATTCCACAGAACTCAAGAAGGTTAACAAGCTGAGAGGTCCCAAGTGAAGATGCTTCAATCCCTGTTGGGAGGGAGAAAAAACAATCAGAGGAGGCCGAAAGAGGGAGGGATATGAGTGGGAGAGAAGAAGGGGAGGGAGAGGGAAAAGGAGGAACATGACCCGGTATGGGGGTGGGGGTGGGGCAGAGAGAAGCCCTGAGGGCCAGCACAATGAATGGGGATATTAAATGGGTGGGAGGTGACAGGACCCTCTAGAATGTACCAGAGACCTGGGAGGTGAGAGACTCTTAGGACTCAAAGGGACAGGTGGACCTTAGGTGAAATATTGGGAAGAGGGAATTTGTAGAGTCTACCTCCAGTAAAAAGACAGGGCATCAAGTGGAGGGATGGGGTTGCCATCCCACAGTCAAAAGCTCTGAACCAGAATTATTGTTCCTGTCTAAAAGAACTGCAGAGACAAAAAATGGAGAAGAAACTGAGGGAAAGGGGTGACCAGTCCAAATTGAGATCCAGCTCAAGGGGAGGGGTCCCCTTAAGTAACCACTATTACTGATGCAAATACTTGTGTACCTACAGACAGCCTAGGAAGGGTGTCCTCTGAGAGGCCCAACAAGCAGCTGAATCAGACAGATGCAGATACTGACACCAACAATTGGACTAGAGTCAGGGACCTCGGTGGCTGAATTAGGGAAAGGCTGCAAGAAGCGGAGGAGGAGGGCGCCCTATAGAAAGACCAGCAGTTCAACTAACCTAGACCCCTGAGATCTCTGACACTAAGCCACCAACCAAGAAGCATACACTAGCTGGTTCAAGACCCTTGACACATATACAACAGAAGACTGCCCGTTCTGGCCTCAGTGAGAGAAGAAGCACCTAACTCTTGAGAGATCTTAGGCCCCAGGGAGTGGGGAGGACTGGAGGGTGGCAGGGGTAGGGTACATCTTCTTGGATACAGGGAGAGGAGGAATAGGATGAGGAACTGTGGGATGGCAAACTGGGAGGGGTGCAACAACTGGACTTTGAAAAATGAAAGTTAAAAAAAAAAGATTGTATACAGTTACAAAACACAGACACTATTCACCTGGAAGTCTCTGCTAGTGTGTGACAAATACAGAGGGGGACACTCTCAGCCAGCCATTGAACTGAGCACAGGGTCCCCATTGGAGGAGCTAGAGAAAGGACCCCAGGAGTTGAAGGGGTTTGCAGCACCATAGGAGGAACAACAATATGAGCCACCCAGTACTCCCAGAGAGCCCAGGGACAAAACCATCAACCAAGGAGAGACCCCTGGTCCTGGAAAGACTGAATGTAGGGGAACGCCAGGACAGAGTAACGAGAGGGGGTTGAGTGGAGAAAAGAGGGAGGGAAGGGGGCTTATGGGACTTTCGGGGAGGGAGGAAACGGGAAAGGGGAAATGATTTGGAATGTAAATTAAAAAAAAATAAAATAAAATAAATAATTAAAAAAAAAAGAGTACTTATGGAGTTTACCCATGGCTCCAGCTGCATAGGCAGCAGAGGATGGCCTTGTTGGACATCAAAGAGAGGAAAGGCCCTTGGTCCTGGAAAGGCTGGATGCCGTAGTGTAGGAGACTACCAGGACAGGGAAGCGGGAGAGGGTTGGTTGGGGAACAACGGGAGGGTAGATGACTTATGGGATTTTCGGGGGTGGGGGGACCAGGAAAGGGGAAATCATTTGAAATGTAAATAAAGAATATATCTAATAAAAATAAAAACGATTGAAAAAGCCAGAACAGTGAGAATCCTGAGAGACTGCGTCTCCTATTCAGCCTAAATAGTAACTGAATAGGAGTAAGAACCGCCATGCTAATGTGGAAAAGGAGAAGACTGAGGACTCAAATCTCTAGAGAGGAGCCCACCAATGGTTTCTATAATAGCAAATAATCACTCTTACAACATACATACTGGTAGCATTATATAGACTGAGCATTTTATGTTTAGGAACATATATGTAAACACATATATGCCTATAATAATAATTAATAAAAGAGTCCATGAATTTGAAAGAGAGCAAGGAAATAAATGTGAGAGGATTTGGAGAGTGAAAATGAAAGGGGGAAATAATTTTAATGTAATCTCCAAAATAAAGAAAATAATAAATAATGCTAGTAAATAGAAGATTTACAAATGAAAGACCAAATGTCAAATATAGTTTAGCAAAAACTGGATATTCTTGATAAGACTTGAAAAACCTGTTTGACATTCAATTTCAAATAGGTAAAATAGTACAAAGTTTAGTATCAGAAAAGGATTATTAAATGAGTATATAAATGTATTTTTAATTCCTTTATGGAGGGAAATTCAATTAATGACCCCTATTCTCTAACATATAGAATAGTGATCCTTTATCTCTGTTGTATTAATTTAACTCCCTTCTCTTACCCTATTGCTCTGTCTAATCCTTCAGTCACAATACTGATGTGTAACTGGGGCAGTGAACATCTCCGTCTAATCAATACTTCAGTAGGATTGCTTCAAGACAAACACTTAGGATGATGGTGGCAAGGGAGTTCGCATACATACCTATTCTTGTTAAGTTTCCTCTAATCCCATATTCTCTAGTACATTTATCTTGAAGACATGTTTGAATTGGTCAAAGTCTTCCACTTCTACCACCCTTTTCTGCAATGGTCCCTGAGCCTTGGGTCTCAGAGCTGTATCATTAAAATTATGTAAAAATTGATATGAAAATTTCTATTATTTCTAAATTTTAAAAATATTACTAGACTTTCCAATATGTTTGAAAAACTAAAGATAAGTGCAGTTATAATTAACACATTTTAAAATATAGTAATAATTTTTTCTAAAACAGTTGTATATTCAGCATAATATACAATACAAATACTATTTGCTCTTATTAAGAGCAAATTTATTCAGATAAATCAAGAAAATGATAGAGATCTTTTTATGTTCTGATTTCTTCCTCAATTTCTTTCTTCAGTGACTTTAAATATTTGTCATACTTAACTTACACCAAGTTATTTTATTTTATTTGTGACTATTATAAAGGGAATTATTTCCCTCTCTCTCTCCCTCTCCCCCTCCTCCCTCCCCCGTCTCTCTCTCCTCTCTCTCTCTCTCTCTCTCTCTCTCTCTCTCTCTCTCTCTCTCTCTCTCTCTCTCTCTCTCTGACTGTTTATTATTTCTATGCAGGAGGGATACTTATTTCTTTGAGTTAATTTTGCATCCAGCCATTTTGCTGAAGGTGTTTATCAGTTTTGGAGTTCTCTAGTACAATCATTGGGGTCACTTATGTGTACTATCATATCAATCACAAATAACAATACTTTGACCTCTTTTCCAATTTATATCCACTTGATCTCCATAGTTGTCTTATTACTCTGGCTAGAATATCAAGCACTATATTGAACAAATAGGGAAAGAGTGGGCAGTCTTGTTTTATCCCTGATTTTCAGGGAAATGCTTTAAGGTTTTTCTTCATTTAGTTTGATATTGGCTCTTGGCTTGCTGTATATTACTTTGATTAATGTTTAGGTATGTACTCCATATCCCTGATTTCTCTAATATCTTTAACATGAAGGGGTATTAAATTTTATCAAAGGCTTTTTCAGTGCCTAATGAGAATCATGTGGTTTTTTTTCTGTTTGTTTATTCATTGAATTAAGTTGATGGATTTTCATATATTAAACCATCCCTATATCCTTGGGAAGGAAGGCTACCTCATCTTGATAGATGATGTCTTTCTGGATTTAGATTGCAAGTATTTTAACAAGTATTTTTGCATCAATATTTATAAGAGATATCAATCTCAAAACTCCTTTCTTTGTTGAATCTTTGTGTAGTTTAGGTATCAGTGTGACTATGGCCACATAAAATGAGTTTGGCAGTGTTCCTTCTGTTTCAATTTTATGTAATAGTTTGAGGAGTATTGGTATTAGCTTTTCTTTGAAAGTTAGGTAGAATTCTGCACTAAAATCATCTGGCCTGGGGCTTTTTTGTTTAGGAGACTTTTAATGGCTGATTTTATTTCTTTAGGGGCTATGGGGCTATTTAAATAGTTTACCTGGACCTGATTTAACTTTGGTAAGTGGTATTTGTCTAGAAAATCATCAATTATGTTAAGTTTTTCCAACTCTGTAGAGTACAGGTTTTTGAACTAAGACCTAATGATTCTTTGACTTTCCACAATGTAGGTTGTTATGCCTCAATTTTCACTACTGATTGTGTCCATTTGGTTCCTGTCACACTGTCTCTTGCTTAATTTGGCTAAGAGTTTGTCTATCTTGTTCATTTTCTCAATGAACCAGCTCCTGGTTTCTTTGATTCTTTGTATTGTTTTCTTTGTTTCTAATTGATTGATTTCAGCCTTGATTTTGATTATTTCCTGGCTTCTACTCTTCTTTCATGGGCTTACTTTTTTTTTTCTGGAGCTTTCAGGTATATTTTTAAATTGCTGGTGTGAGAACTTTCTAGCTTTTTTTTTTCTGAAGGCACTTAGTGTGAACTTTTCTCTTAGTACTGTGTCCCATATATTTGGATATGTTTTGCCATCATTTTTATAAAGCCTTCTAGAAAGTCTTTAATTTCTTTATTTTTTCCCTGCTCTAAAAATCATTAAGTACAGAGTTGTTTAGACACCATAATTTTGGTCATGGTTTTCCACAGTAACACTCTCATGATGTGTCCATCATAGTTGTGACCATTGGTTACCAGTCTCCAGTTCTCTTTGAATTCAAGTATGTGAAAAGTCTCACTGGAGCATTGCTGTTCATTGGAAAGAATTTTAGGAAGGAGCCAAATATATAGATGTATCTCACATCTAGGCAAACTCTGAAGGAAAGAAGAAAGAAAGAAAGAAAGAAAGAAAGAAAGAAAGAAAGAAAGAAAGAAAGAAAGAAAGAAAGAAAGAAAGAAAGAGAGGAGAGGGGAAGGAAGGAGGAAAGAAGGAAGAAGAGGGAGGAAGGGAGGGACAGAGGGAGGGAGGGAAGGAAAGAAGGAAGGAAGGAAGAAAGGAAGGAAGGAAGGAAGGAAGGAAGGAAGGAAGGAAAAAGAGAAAGAAAAACACTTCATGATGTTTTCTGGACTCTGTTTTCTCAGTTGTTAGCTATAAAGCCCTGATATTAAACATGGTAGAGAAAAACATTAGAGTAAGGTATTGCCTGGGCCTGTGATCTTACATGGCCTGATAAAGTAGAAAACCTGCACAGCCCTATATTGAAATCTCAGAGATAATCTTTAATTGTGAAAAATTAGGATCAATCCAGCCTTCTTAATTACTGTATTATTTAGAATCTTTATATGAACTATTGTCTTTCCCAATGAAATTTTTTTCATTATCCTGTTCCACAATTTTTAAAGAGATAATCACAGTTATTTTTAAAAAAATGATTTATTTATTTTATGTATCTGTTCCACAATTTTTAACACTTAGAGTTTAGCTTAAATAATAGCTCATTAGAAACTCCAAACAGAATCACATTCCCCAAATCAACTTTATTTCCCCATTCAGTATCTTCTGAGTATATAAATTTCATATTTTTGTCAATCATTTATTTACTGATATATTTGTCCATTTTGTTCTCTCCTTGGTGCCTGAAAAACAACCTTAGATTTGCCTGTTTATTTGCTTGCTTGTTTGTTTTCCCTTTTACTATTTCACTGTAAGTTGAAACATACCAAACAAACAAAAGTCTTTCCTTGAATATTTATCAATTTAGGAATGATTATTGTTCCTTTTATTTTTAAAGATTTATTCACTTTATATGTATGCGTACACTGTCTCTGTCTTCAGACACACCAGAAGAGGGTATCGGATCCCATTACAGATGGTTGTGAGCCATCATGGGGTTGTGGGGAAAGAACTCAGGACCTCTGGAAGAGCAGTCAGTGCTCTTAACCACTGAGCCATCACTCTAGCCATATTGTTCCTTTTTTTATTGAACATTTTTACTTGCTGCCTTCATGGAATCAAAGAAACAGGTAGATTTAACAGAGAAGTAAGCTGTATAGCATCATTTTAACTGGTTTCTCTACATCTTGGGGAATGGTATCTATGGTGTGAGCAGCAACAGAGCACTAGATTATTCTGTGTTCGATGACTTTAGAAAGTTGGTTTGTCTTCCCCTAAAGTACTAACAAAATAATACAGTATAAAAATTAATGTTTATATACTCATTAAATAACAACTCCCTACAAGCCACATCAAGTATCCAATATATGAAACAGTCTTATGCATGTAGCTTAACGTGTAAGATGTCTGCAGATAGGCACTCCTGGTAAGTACAGGATGCATGAAATTGCTGAAAAGTGTTCTGATCCTCGGTGCACACAAAGTAAATATGAGATAAAGCCCACTAGAGCTGTTTTTCTGCCTTGTGGTGTTAATTAAATGTCAATACTCCCTTTCTTGAGAAGGTCGGAATTAAATTCATCTTCTCCTCAGAGAAAGGTAGGATCCGAAAGTTGAAGTCACACGTGTAAGCTGCCCCACTTTTTTTTTTCCAAAATTCTCAACAATGATTTTTACATTTACGTATTTCTTAACCATTGTTTAAGGTTATAATTTGTAAAACACAGTGTATATTTTATTCAAGTGGTACATTTTCTCGTTTCATTGAAGTTAACATTGATGTATTTAGGGTTAGGTATCTTTTACTGTTGTTTGGTGCAATGTTAAAATTAAATAAATGTCTTTCGGTGGAAAGAAGAGAATTTGCTTAAGAGAAAAGTCTACATACTTATAAAAATGTGGTAGTTGTTATAAATGATCTAAAAGAAACCCAACACAAAATCTCAATAGTATGCAACATTTAAGGTGACTGAAACATGTAATTATGTAAAGTCTTAGAGCCTGAGATCTGTGTCAGTGCCTATCTATTCAAAAGTCACCCTGGAGGCATGAACAGTTTCAGGGATGCCTAACAATTAACAGTATTGATAGAGATGAAGCTTGAAGCGTCTGTCAAGAATTCTCAGTGCTAAGGTAAGCCTCCTAAAGATGGGGAAAATTTTGCAAATTTCAAAAGAGGGGAGATTTCCAGAGAGGAAGAAAAGTTAGTTGTGCAGGGAAGTACCACGATAGCCCTTCATCAGGAGAAATGGAGGAGACTGTGAAAACAGTCACATGATCATGTGACACCTGATCTGTACAATTCATCCTCTCAACATAAGAACAGTCATGTCAAAGCATATCTAAGACATGGGACATGGAAGAAAATGAGACCTCAGACAGTGTGACTAAAGAGGAAGCACAGACATATCCCCCAGTTGACATCTTTAGAGCCCTACACTGCAGGGACAAGGAGGTAGATTTGAAACACAGAGGGTAGTCATCCAGAGTGGGAATGACTTCACTGAAAACAAATGAGGAACTTGGTGCAGTTGTCAGGAGAGTGCACTTGGGAGCTGGGAAGAACAGAGTTCTGCATCTGCTGGCAAGGGCGCTCAGCTGGAGGCAGAGGCCTGAATGTGCAGTGATTATTTTAGTATAACTGGCAGTCCCAGAATTCCATAGAGAGTCACAACTTTGTCTTAAAGTGATGATTCTGGAAGAAGGAATAAGATTAAAAGAATGTATAAATACAAAGACCACAATAACAAATGAATCACATAAAGTATTAAAGGAAGGAGGGAAACGACATCCCATGTGGAAATGTGCATTTCAAATAAACATGAAACAGCAAAAACAGCGTGAGTTAATATACAGAAACAATTTCCTATTTAAATATTAGGCTTTATCTATCAGAGATTAAGATTAGCTATCCACTGTGGTCCTTATGGTGATGTGAAATGTTGGCGATAACACAAAAGCTGAAAGAAATGGCAGTCTACAGGTGTGAAGACTTTGTGACCTGTGACATATAATCATGAGATAGATCATGATAAATCAAAAATTTATATTATAATCTTCAATCACAGATAAGATTCTTTAGCCACAAGTCTAACAAAGTAGATTGAGCAGAAAAAATAAATAACAATTAAAAGAAAGTTCCAGAATCAAGTTTGACCATTCTTATTTGCTTGGATAAAGGGCTATCTATGTTCAAATTTTATTTTGTTGTTTTTCTTTAAATCGGCTTACAATTTAAAATGATAAGTTTTATAGAAGTTATAGAAGATTTGAAGTTGCCTAGTAAGAAGTTAAGCTTTGATTCATAGAGATTTTATTAAGTAAGTGAATGCACTGGACAACACCAAAAAATAAACAGTAAAAAAGCTTAGAGTCAGGAAGCCTGGAACATGAGCAAGTAGCCACCCCTCCTCATCTCGAGAACCTCCAGAGAAGGATGCAAAGCACAAATGAACTCTAATCTAATAGGAACAGTGAAGCTTGTATTTGAACATATTTTCTCACTAACTAGCAAAAAATCCCCAACACATGGAAGCAAGAGAAAGTATCAATAAGAAAAATACTGTTAATAAATATGACCTGATGAGGTTTGATACATAGAGTCTCAGCAAACACACACACACACACACATGCACACACACACACACGCACACATGCACACACATGCACACGCACACACGCACATGAACACACACACATACACACACACATGCACACACAACTATGAACATCTTTGTGTTCACATGGAACATGCCATTACAATATGTTAAGGGATGTATATGTGTATGTGTATATGCATATAATGTATATGCTAGGTGCATGTGTATGTGTATGCATATGCATATATATATACATATATATATGTATATATAGCATTTTCATACTAAAATATCTTCCACAGTGTAAATAAATGAGCAATCAATATAAAACAAAAGCTAGGCAATTGTCTACTTCTCAGAAAGTATACAATATCGTTCTAATATACTCATGGCTTATATAATATATATATATATATATATATATATATATATATATATATATATATATGGAAAATACACATATATCCTATAACAATAAATGTACAAATATAATTTGCTAATATATGGAATATAAACTGTGTCACTTTTACTTTTGATTTTAATGCAACTTTTGGGTCCTGAAGAGAAATGACTAGTTTCTATATCATAATATTTCTTTTGTGTCTTTTCTGGTGTTTTTATGTAATTAATATGTAAAGTACTTGGGTGAAACTGTTACAGTTGGCATCTGACAATCTATGTGTCTAAAATTTTTATTTTTTTATTATTCCAAGAATTTCAAAAGTATTTAATTTATTTCAAATAAAATATTTGTCAGATTCATAAATTATTTTAATAGTATCTTTAGCTAAGAAATTCAATTATTTTATGAAACAACCAATTTGTCACAACTTGTCTATGTATAAATTTCTCAACAACCAATATATTTTCTGATATTTTCATAATTTTTATTTTACATGTTGCTTATCCATATATAATGTTTATTCTTCTCCCTTTCATATGTTCTATACTTGCTAAAATAATGACTATTTGCCATATTTTGTTTCTAACCTTTGTATTTTCCACTGTTCTTCGTGTATCTGTATATTTCTTAGTATAGATGACTTAATGTAGTTTTCAATTAGCCATTAAAATAGATGTATATTTGACTGTTTAAGCAACCTTCTTTTCTCAAGTTATTGAAGCTAATTGAGCTTCCTCACTTTTATTTGGGTCTTTCTCTAGTGCCTCAGCACTAAAGTGTGCAACTTTAGGATATATCACTACATTTATAGCCATACATTAAATATATGAAGGATGGAATTTTAACAAAATTTTATTCTAATTATATTATGTATGTGGGTGTCTATGTGAGTGTGTGCCATGTGTATACATTGTCTGCAGAGGCCAGAGAAGGTGTTTGATCTTCTATAGTTGGAATTACAGGGCTTTGTAACTTTACAAAGCTTTGTCTATTTATAGGCTTTGTGAGAAGCCTGATGTGGCCATAGGGAACTGAACCGAAGTCCCTCAAAAATGCACCGAGCACTGGTAACTGCTGAGTCTTTTTACAAGCCTCATCGTAATTATTTGATATAAATTATAAATCTACCCTAGTATAATTTTTACTTCTTTTGTCCCCATTTGTTTTCTTGTTAGGTTTATTTGGACACTATATTTATTTTATGATTATTATGGCCTAGCTGATTGCTTCATTTGCTGTTCAGAATGAATCTACAGATGGGGCAATCAAATATAGTTTCCATTTATGTTACTTTTATTTTGAAAATATGTGAAATCTACATCCAAATACTTCTTGTAATCTCATATGTCTGGACAAACATTTAATCTGCATTGCACATTGTTCACTTATGCTGAAAGAATTTGCTATACTCATTATAATAATATGAGCTGTTTTATCGTATTTTCTGTGAGTGCTAGCACCTGGGTTCTGTCAAATCGTAGGTTTAGTTTTGTTTGTCAGCAGTGCAATTCCTTTTTTACTTATTTAATTTATTTATTTTATGTCCTTTGTCACCTTATAGATAATCTGAATTTGTGGTTGTTTAGTAAAAAACTGAGGTAAAAAATAATTATCCTTTTAAATGGATACACATACACACACATACATAAACACATACACACTCTGCCATACACTCACATATACCTCTATCTTTTAAACTAACATAAGAGTTTTAGTTTATCATGCTTTAACCTGACTGGGGAAAATATGCTGTGACTCTACATTCGTGTAATAACAATGTGCACCTGGATTGATGGTTTGTTGCACAGGGGAATGTTTATTCCTCAAGATTGAGTCTTTCTTTGTTCTTTACCTTCAAAAAAGTCTCTTTACATTCTACTAATTTTCTTCTTTCTTATTTTCAGTCATATACTGCATTCTTTTTATATTTAAAGCATGTCATCATGATACAAGTTGAGAATATACGCAGGTTCAGGTGTGCATGCATACTACCTCAGCATTCAGTACTCAAGACTGAAGCAAGGGCATATTGAGTTTAAAGTCAGTCTTGGCTACATAATGTTATACAGTCTCTATACCCAGTATACAAAAGAGATTAGAAATGGCACAAGGTCTTTTTGATTTGTCTTTCCTGAGAGGCAAAAGGGGTTATTTTTCTGAGAAATTCACTGTTTACTATTCTTGTCCCACAAGGCCTTTTCCTTTGCAGAGATTGGGACAATGTCAAAGAATTTCTTCTTCTTCTTCTTCTTCTTCTTCTTCTTCTTCTTCTTCTTCTTCTTCTTCTTCTTCTTCTTCTTCTTCTTCTTCCTGTTTCTTTTTTCTTTTTTTATTGAATATATTCTTCATTTGCATTTCAAATGCTATACCCCTTCCTTGTTTCCCCCCTCCCCAAAAAGCATCAACCCATCCTCCCAACTCCTGCCTCCAAGAATATGCTCCTCCACCCAACCCACTCCCATGACCCCCACTCAATTTCTCCATACTGTGGCCTCTATTGAGCCTTCACAGGAACAAAGACCTTTCTTCCCACTGATGCCCAACAAGGCATTCCTCTGCCAATCTTTTGGCTGGAACCACATGTACCCCTTGGTTGATGTTAAAGAATTTTTTCTGAGTCTTCTTTTTTTTCTCTCTTGTATAAGGTCTACATCACAAGCTAATTTGCTGAAACTCTTATTATATTGTTTATCCTAAAAGCATTTTATTACATTATGTAAAGATGCATAAAATGTAAAACATAGCTGTCAACTAACCTATGTACCATCTAAAACAATTTCGCTCTATTATTTTATTAGATCATCACAAATTAGTGCTTAAAAATATTTTTCCTATTTGCAGATACATAAAGTGAGAATTAAGAATGTTTTAATATAATGGAGCATAAAATTTCATATGAATAACAAAATGTTCATAATAAGAATACAAGATGACTGAACGAATTAAGCAGGCAGTATCCATTTATCTACATGGACTTAGAATCTACTGTTTTTCCGTGATAAGAATGCAAATAATAAAGTATAAATCTCACAAAAGTGTTTTTATCTAATTTACTCCTGTTTCTTCTATTTTCATGTCTGACTTCTTGTTAAATATCTGGTGATTATATCAAAAATAGATAATAGATTTTCTAGTGTTATCAATAAATTTGTGGGGTAGTCAATTCTATACATAATTTCAAAAGGCATATAACAAAATTAATCATTTGATAGTAGTAAACATAGAATGTATGTTCATTATTGAATAGTAATATATGTTCCATACATCAACAAGGTTGAATTCAGAGCTACGCCACTGAGTGCTTAAGAAAGTCACTATATTGACTTAGAGCCAAAGTAAGACATTGAGCTGAAAAATTATATCATCTTGAATGTACAAAAAGCTGAGAGAAAATGCATTCCAACTTTAAAAAAGAAAGAACTAACAATGCTATGATATTTTCTTTACAAATGAAACCGTCTTTAAAGCCATATCCTGTGTTGATATGTTTACAACATCAATATTCAGATTTATTTTTTTCTTTCCAGTTAATATCTTATTACTTGTAAAGACACATTTTTCATACCACTAAAATATTCACACTCATCAAAATCATCAAAGTCCTTACAATACACATTTTGCCATCTCTCTTCTTACAGCCAAACCATTGGTTGAAGGACACCTCACCTTCTGAGGTGATCATGATGAATATAATCAAAACTGTATAACTTGATTGGGGAAAACATGGGAGTGTTTCTGGCCTAAGACCAAAGAGGCAAGGCTAGTAGTGGTCCATTATCGGGACTGTGTGTAACTTGTCCAGATGATAACATGGTCGATTCCCACGCCTGTGTGCTCCCTCAAATGGTGAAAGCTGGAGATTCACACTCAGTGTGTCATGCATTTCCAGGATCTATAGGAAAATGAAAAGCTAATTGAGATAACTGATATTTTAATACTCATGGACAGAAAGTTTTGGTTCAGTGACTGGTTTGTACCCTTCATTCTTCATTAGAAGCAATGGACAATATATCAAATCACTTGAAGTACAAATTTCAGTAACATAGGAAGCAGATAAAATGTTAAGTTTCATGGTGAAGCAGATTTTCATGAACACTTTTTCTCCTATTTGTTCCAGATTTTCTGTAGTTCTGACAATTTCAAGAATATGTAATGTTGACATGGACTTCAGCATGGGTTGGTTCTAAGTGAAGTGATCCATCACTAACTTCTTGATGCTGCATGATCTTTGTTAAGTTCGATGAAAACACCAATCTTATGGTCTTCTGGAAGATATCTAAATAATATATAGTAACGTCTTTGGGCATGATCTCACAAAATGAACATTAAATAATTTTATATTTGTTATTTGCATGTCTTTCAATATTCGTCTCTGGTTATTTTTACATTATTGTATCAGTATTTGGGGAAATGTTCTCAAAGCTAGAGGTCAAATTTTATATAAATGAATAAATGCAATAAATGTGTCAAATCTCACTATCCTGCAATCTATCTTCAGCCTATAAGGTTTGATCAACTGCCATGCAGTCAGAATCAAGTACATAAGTTCCAAATAAAAGGGTGATAAACATTTTTAATATGAGAAGTTCAGGGCCTTCCCCAGGCTGTTAGTAGTGAATCACTGCTAGGCTAATGCAATAAGATTATATACAGAGAAGAGCTTGTAAAAAACGCTTTGACATACTAGAAGCACTAAAAATTATTAAGATTAATTGGAGTCATAGAATCTCAAGAAGTCTGAGAAAAAATGAAATAATTCAGTCCAAATATCAGATGCTATGACTTGAGTTACAAATTTTTGATACTCCTGCTATTTTGACATTATGTGGCCCCAGCTACTCAGCCTTTCTTTACAGTTCTATAAGAATCTAAGGCTTTAATACTGGGCCCTCCTGAAGTTTCATTTGCAATCTAGACATCAGGCAGAATGGAGTAGCTATGTGATTCTGTTCTCCTTAAAAACATATTATCCCCTAATGGTATCTCCTCACCTTCCCACCCTTCCTGGGAGAGAATGGTCTGTGGCAGTTTAGAAATATATGCTGTAAATTGGCAGGCACAAGCACCCTAAAAGACTATAAAATAAACATGAATCCCCTTTGAAAAAAATCTTTGTATTTTCATCACATCCCTTGTAAGCTAACACACTGTACTGTTTACAGTCTACCACTACAATATATTTTGAAACGATTACCTTCTTCTGAGTCATTTGTGTCATAATGCTCTCCATAGGTACCCATAAAATGAAAATGTAAGCCGTTTTTATTGGCCACACTACATCTTAATTGAAAATATTAAGGGGGATTGCTCTCATACTGATTTTCCCTCTATTTAATTGGCTAATCATATGATATTTTTAATGGAATAATCGTGAAAGAAAATATGAATCTAATTTAAATTCAAACTGGATTTGGGATATTTAAGAGATTATCCCAGAGTAGCAGAGGGTGCATGAGGCAATAAACATCTGCTCAGTCCTGACCACTAGCCTTCATGTTTATGAGCTTGGGGGATATTTATTTTCAGGAGACATGATTCTCTACATTTGGGCTTCAGCTGTTTTACTGCTGTGATTTTAGCAAAAAAAATTAAATTTATCAGCAGATTTTTATCCATTTTTTAACCTCTTTCTGCACTCTCACACAAATACAGTTCTTAAAAAAATGGAAAATTATCTCAGGGAATCACTTCACTCTACTGAGATGAAAATAAAAATCAGCCATTCATTTATTGCTTGCTATGGAAATGTGTAAACAGATGAGCCAAGCTAGTAACTGCTAGACATGTTGCAGTGTAAGATGATGACAACTATAGCAATAGAAATTTCCTTTTGCCTTTGTATTCATTGATGTGCTTTTGACTACTTCCAATTGTTGTGATATAGTAGATACACTTGAAGTTGAACAAAAAAAATGGAGGTCCCAACTACTGCAAAGTGTTGGTAACAGTGAACATGAAAGAATATAGGCTATGAAGATTATTCCTCCTGTTTTAGAAGTCTCACCTATACCAGCAACAACATGCAAGGGTCTACAAGTTCACCATTTGCATACTGCAGGTGAAGATGTTGCAATAGTAACTAGATGTGGTGTTATGAAGCATCCTGTTATGCAAGCCAGGACATGTGGAAGAATTTAGTGGTATAGTCATAATTCTAGAAGGAATTTCAGAAATTTCATGACCAAAGTTGCTGCTACTCTCACTGCATGTGGTGGTTTCGGTATGCTTAGCTCATAGGTACTGATACTGGTAGAAAGTGTGGCCTTGGAGGATGTGTGTAACTGTGATATTTGACCTTCTGTAGTTTCCCCCTATGCTACAACATTACTCATTGTGGTTGAAGAGCTTCCTTCTAGCTGCCTGAAGATGCAAGTCTTCTCCTGGTTGTCTTTGTAATAAGATGCAGCAGTGACTACATCCTCCAGTAAAATGCCTGCCTATATGTTGCCATGCTCCTAGCCATGCTAACAATAACCTGAACCTCAGCACTTGTAAGCCATCCCCAATTAAAGCTTCTCCTTTATAAGAGTTGCTTTGGTCATGGTGTCTCTTCATACCAATGTTAACCCTAACTAAGACCCTCCATATACTTGAGTCTCATATTTGCTCGCCCAACCTCAATTCCAGCTTGGAAATCCTGGCATTCCCTGTGCCAGCCACCACTGTCTCCTAACACATTACATATTGCCACAGTTCTGGTCAAATCAGTTTCAGGCAATATATGACCCATACCTTCTTGTTTTTCTTTCTACTCATCCAGAGAAATCTCAGAAATAAACTCTGTGTTTCTTCAAAATCCCAAGCCACTCTTGTGAAACGCCACTTTTAGTGATGCTTCTAGATTCTACCACATGAACTGGGTAAATAGCTCAAGCTCTGACAGAGTTTCAACAGCCACCTGCCCTTGGTTGTGCATCCCATATCTGGGCTACACTGCTTATAACCTACATTTAGTGCTCTAAGTCTGCTTTCTCTCGAAGGCTAGAAACTACCAGCAAGTCACTGGCATTATCACTGTTCTGGACTTGTATTTGCAGAATGGTATAATTCTATCCATATAGCTTTACTGTTTAAATTCAGTTAAACAATTAACATTAAGGCATAAATACCTATAGAGACTTCTCATAGGACACTTTCTACAGCCCAGGCAGGTCCTGATACTGACTTTAAGAATCGTGTTTAGTTTTTTAAAACTTTCACTGATTTGTATGACATATTAAAAGGCTTTGAGAATCACAAGAAAAAATATGAGAATAGAAATTTTAAAATTCTGCTTTATTAAGTAATACAGACTATATTTTTGTCTTAGATTTTTTACACTGTAAATGGCTAGGTATTTAAGCAAACCAACCTATTATTGATTGTCAGTGGCAAAAATGATCATTATGTTCATCATATTTCAGAGCAAATTTTCCTCCCAAGATGAATGTCTCACCTAACAGTAATTCATTTTTATTCAGGACCAAGGACTCAATGATATAACAGCTCAGAAGACAGAAAGAATGTGTAGAGAGAATAACACATTTAGGAAAGAGATCAACGTTAGGTTAACTGAACCATGAGGCAGAAATGTATAAGCAAATATGGTCTGTAACCTCATAATACTGTTTATGTTGCTGCATACCTAAAGTGTATTTTGAAAGGGGCAAAAAATTGTAAGTCTCTTTGTGTAGCCAGACATGAAGGTATAGCTGTGCATTGCTTAACATTGAAAATGCACTGTGAGAAATGAGTTACTGTGTAACATGCCCAATATAAGCATCATATAATTTATTTATGCAAAATAAGAAGTCTTTGATACCAGAGGTTGAAGAATGTAATAGGCTTACTGTTGTATGTGTATGTACAGTCCCATCTAAAAGAAATATTTTACCATTTTAGGGTGCAATTGACAACTTAGATGTCCATCATATACTTTCCGATGTGGTTTGCTTCAGTAGTGTACTATGCATGTTAATCTCAACATAACTATTGCTATGTCATGCATAAATTAAAAAAATGAGTTATTTGAACTTGAGGAATTTCTCTCTTAGTTTTGTTTTCTGTTTGCCAATGAATCCAAAGATTTATAACTTATTGCTATACATGGTGGAGTGTTAGATTTTTCTGTATTGCTGGCATTTGATGCACACTAAGAGTAGGTAACTATAAAAAAATGTGCCATAAGGCTGAGGACAATGTTTTCTGTTTCCCATTCTAGAATCTTTAAAAGGTGTCTAAATATTATATAGAAGATATATATTTCCCATTGTTAAGCATTAAAATAATAACCATTGCAGAGGAAGATTTCTATTTATTTTATCTTGTGGTTTAAATATATTATTTTGAGACCATTGAGAAGATAAAGTAACATATATCTATATTAGTCTGGCTCCTTAGGAGAAACAGAATTGATGGAATTAATATACATATATTACTAAAATTAAATATATATTATACATGTTTGTGGTGTGGTTGGTGTGGGTAGGGGTTATTTATTAGTATCACATATAAACAGTGATGTATCTATTCAGTTAATTGCTATCATCCAACAGAAAGATCACAAATTCGGTAGTTATTTAGACCATGAGGCTGAATGTCTCGTCTAACCTTTGGTATGCTTTTTATTCCAGAAGAAGTAGAATCCTGAATACTAGCAAAGGAATGCCTCAGTAGCAGGATAAATAAACTTGCCCAAAGAGTGAGGGAAAACAGGGATAAAGCAAAGGACTTCTTTTTTCAAAGTCTTTATATGTAGGCTTACAGCAAATAGTATGGACCAGATATAGGGTGCAACTTCTGATCTCAATGATCCATTAGAGAAAATCCTCCACAGATGGGCCCAGCTACTTAGGTTTTAGCTGACTTCCAATTTTATCATGTTGGCAACTAATATTAATAATTACATATCTATTAAAGCCTCTTGTGATGCCTTGTCAAAAACAGTTACAATTTTGTTAGTATATTGTAGTTATAGAGATCAATGAGTTTATCGTGGTATTTTTAATCTTCGTGTATTATAATGTGATCATGTCTAGTATGGTGTGACCTTCATTACGTTGTCCTCCCTGTCCTAGATTTCTTTCATCTTCTCTAATAGTCTACATTTTTGGTTCATCCTTTTCATGGAACATTCTCCAACACCCTTGAGACAACATATAATGCATACAATATATGTTCATAGAAAGGTACAACTACAAACAGTTACAGAGATCACTGGATAATAGGGCATCCAACTGAATAGATGAATGTACATCTTAAATCCTGCATCCATGACTCAGTGAATATTAGGGGAGAAGGGGCAGGAATGATTGTACCATCCTGAAAACCAGGAAGTCTATTGTAAAATCTTATCTTCTAGAAAGAGCTATAAAATTTTCCCCCAAAGGGCAATATCAATAGATATGCTAATGTATAAGGGGACAAATTTCAAGGGGTTAAACCTATAGACAGATAACTATGGCTGAGAGAAGGATAATAAGCTTCTGTTGGGAATGAGTCCTCCTATATATTCATTAGAAATTTGTCAACCTCAACACAATATATACGTAAATAAGAGAATCAGACATCAGAGATCATGAAAACATAGTTTTTATATGAGTTATTATTTGAATTACATTTCTTAACTATATGTCAGTGATCAGTTTCATATCAAATAGAAATGAAATGGACATCAAATACTACTTTAATTAATGGCAGACTTTACTGTAGTTATTTGGTTCTCTTCTTTTTTACATCACCAGCTTCAACTTATACAGGCATATTAAACAAGAATCAAAGAAGATAGCCAACATAAGCTAGATTCATGAAAGGGACAAAAGCCTACATACAAAGTTACACAAGATTCTATTACATAGAAAGGAAGAAGCTTGCATGTCACTGAGAGTCAAAAATTCAAGAGTTTGTAAAAAAATATTCTACTAATAGGCAAAAGGAAAAAGCGAAACACAGTGTTAGTGTAAATGTAACTTTTATTTGACTGCTTCTCCAAGGCTTCCTACTTCAAACTGCTAATGGAAGCCTGGTCCTGGAAGCCTCTAGCCTCCATGAAACGTTATCTAGGCCAAGAATGTCTTCAGGCTCTGAGACTTATTGATGAATATGTGTATTCTTTCTAGTTCTTTCTGAACTATGGTTAACTGTTTCAACTCAGCTGTTCTGGCTCAAAGTCCTTTCCAATTCAATCTGACTTCTCAGCTTCTCACTGACTTGCTCTGCTTGGCCCTAAACTAACTTTGGCAATTTCCTCTAATCTTCTGGCTCCTTCTTGTTTTCTGTTTTCAACTGTCTCTGCTGATCTGTGTTAAATTACATGAACTCACCAATGAACTCAAGTCCATTGCACTGTACTCCCAACTCATGAACTGAACTACTCCAAACTGCACTCAACTGGCTCCATTGTGCTGAACTCAACTGACTAAGTAAAATCAACTCCTGAGTGCTGGGATTAAAAGCATAGATTTAAGTCTCATGTACTTAAGTTTGTTGTTTGTTTGTTCGTTTGTCTTTTTTTTTTAAACCTGGAACATGCACTGTTGATCAGAATGGCCTTGAATTCAGATATCTGCTCTTCCATGTCTCCTGAGATTAAAGGTGTGAAATTAAAATTCCTATACATATAAGTACAGGTACATATAGGTAATTGTGTCCAAACAGTCAAGTGTTAAGAGATAGTATATTTATTTAAATTTATATGCCTTCTTATTTTTTTGTTTTTTAGATCAGTATTAATTAATTAATTTATTTTTTTATTTTCTAAGTTTTTTATTTACATTCCAAATCGTTTCCTCCCTTCCCGAAAGTTCCATAAGCCCTCTTCCCTCCCCTGTTCCCCATTCAACCTCCTCTCCCTTCTCTGTCCTGGCATTCCCCTAAATCCAGTCTTTCCAGGACCAGGGGTCTCTCCTTCCTTCTTCTTGGAAATCTATTGATATGCGAATTGTGTCTAGGGTATTCCGAGATTATGGGTTAATATCCCCTTGTCAGTGACTGCATACCATGTGTGTTCTTTTGTGATTGGGTTACCTCACTATGGATGATATTTTCAAGTACTGATCATTTGCCTAGGAATTTCGTGAATTCATTGTTTTTAATTGCAGAGTAGTATTCCATTGTGTAAATATACCACATCTTCTGAATCCATTCCTCCATTGAGGGACATCTGGGTTCTTTCCAGCTTCTGGCTATTATAAATAAGGCTGCTATGAACAAAGTGGAGCATGTGTCCTTATTGCATGCAGGGGAAGCCTCTGGGTATATGCCCAGGAGTGGTATAGCCAGGTCCTCCGGGAGTGTCATGCCCAGTTTTCTGAGGAACCGCCAAATTGCTTTCCAGAGTGGTTGTAGCAGCTTGCAATCCCACCAGCAGTGGAGGAGTGTTCCTCTTTCTCCACATCCTGGTCAACAACTTCTGTCTCCTGTGTGTTTGATCTTAGCCATTCTGACTGGTGTGAGATGGAATCTCAGGGTTGTTTTGATTTGCATTTCCCTAATGACTAAGGACATTGAACATCTGTTTAGGTGCTTCTCAGCCATTAGATATTCTTCGGGTGAGAACTCTTTGTTTAGCTCTGTACCCCATTTTTTAATAGGGTTACTTGGCTCTCTGGAGTCTAACTTCTTGAGTTCTTTGTATATATTGGATATTAGCCCTCTGTCTGATGTGGGGTTGGTAAAGATCATTTCCCAGTTAGATGGTTGCCGCTTTGACCTTTTGACAGTGTCCTTTGCCTTACAGAAACTTTGTAATTTTCTGAGGTCCCATTTGTCAATTCTTGATTTTAGAGCATAAGCTATTGGAGTTCTGTTCAGGAAATCCTCCCCTGTGCCCATATGTTCAAGGTTCTTCCCTAGTTTCCTTTCTATTAGTTTCAGTGTGTCTGCTTGGAATACTACTCTGCAATTAAAAACAATGAATTCACGAAATTCCTAGGCAAATGGTCAGAACTGGAAAATATCATCTTTAGTGAGGTAACCTAATCACAAAAGAACACACATGGTATGCAGTCATTGATAAGGGGAGATTAACCAAGAATCTTGGAATACCCTAGACACAATTCGCATATCAATAGATTTCCAAGAAGATTGAAGGAGAGACACCTGGTCCTGGAAAGACTGGATGTAGGGGAATGCCAGGACAGAGAAGCAAGAGGGGATTGAACGGGGAACATAGGGAGGGAAGGGGGCTTATGGGACTTTTGGGGAGGGAGGAAACGGGAAAGGGGAAATCATTTGGAATGTAAATAAAAAAACAGAAAATAAAAAAAATAAAAAGGAAAAAAGTTGTTTTTCACCTGGCTGACTGTTTCAACATAGCTGAAATTACAACATAGTCAAAATTAATAGAATAAAAAAAGTCACTGGAATTTAGTGCTGATGAACTTTGCTTTTCTCATGTGTCTTTCTCGGCCAGTATCCCTGCATAACCTCCTTTTAATGGTGAACATTGACTCCATGCCTCTAAATATCACATGCAAATAAATGACTTGTCCTCTTATGAAGCTCATTACACTATTGAAACTTTCTAGGAGATGAAGTGCCATAGGAAATTTAGAGTCCCTCACTGGCATTATGATCACATTAATTAAGCAATATGGCCCAGCACTGCAGCAGCTACATTGTGTTAATTCATATCTTGGGATGAATGTTCAACATGGGGTTTAAGAATGAGGCCACAAGACTCCCATTATCCCCATTCAGCCACGTGGATTAATGGTAGACACCTGCTCCTCAACTCGGCCATTGCAGGTAACAAGGAGTTATGACTTACATAACCCTTTGTGACAATGTAATTGTGTCAAAACCCTTTTCAGTGTCTCTGACTTATACTTGGATATTCTCCCATAATGCTTTTCAGGTTAAAAATATAATTAAAAAGAACAAATTAATTTCAAATATATAAGTACAAAATCAGAACTATCATGTATGATTACAAAGTCAGAATTATTTTGGATGACTTGAATTTTATAGGGAAACAGTTTGCTGTTTTCATGTAAACATTGAATAAGACAAAATATGAAGTAGAAGAATATGAAAGGGCATATTTTGAAAGACATTATCAGTTTAGGTTAGAATTCATAACTCTAACCCTGGTAACTCTACAGAAGATACCCTAAAAATGGATAGACACATTTCAGAACTCAGTAATGTTTGAATCCAGATCAATAAAATTATTAAACTCTGTGAAGCACTAAGGAATCTAATGCAAATCAATTGACATTCTCCTCCCCAAGTTGCTACTCTTTCATTAATGTTAACTTCTGACTAAGACCTAGACATACTTAGGGAAATTTCTATGCTAATCAACAGCTCAAAAACTTCAGTCTCTCAATACACATCACCATTATTTGAAAATATTTTAGAATATAATTTATGTTTCTAAATACAGATAGCACAGTCAAGGAAGAATCTCAGAAACCTGAGTTTTCATAAAAAACAAACAAATAAACAAACAAAAACTCTGGGTAACTTTGAAATATACCAAATCTTAAGAAATGCAGTTACCACAGAAGTACTAGAAGAACTGTGTTTGTTTCTACAGAGTTTCTGGATTTTGTTTTGATCGTAAATTATAAAGTTCCTGCTTCTTTTAGAAAACGAAATCTTACAAAATGTAAGATTCTTTATTTTTAATAGTATTTGTTCAGTCTGGTTGGCCCTTTGTCCATAATATATTTATCAAAATGTACCTCTGATATATGGCCACAGTAATATAAGTGCTGCTTCACCAGAGTTCAGCTGTGCAATGCCTCATTTCAACTCGACTCTTGTCCATGGTTATTCTGTTCTGCCTCTCACCTTGTTGACTTTTTTTTATTTTCTAGTAGAGAAGATTCCTGACTTAATCTTGAAGTGTAACTGCCAACCATATGGGTAGTTTTTAGACTCCTGTATCATATTCACTTATTTTGGCATCCTTATAATAAGATGCACAAATATATTTTTCTGACCAACTTATTCTAACAGATTCACCAGCATTGGAATTCAAGTTGAAATACTATGTTGTTGTATTTCTTGAGCACAATTCTCTTTCTGAATTATATTCACACATTTCTACTGTGGAGATCCCTTCCTCTTTCTTTACAGCACCTTTCAGATGCTAGTTGTGTGGTGGGAATCATTTTTGAAGTATTTTCTCTGAACACATTTTCTTATCTTTATGTTCATATCTGACAGTACTGCTCATTTGAATACGAAAATTTGTCAGTAGTTTTATCTCTGTCTATTCTTTGCCAACCAATACCACTGTCCTCTAGTTAGTTCTTTGTCACTAAACCTAAGATATAAAAAAATATAACAACTTCTGTCTATGATCTTCCCCACTACCTGTGTGAAGTCAGCATATTTATGACTAAGGGAATCACACAGCAGTTTTTACTGACCTGCATTCCAGTGCAGAGTACCCTATACATCACATAGAGTTTATATAACAAATTGTGGTACCAGACAGGCTTGCTTTACTTAAAAGCTATGGTAAATATCACCTTCAAAATTTCAGGCAATGGATGACAGTTTTCTAAAGTTCAGAAAATTTTTTGTTTTTTTTTCCTATTATCAATTGAGTAACAATGATCCTTCATTGGACATAGAATAATTAAAATTATCATATTCAATAAGCAATATTGTTGCCGGGCGGTGGTGGCGCACGCCTTTAATCCCAGCACTTGGGAGGCAGAGGCAGGCGGATTTCTGAGTTCGAGGCCAGCCTGGTCTACAGAGCGAGTTCCAGGACAGCCAGGGCTATACAGAGAAACCCTGTCTTGAAAAACCAAAAAAAAAAAGCAATATTGTTGATAGTCAATCAACTTTTGGAAGGCTACCTTGTGAATTGTATTGTAGTCACTGTTAGTAAATGTTTACACTGAAACAGAGGAAATTAAATATTTATAAAAAGTATCGCTATAAGAAAATACATGTGGAAATCAGTTTTGTTAGAAATGTGTTTACTATAATTTAGGGCACAGTTCATGATTGAGTGACTCCATTGCTTTTGAAACATGGTGTAGCAATGTTAGGCGAATGTAGCCAAGCCAAACACTAATTTGATGATCATGAAAAAAAAAGGAGAGGAGAGAGGTTTGTGTGACTTAATCAACTTCAAAGACATGTCCACTCATCCCCATTGTCTTAAGATTCTACTAAGTCCCAAGTATCATAGTACTAAGGACCAACTTTGCATGTGGATCTCTGAAAGGACTTACACAGCATAAAACATTTGTTAATTAACATACACAAAAATATTGTGTAATAGATTCAAGGAACAAGTAATGATTAAGAGATTAAAGACTAATGTCTTAGTGGTACAGCATTTAAGCTTACCAGATAATATGTAGGTGATAATTTTAGCAAAGCCAAAACCTAAAACCTCAGGTGACAGGAGGTGGAAGATGTCACAATATGATATTTTATGCTGCACTATATATTACAGTATAAAATGTAATTTAATCCTTGGAAGAATAAGTCAACTTTCATATCTTCCATTTTTAAATTAAACATAAAATTTAGAAGTGAGCAGCAAGTGGGGAAGAAAGGTTGAACTGAACGTTGGCAGATGCAACTGGAGAAGGAGGGTGGGTAGAGTCCTAAAGCTGGACCAAAATTTTTCCTCCAGCTGATTGTCACACCGTTTTGTGAATACGTTTAACAACATGGCACTCTGAGATGATTTGGTCTATAACAGTAAAGTGCTGATTTTCTAAAATATCATTTCCAGAAACACCATTTATCTAGTCTCTTCAAGTCTTCCTTATTCTCTTCTGTGCGTATTCCTTTATGCTGAGCTTTGCTGACTCTAATGCACACAAGTTGTTGGTAGCCATACACAGATCATAAGCAACATGATCCTTGGGAAGATTTTAGCTTGAAATAGATGAATTTAGATAATGCAGATAAAAATCATTATTTCAGACCATACTTGGAAGAAACATGGATGAAATTTATGAAATATACTTGTTAGTGAATCCAGAATTATAATAACATTTGTAATAGTCAGGGTTTCATGGACAAGCCTTATGAAGCAAATTGAGGAGAGTTAGGGTAAATGCTGTTCAATAGACATAAAGCATTGTTAATGGCTGACTTATGTGTTTGTGCTTCCCGTAGGGAGAAGTGGACTGCATACTTTATGGATATTTAGATCGTTACAGATGAGAGGTAAGGCATATTTGATCATCTTTTAATCTAAGACATAAATTGTTTCAGATATAATTTTCAAAGATAACCAATACACATTATGACATGTTTCATTTTCCATCAGTGAATATTTCATGTTGCCATGCCAGTTGTCATCATTATATATGATCACCGCTCTCCTGGTCCATCAGCAAATATTTCTTGTTTGCCAGGAAGGTTATCTTGCTCTTGTTCTCCCATGGCCACTTTAAATTTCAACTCATCTCTGATCCTTGATTGTTAAATATTTTAGCTCCCAACTCTACTCTACACTATAATTGCTATTCTATGTCTTTTAAAAATTAACCCTCATGAAGATTTTATTTAATTTTTTTCTATGACTTATTTTCTAAATGATTATAAAGTAATCCACAAAAGGTTAATTTCAATGATTTTGCACTGGATTTTAGTCAATATTTAATTTGATAAAGGAATTATTAAATACAATTGTATCTTTGTAGTGCTCATAAAAGAAAGAAAGCTGTTAACTCAGAAAGTCAATAACACTTGTTAAAGAAGAGGGAAAGAATGTGGAGGTTTCTAGCTATCAGTTAAAAACTTATTTATCTTTGACATATTGAAAAATAACCCCCTTAGTGTTTGTGAGAATTTGTTTCTTAATCTGTTTTCTCAAGGGAATGAGCACAACATTCATTTCAGGCAGAGAAGAAGAGAGGCCAGCTTTGCTTGTGTTTCTTGTCGGCTGTGGGTGCAGCCCTAGATCCCACATGCAGATACTGCACGAGAACATATGATTTTACCTTTGTTGTGACCCCTTCATCTCCACACACATACACACAAAATCAATGTTTGGTACTTGGTTTTATATTTCAATATCACTAGGCTGCAGGAATCTTTTTAGAATATTTGAAAAAATAAGTAAAACAATGATACTTGGTAGAACTTCAAACATTCAAACAAAATGTTGTCACCACTTTGAGCAAATGAAAAATGAATGTGTGTATGTGCGTATATTTACGTGTATGTTGAGAAAATGTATCTATATAAAGACATACATGTGTGTTAATGCAAATATAGCATATATATTCTGAAATCAATGCATTTCATTTATTTTGTGTCTATGTATATTTATGCACATATAAAATGCATGAGTATGTATGTAGATATGCTACCCATATTGTAAATAGTTTGATGTCTTCATTCTCTTATTTGCCATGCATTCACCATAAGATGTTTTAAATTTTTTCTAATTTGTTTTACAGTTATTCATTTCTTTTTTTTATGAATGCAAATGGCATGCCTCTCTATCACTTTATTTTTTTTATTTTTTTTTATTATTTTATTTTTTTTAATTTACATTCCAAATCACTTCCCCTTTCCCGTTTCCTCCCTCCCCGAAAGTCCCATAAGCCCCCTTCCCTCCCTCTTTTCTCCATTCAACCCCCTCTCGCTTCTCTGTCCTGGCGTTCCCCTACATCCAGTCTTTCCAGGACTAGGGGTCTCTCCTTCCATCTTCTTAGAAATCTATTGATATGCGGATTGTGTCTAGGGTATTCCGAGATTCTGGGTCAATATCCCCTTATCAGTGACTGCATACCATGTGTGTTCTTTTGTGATTGGGTTACCTCACTAAGGATGATATTTTCAAGATCTGACCATTTGCCTACGAATTTCGTGAATTCATTGTTTTTAATTGCAGAGTAGTATTCCATTGTGTAAATATACCACATCTTCTGAATCCATTCCTCCGTTGAGGGACATCTGGGTTCTTTCCAGCTTCTGGCTATTATAAATAAGGCTGCTATGAACATAGTGGAGCATGTGTCCTTATTGCATGCAGGTAAAGCCTCTGGGTATATGCCCAGGAGTGGTATAGCCAGATCCTCCGGGAGTGTCATGCCCAGTTTTCTGAGGAACCGCCAGACTGCTTTCCAGAGTGGTTGTACCAGCTTGCAATTCCACCAGCAGTGGAGGAGTGTTCCTCTTTCTCCACATCCTCGCCAACAACTGCTGTCTCCGGTGTTTTTGATCTTAAAAGAGATCAAAGGGATACAAATTGGAAAGGAAGAAGTCAAACTATCACTATTTGCAGACGATATGATAGTATACTTAAGCGACCCAAAGAACTCCACCAGAGAACTCCTACAGCTGATAAACGACTTCAGCAAAGTGGCCGGATATAAAATCAACTCAAGCAAGTCAGAAGCCTTCCTATACTCAAAGGATAAGCAGGCTGAGAAAGAAGTAAGAGAAATAATACCCTTCACTATAGCCACAAACCATATTAAGTATCTTGGCGTGACTCTAACCAAACAAGTGAAAGATCTGTATGACAAGAACTTCAAGTCTCTGAAGAAAGAAATTGAAGAAGACCTCAGAAGATGGAAAAATCTGCCATGCTCATGGATTGGCAGGATTAATATAGTAAAAATGAGCATCTTACCAAAAGTAATACACAGATTCAATGCAATCCCCATCAAAATCCCAACTCAATTCTTCATAGAGTTAGAAAGAGCAATTCAAAAATTCATCTGGAATAACAGAAAACCCAGAATAGCTAAAACTATTCTCAAGAGTAAAAGAACCTCTGGAGGAATCAGTATCCCGGACAGTTATTCATTTCTAATGTTAGTATTTAAGCTACATAATATCACAGAGCATTAACCTGGTTCAAATATGTTTTTTTTCTTTGCTTTTTACTAAAAATACAGGTGTTTTTCTCACATAATATAGTCCGAGGAAGTTCAGTCTCTTGAAACTGAAGTTAAGAAATGTGAACCATCATGTGTGTTCTCAAAACTGAACCTGGGCCCTTGGTAAAAACAACAAAGGCTCTTAACCACTGAGACATCTCTCTCTCTCTCTCTCTCTCTCTCTCTCTCTCTCTCTCTCTCTCCATTGAGAGAAACATGGTTGCTTTTAGGTCATAATATTATAGTATTGAAATGATGATATTGCTTTTTTTTTTTTTTACTTAAACAATAAAGCATTGAGGATTACCTTACCCATACACGGATTGTCCATATTCATGATTTGGCACTAGGAGAGCACATAAGGAGTGACTGTTGATATTAACATTTAAGTCAATAGACTGGGTATAATGTATGTCACTGCCAAGTGTAAAGACATGCCCATTCTAATTGTTCAAGCCCTAAGTAGCATCACAGGGGAAGATTATCTCTCTCGGACAATCTTGATTTGAAGTATAACTTATACCCCTCTGTCTGTAATTCTGAGAACTCTTGACAGTGAATTGTGTTATACCATTACTTCTCCTGTGGCAGAAATAACAACTCCATAGACTTTTCAGTTCCAATGATTGTATGAACCAACTCCTTTATATATGTTCCTTCTTTCATTAATACATAGATGCATTACTGCTGACCTACAGCCACACATATACACTTTTCAACTGAAGCTCTAGTTGAATTCTAAGTGAGTGTAAAACCTATTGTTTGCAGTTCAGAATTTGGTTCTAATAATAGTTTGAGGAAATCTCTTATGCATGCATATATGTTTGTGAATTATAAAAGAAAGATCTAGAAAAGCAAATGTTCATTACAAAATTACATATTTCAATCAGGGATTAAATTTATCACTTTGGAACTCTTTTTTTTGCCCCATTTTTTCTACTATCTCATGCTAGAAGTCATATAGTAGGTGGAATTATGTGTAAGGAAAAATTATTACTGTTTCTGAGGCTTGTTCAATCTAGTTGGTTTATACTGACAATAGACATTTCCTTATAGATGTGACAAACCCATTGGTGTACATATATTGTAAAATTCTGCCTATATTCTACAAACTGAAATTCATCATATGGACAAAAATGATTAGTTGCCCATAGTTTACCCAATAACAAATGATTCACAGGAGTAGAATTGAACCCAAGTTCTCTGGAAATATAACAGGCTACCAAGTCTGATCAGCCAGCAGCAAATAAGGGAGATCTCAGTATTTCTTTAGTCTTCTTCTTGAGATGGAGGTCAGTTATGGATTTTTTTTAAAAAGTCAAACATAAGGAACTGCTAAATGAGAAAGGTTTAGCCATCTGCTCTAGGTCAGAGCCTTATAGATGCTCACAATGACTGAGCATCTTCTAGGAAGCATGTTTCTGTGCAAAAGATCTGTATAATATAAATCAAGGATGGAGGTGTTGCTTGTGAAATCACATTTGTATCTGAGGAGCTAGCTGCAATTGTTGTCTTTGTCTGCTAGAAGAAGAAAAATTATTTTTCTTAAGGAATATAGGGCCCAACAGACTACAGTAGATAGTCCCATACCCATGTACATACAAACAGCACTAAATGGGCTCTGTAGTTACTGAGAAAGACAGAAACAAAGGCAGAGAAAGAAAACTTCATAGGGACAGAGACCGAAAAATGTGAAGAAGTCATTGAGTGATGGGGAAAATTTGGGAGCAGGACAAAAGAGGGAGAAAAGTTGATCCAAATGTATTACATGAATACACAAATATTAAACAAATTATATTACAGGAAGAAAAAGGTAGTATGTTTTTGTTTGATAAGTTGTACCTCCAAAAGATGACAAGACCTATAATAGTATAAGTCCTGGGCACAGGATTGCTTGGTTACCTGTGTGAGTTAGAACCAGACCACATTTACTCAGTGTTCTGTTATCACAGATGACTCCTAACAAAGCAGGAGTGTTTGTTGAAAACACACTATTTTCTATATTTAACTACAAATGAAACTTCTCATTTAGGTAAATGCAGTGAAGCCAAGCCTGCGATAAATTCTGTTAAAGTAAAAATTGTCTTGGGGTAGAGAGACTAAATATATAATTTGACAAAGTTATTCGAGCCTATGGTATTCCAACAGAATGAGATGGAGCAAACATTCTCACTTAAAAAAAAATCAAGCAACTCACCTCTGCTCAAGTCTGAGCTTGACCCTCAGCTCTGGGGTGTAACTCAAATTTGAGACTAGAGTGTCTCATTTGCAGACAATTAGACCTAAGATAAGATTCCACAGTCTCTCTGCATATGATGGCAGTGGTGGGACTTTGGCCATCTTATTCCAACTCCTTTACACTCTCATACATCCCCACAGAACCATCGCTTGCCTTCGTCAAAACGATTTCATTTGTTTTTATGATATCATTGCAACCAGTAAGCGGAAGGCATGGGAAAGGCTCAACCACAGGCGGCTTTTCCCATCTGAATATCACAGATCTTGTCTCTCACTGTGGTATAAGGTCTCTGATTACATCAGCCTCTTTAAATTATGCTGAAATGAAGGCCATTCAATTTGTCACAATCAGTAACTTTCGAAAGAGCTCATATAATTGATTTCACAGTCATATAGGCATAGGTGACAGAGAGGCGCAGCTTCATTTAGGCAATGTTTTCTTTCATTCCAAAGTGCAGTATTCAATAGAAATCAAATTCTTTCCTCCAACATTTGGCAGCTAAGCTATGGCACAGGTGAGCTTTTCGCTTTTTTTTTTTAAACTTCGTTTTTTTTTCTCTCTCTTTCTTTCCTCCTATGGTACAGTATCATGAAAGTTGAAATTAATGCCCAGGGTGATCTAATAGAAGTCATGAGGCTACAGGTAAAATAACTTCTTTTTTGAAGCTGGACCTGATGAGTATTTCAGCCAGAAGGCAAGGAGCTATTCTGAATGCCATTCCAAACTCCAGGAACATTTGCTACAAGAGGAAGGGTTTCAGTGCCCAGCCAATGGAGAGCTTAGATGTACATGTAGCCATTGTGTCAAATATGAAAAGTGGAGTCAAATTTTCATTCTTTGGGTGATTTGTGAATGCTTACAAATCCACTATTTCTGGGAGCAAATGTGACTTGGCATCAGCAAGGCTTGATTTTCTGACCTTGGGTTTGATAACAATGGAGGCTGAATTCCTAGTTTCAACACACAGAATGTGAACCAGTTAAGGTTGATAGAAAAAGAAATAAAACCTTAAAATCAACATTGTCCTGATTTTTTGTTTGAGAGTTACATAGTTTATCCAAAATATATACATATATTTTATTTATTTGGTGGTAGGTAAGTGCTCAGGAGAAAAAAACACTACCTCTCCCACCCCCTCCCCTTTGTCTCCCCTCCCCTACCTCCTCTCCCTCTCTCTCTCCCCCTTCCCCCCCCACACCATAGATTTAGGTTCAATTCTTTATTATATCCCTATCCCCCAGATAGCCTCAGGCCAGTCATATCTTTAATACTGTTTGTCAAAATTCTCTACTTGATATTTTACAGTTGTAATTATTATACTTTATGTTCTGGTACTAGTTTGGCAAGTCAGAGTAATTTTTCAGGTCCCTCGGGCTTGTATATCTATCTATCTATCTATCTATCTATCTATCTATCTATCTATCTATCTATCTATCTATCCATCTATCTATAAATGTACCTATTTTCTTGCTCTATCTACCTACATATCTAACTACCTATATGAGTTTTTAAGACAGACTCTCTCTATGTAGATCAGGCTGGTCTAGAACTCACAGAGATCTTCCTACATCTGCCTCCTTGTGCCACCATGTCCAGCTAACCTTACTGTACTCAACTAGGACACTAAAACCATATTGTCTCATAGAGTTTTTAATTGGGTCACATTAAATAATTTCAATCAAGAATTTTTCATAATATACCACAAAATATGAATGATTTCAGAGTTGTTAATAGTATGGAATTATATTTTATTGTTACAAGTATTCATCCTGGCTTGAAAAGTAATTACCAAGTGAATTATCATATGCAAATTCCATATATGACATGCACTTATATTTGTTTTTAAATTACTTATTTACATCCCAAATGTTGCTCCCCTCCCAAGCCCCCATTGCACTGTTCCTTCCCTATCCCCCTTCCCCTTATCTTCTGAGGGGGCACCCCCCCAGGTGTCCTCCCACCCTGGTGCATCAAGTCTCATACATTCACATCTTAATACTATGCTGAAAAAGTACGTCCCTTTGACATTGTGAAGAGTCATAATGTGTATCAGGCAGAAGTTTTATATTTTTAAAAAACAGTCAAAAATATTTGGCTCCCTGCCTCATTCAACTATTCAAAATGTATTTAACTTTCAGTAAGAACTAAGAGATAGCCCATAGTTCACAAGACAAATTTCACTAGATTTTCTGAAGTTATAGCCTTTCAAATATAATGATGAGAAATTTCCACTAGAAAATACATAATTTTTATAGTAGAAAAAAATATTAATCTTTCTAAAATGGTCTCATGGTCACAGCTACTCTGTAGGCTGTATTTTCATTCGTCTTTCTGAATGTGATCTTTCCACTTCTCCACCATGGTTTGTGCTGTAAACCATCAATATTAATGCAGTAAATGAAAGGTCACCTGCATTTTGAGTTACTTTCAGTTTGGATGCAGATGAGAAGGAAGTAAAGTTCTAGATTTGGGTTATTTCTTCTGCTCAGAACAGCCACAACTCCTGCACAGGACCTTTCCTCAGCAAACTTCCATTTTCAAGTTCTGAGAGTCATCTTATTTATTCTTTGATCTTAACGTGTGTGTGTGTGTGTGTGTGTGTGTGTGTGTGTGTGTGTGTGTGTGTGTGTATGTAGCTAGCATTCCCTTTACTTATCTTTTCATTTTCACCCATTCTAAGTATAACCTTGTTGTATGAGGGGACCCTAATTTGTACCCTAAGGTAAAGACTCTGTTTCTTTTCAGAGGCATAACATCTGCTAGATTGTCCACTCAACTGGCCCTGATTATTAACATTTAGAGATGCAAATTGAGAGACTGAATAGAACACATCAGATATAACAGAATGAATGGGCTACAGGAATATCTGTAGAGAGAAGCACAACTGGAAACAGAACCTTGATCCATTATCTTCCCATGCACACAGAAAAGTTATCTAAGGCAATCTTACCCCTTTCTGTCTCAGCAAAATATATGACTTAATCATTCCATCATTTTCTTAAAGATTCACTGGAATTAGTATTTTAATAGGTCACCAAATGTCAGGCTGTCTTCTTAGAAGTCATAAATACTGGAAGACTAGCTACATCTTTGAAGTGTATTTTTATTCTCTTTAGTTCAAAACATCCAATATAGAGATGTGTGTGTGTGTGTGTGTGTGTGTGTGTGTGTTTCAGATTACACAGAAACAAAGAGCAGCACAGACTACCACCAGCACTTTCAGCACCATCACCAGCACCACTATCACCAATACCAGCAGCAACACCAGCACCAACACTGCCACCATTAACACCATCACTACCAGCACTAATACCCGCACAAACAGTAGTACCAGTACCAGCACTGGCACCAGCACCAGGGCAAGCATAGGCATTAGCACCACAGGCAGCACCAGGAGCATTAATACCAATACCAGCCCCAGCAGCAGCAGCAGCAGCACTGTCAACACCTCCACCACTAAGCAACAACAGCAATCTTAATAGCTGAGTGAATAAAAAAAATCTAGTTTTCTCCAATGGTTGTAATAAAATTGCACATTCCTTCCAAGCATCTTTCCCTGAATTCACAGAGTTGAATAAACAAAGCTAGAGGAAGCCTAATGTTTTTGATCAGTCTAAATGGCTGCCCAGACTTACCTAATGGGAGAAGACAATAGAAAGAATTACGATCACAGGAACAGATAAAAAGGAATAAATATTCTATGAGATTTCACAAAAGTTAGAAAGTTGTTCTAGTTATAAAATTAGTTTCCAGGTAAATATGAATGACTTTTAAGTCTGTATACACTGCACAAAACGGATTGTTTATTCACTACAAAAGAAACAGCCAAACAGGAGGGACCATAATAGTTTTTATACTAATTGGTAAAGAAAGTGTGATTGTTAGATTTAACTATAAATTTGACACAATCTTGAGCTGAATAGAAAGAGAGTATCAAGGATTTTGGCATATTGGGTTTGCCTGTGGACATGTCTGTGGGTTACTGTCTCAAGTGAATTGATGTGGAAATATTCAACCCATAGTTGGCAGCACCATTCCCTTCTTGAGCTGTATAAGAATAGAGAAACAAGTTACCAAACAAGAAACCTAGTAGGCACTGATATCTTCATGCATTCTGCTCCACTGTGGATAAGGCCTGACCATCTGTTTTAGGTCCCTGCCATTGTAACTACCCCTCCCACCCCCCAGTGAGGTGCTATAACCTAAATTTGACATAAACACCTCCCCCTCAGAGCTGCTTTTTGTCTGGATATTTTATTACTCCAACCAAAATGAAAGTAGAACAAAAGCCAAGCATAATACATAGAATAATTTTTCCAGAGGGTAATTTGTACCAACAGAACAAAAGGTATGGGGATATATAGAGTATAAAACATTATCCCACAAAATTATAAAGACTAAAATTACCTGTGCTTACTCAAAGTAAGACTTATAGAATGGGGCATAAAAAGTGACTCTTCTCTATTCTGTATTTCTTATCTTTCTAACCCTGATCTCAGACACTGGCTGGTCAGAGACATTCCAGGTTATATATAAACAAATTGCTTGGTAAATTACTGCTCTAGCATATTAGAATCCTATTGCAACAGGAACTCCTACGTCTTCATATCTAAGTAGACAAATCTCTCAGATTAGCCTCATGCGTTTTATGCCTTGAAAATTTTCCACATGCATACAATATAATTAGACCATCTACACCCCTAACTAATTTCCCAACACCAAGAACCCAATATTGGAGGCAGCTTCAATATTTTAGACACATTTGAAAGGTACTTCCTTTATTTTATTATGGTTAAGATATCTGGTCTTTTCTGTGGCTCAGTCTAGAAAGAACCCATTTTGATTGTTGGCTATTAGGTTGTTCTTGGTGGTGGTGGTAATGGTGGTGGTGGTGATGGTGGTGGTGGTGATGTGTGTGTGTGTGTGTGTGTGTGTGTGTGTGTGTGTGTGTATATGTGTTGTGAATGTATATTTCCAGTGGATATTAAACATGGGATTTAAATTTTAAAATAGCCAAGAGATATATTTCTACAGAGCAAATCTGAGCAGTATTAAAGTTTATGCTGCTTAAATCACTTCAGATTGTAGGATATTCAGATCTCCGAATTTTATGATAATGTCAAGAGAGCTTCTGGTGAGTCCCATTAATTTTTTGGTATTGTTTAATTTTACATGAGTAAATATAATTACTCCTTTTGTCATGAAGAGCAAGTTCTAATACCAATTTATAATTCATGGAGCTAATTATGTTAACGAGGCGGCAATCTTTCCTCTGCTATCTCCCCTGTAATTTTAAAGGATTTTGATTTTTCCCCCTTCCCTCTACAATTTCTCTTCCAGCTATGAAAAGGAAGTGTACACATTTCATCTGTGATATAATTATTTACCATGGCAACAGTTTGTGAATGGGATTGGGAAGTTGCACAGAAAGAAAAAGCAGCTTAAGGGGAATAGCTTTAAAAAAAAAAAAACAATCCTTTCAAGGCAAGTGAAGAGGCCTTTCAGGTGGGAGCGGGTTTTGTCTCCCCGACATTTTAAGGAGGGTTTCAGCCTTGCAGAACATTGTAAAAACTATTGTTGGTCTCAAAATAAAAGAGCTTATTTTCTGCCATTGCATTTTCAGAAAATCACCTTGATTAAGAGCTTGGCAGAAAATGGAAACCTACATTTTCCCCCCTGCACTCGAATTAACAACCTCCAGGAAAGCAGAGCGAAAAATGCTTTCCTTTACATCTCAGAGGGCATAGACAGGGCATGGGAGGGGGAAAAAAAGAGGCTTTTCCTTGATGTATCCAGCAATAACCATGAACCCTATCTAGCAAACAAAATCTTCCTTGCATCATAACTACAAATGCCAAAGGAAAAAAATCTATCCAAATCCAGTGGCCCAATCTTTGGAATTCACCTGAGGCTGTCACAGCTTCTTTCATTACGTCCTTTGTTCAGAAGGAAGTTGAATACATTTAGCTCCATTGTGAATAAATACACTTCAAAAGATACTAGCAGATTAAAATCATATTTGTAATGAAATTAAAGTAAAAGTTATCATATATCCTAAGTGTTTCCTATGAAGAGCATTACTCCTCAAGATCATCCTTCTTTTCAGCATTCAGCAACAACTAACACCTTTAGTTTTGTTTAATCCGTCTTCATTGCATGGTAAAGTCACATCTTTCCTTAAAATATTCTATTTGTATGTTTAATTATGTATATGTGTATGATGAAAGGGTGTGCTTGTGAGTGAAGCTCTTACTGAGGCTAGAAAAGGGTGTCAGACCCCTTCAGCTGGGATTATAGGCATGGGGAAGCTCCCTGAAATGGACACTTGTAAATGATCTTGGATCCTTTAAAGGATCCTTAATAATAATACATGTTATTAGCCATATCTCTGCAGCCATGATAAAATTAATTCTGTTGGATCTTCCAGGATGCTGAGTGCATCAATAACTACGGAGAAATTACAGTTGAGATCTGGCACAGTACAAGGCTCTAGATACCTTAATATCAGAAATATACAGAAAACCAGAAAAATAGAAATAAATCTGATGAAATATATTTTAGAATAGAAATATTAAGGGCAATGTGATCCTTTTGAAAGGCAGTTCCTATGTCCAAGATACAGAAACATCAATTCGATGCCACAGACATCAGATGAAGAGATTGTGATGGCCTGATCACAAGAGAGCCTTAGTGCCTGTTAGAAGGGTTGATGTTGGATTAATGTAGCCTTGTAAAAACTGCCATGGTATGGGCACCAGTAACAGATCCCCAAGGGACAAAGACTGGAGGACTGTTTTGTCTTGATTGCTAACTAAATTGTAGTAAGCTCTAAACTATGTGAAATAATTTTTCTTAAAGATTTAAGACAGGGAGCAATAGAATAGCATAATGGGTGTTCATGGAGGTTTTCTTGATGGTTGTGGTAATTTGGGAGACCACTGTGGGTAGCACCATCCTTATTTAGGCCAGTGGCCATCAACTGCTTAAGAGAGCTAGGAGAACATGAACCAGAGTGAATGCTGAAAAACGTCAATTCTCCTTGTTTCCCACTTCAGTTTCTACTTTACTTTTTGCCTCAGCTTCTATCAGTGAAAGACTGTGACTTGGAAGTTTAATTCAAATACATCCTTTTGCCTCACCAGGCACTTTTGGACATCACAGCAGAATGAAAGTTGAACAACTACTCTAAGGCTTCCTTGCTGTACACATAGGTCTATCCAATGTATAAGCATATACTACACACACACACACACACACACACACACACACACACACACACACACACACAAACATACAGCTACAGATGAAGAGTGTGTGAATGAATAAATAGAAGTACCACATTCTTTTCCTCTGAAGCTCATAAAGATTGAGGTTAATGTCTCTGAAGTGTCTCACCTCTACTATATAACTACATATTCAACTTGTGTGTATTAGTTGAGAGTATAAAGAATTTTAAAACCAAACACTAAAAGATGTTGAGTCTGTCCACATGAGACATGAGTGATAAAGTAGGTGTGAATCTTCTTTTTTTAAAAAAGTTACATGTGCTGGCTAGTCAAAAGGAATTCTAAAAGGAAAAACATATTTCTATGTATCACAAAAGATGTGTGAAGTTCACTTTGTGTCAAAAGAGGACAAAATACAACCCCAAATGCCTGGATCTAAGTTCCCTGCACCGAACCCTAGAGCAACAGTGCCAACAACTCCTGGCATAGACTGAGCTTGGCCTTTTGTCTCTGTGACTTCAATGAGGTGAAATTATTTTTCTGAAGGAAACATAACTTAGGTATGTCCAGAATTTAAAAGATAGTATTCCTAATATAATGTCTATAGCTAAGGGTGACTAAAATATGATCCAATCAATGCATTTGTGCATTTAACTACATGATATCTTCCAATCCAGAAAGTTCCCAGCCTATGAAGGAAATTACTTCAGCAAACACAGCATGCAACTTTATCTTCACACTGTCATTCTTAGGAGATTACAAGCTATTTTTTCCCTTCTTGCTGTATATTTTATTTATTTCTTCACTGTGCATTTCCTTCTTGCAACTCTTTTCCTTTTGTGGCCTTGAAGCCAAATACATCTGCTCTGTTTAGAAACTCTGGCCTTGAACGTGAAACCTTCTCTTTAAGGTACCCATTCAGTTCACCCTTTGCTGGTACAAGGGAAAGTTATCAATCTATTCGTGCTGACTTGTATATGTCTATGTTACTCACCTTCAGCGTCTATGTCTTGACAGTAAGCAATGCTGGAAGATACAGATTACTGCTCAGAGATAAGTTGGACCATTAAACTGCCGTCTCTCTGGGGGTGGGGTGGTGCAGAAAGGATGGAAGTGGGCATGGCATTACTATTAAAGATTGAAGGAAGACAGAAGGAAGTAACCACAGCAGCACTCATCCTACCATTGAGAAGGAGTCTAACACTGAGAATGCTATTTCAAGGAATAAGGCCATAAAGAAACAGAGGAAGGCAGACTAGCACCGATGATGAAAGGTTCTCTTTTGTGCCCACTTGGTTAACAGGCTATCTTCTGGTTAGAGATTGACTAGTGTGGAGGTCTGTCTGCAGTGGCTATTGCGCTCTGCATATTACCATGTTTTGTGCTCTTGTACTTCATTTTAAATCATGCAAGTATGTATCCTAACTCCTAGACTGTCTAGACCAGGGTAAGCAGTGGTAGGCATGTAAATAACAAATCCGGATAGGACTACCCCCAAGAATGTGAATCCTTGGGGTCTGATCTCCTGACTTCGCTGACAAGACACTTGGCTTGCCTTATCTCTCTGGTTAGGGAAACGAACTGTTTTGGTTTTGCTTTCCTCTTCTATGGGACAAAATTTAATGTTTCCTGGAACTGTGTTCTCACATAACTCTGTGCATTTCTGGGGTCGGACATGGAGATATTGAACAAGTTGGTTGTAATGTTATCTTTATGGGATGTGTTTTCTACTTCTGGTGCACAGCTAATTTCTCTAGAACTGGCAACTGTTAATTTGTTGTTGAAATTAGGTAATGATCACATCTTCCTTTTATATGTATATAGCTTAGATAGATTCCTTAAAACATCATGTAAACATGTATTAGACACATAAGATCTTCCAAGACTTGAAAGAGTAAGTAGATAACCTGTACATTTTTGATAACTGGAATTATCCATGACCCTTTATAAGGAACAAAACAGAAAAATGTTCTTGTTACCATCACAGCATTCCTGTTTACACAAAAGAGTGCAAAGCCAGGCAATAATTCTACTAAACTGACCATGTGTCAAACGTCTCTCAGGTCCTTTCCAGGACCCTCTAGTGAAACAGAAGAGAAAGTGGAGGTTTAAATGGCACTGGCCGTCAAAATTCTCTACCATTAAGGAGTCCAGGCCACATGGCGCATTAGTCTGTAGCAGTTGTGAAATAGTATTTGCCAGCCCCTTCTGTGCGCAGATGGCTGGTTCATAGTATCATGAAGTAAAGGGGAGAAAAAAGAAAACATGAGCAGGTTAGAACTGTATAGTGTGCTTGCAGACAATGTGAAGATAGGCCCTTTGCTTCCGTTGTGACTCTCCATTTCCACCTCCAAGTGGTTTAGAATTGAAATGTGGACAAAAGCATCTCCAGATTTATTTGGCTCTTCCATATTAACCATAAAAAAGATCTAGCCTGTTCCAATCTTCACCCAGCAGTAAACTATAAATCCAACTTCCCCTCTCTGCTGGGAAATAAAAATCCAAATACAGTAGCATCCAAATAATTATCAAGAGTTGAGCAGCGCTGGCAGGGTGCAATGTACAAGATTCAATTTTAACTAGTGATTACAGACGGGCAACCTTCTAGCCCTGAATGTCAAACGGCCATGTCACTTTCTCCTGTCACAGAGTATGTCAGGCTCACCGCAGCCTGGTGACTTTCCATCAGAGGTAATGAATCTTGTCCTCCTGAGATCGGAAGTGTCACTATGCTTCCCCGCTGCCTTTTTTCCACCCCCAGTCCTCATTCCCTTCCTGCCACCTGTCTAGGTCCTAATAATTAAGAAAAAGATGTTGTGTGTGACTGCTTCTCACATCCACACCAGTGCTCTCCTGCGATCAATTTAAATTGTTTGGTCAGTCATCAGCTTGCAAACTGTATGTTATGAAATGGCCAGCCTGTTTACGTTTACGGCCCTGGAGTCTCAAGCATTGAGATCTTTTTGTCCTTGGGCAATAAAAAAGTGTGTGTGGGGAGGGGGATGTGGTGGAGAAAGAAAGGAACTTAAATGCTGACCTTATAGCCTTCACGGTTTGGGGCTCTGGTCCAACTTCTGAGTCTGATAACTTGCCTTTAAATCTCAAGAATTTAGCACTTTTTGCTTCTGACCTTCCTGCTGTTGGACAGCAAATGTGAACTGATGAGCGTGAGTTTCACATCAAAATCCTCCAAGGTGTCACAGAGGGTTCAGAGCCAGCAATGACTCTAACAGAGAGGTTGACATGAACAAAAGAGCCTGAATAAACACTTCCCTTGGGTGTCTCATGAAACACAGATTATACATGAGCATACATAACCAGTTTTCAAAAGAAAGCAAATTCCTTTAAATAAACCCAATTCTTAAAGTTTAGCCTACAATCTTGGGAACTTGAAGAATATACACATAGTTGACATGGTATGAATTATTTCAAATTATAGTAAGGAAATTCCTATTGAATTTAATACACCTCACCAATGTTAGACATCATATATATACATTACACCTGTATTACTCAGCTTTAATTTAAATACCAAAAGATTTAACATGGTAATATTGGGTCTGATCCTGTCTTTCCAGTACTATGCTCTATGAGGCACACATATAGGAAGGAAACAAGTAGATGTATGAGGAGTGGTAAGGGATGTGTACTTATGGATGTCAAAACTTGTAGGAATTAAGTCAGTTGCATTCATCATTTCTAATGAAATTCATCCTTGACCAAGAGGATCTGGTGTTAGTGTCATCCAAAGAAAGTGTCCTAAGGAAAAAAACAGCTGTTATTATGGTAACTTTTATTTGACAACTCTTTGTGTGACACAAAGCAGTATCTCTGAATTTGGCTTTAGCAATTGTGTGTCCCATGGAATACCAGCAGCAAAATAGAGCTGAGATCATTTAAAGCACTGTCATCTAGTCTAAATCAGCAAATTAGAAGGCAGAATCAAGGCTAACCATCATGTCAATGCTGGTTCAAAGGATCTGGGTGGCAAATGCTTTCCTTCGGGAAAGAGACCTTTCCTTTCTTCTGAGTAGCTCGTTCAACCTTATTAGTCAAGGCTTAAAGAGAAATACTTAAATCTCAATGCACCAAGGGCTTTGGAAAAAATTGTTAATATCTATATCATATTTGCCTGGCTTTCCTGCTTGCTTCCTTGCACAGATTCTGTATTAATTTCCAGACAAAATTTACCAGAAGTAATTAAATAGTAGACAACATGGACAGGTTTCTTGTCATAATGTATCCAGAAGCTTTGTGGGTAAGATGAGCAAAGGTTTGGATAATTAAAATGCAACACATTAGGACATGCAATGAGAGTCTGGAGTCTAATATGGCCCTGCTAAATTCAATTGATCCAGACACAAAATGGTATCAGGGATGATTTTTGAGGAGGAGACAGAAACTTAACAAGCAGGCTTTATTTCCTTAGAGAACTACAAGCCTCTAGACAAAAACCCAAATCATGTAAGAGGCTTTTGATATTTTCTCTCATGTGCTCAAATATGTCTCCTGTCTGGTAAAATGGAAGTTCACCCATGGCTACCTGCATCTCAGTCTTCAATCAGTGAAATAATGTTTTTGAGGAAAAATGGAGAATGCTTCTGAAACATGTGTCATCTGTTACAGATGCTATGGTGTAAGATTTTAACACAAAATATACTTTCTCCTTTTCATACTCTTTATGTCATTAAAAATATATTAGGGATGAGGACTGAGCAGAACTGTTTCCTTGTGATACAGAAATCTCATTATCTATTGTATTGTCTTCTTATCTTGGTTCCCTAGTTGAGTTTCACTTTAAAATTTTAAATTGTGTGTCAGGTGATATTTATCCATGATACACACAGTAAAATGAAAAAAAAAATGCCATCCATTATGTAACTAGGAGCTTGAAATAGAAAGACATAGGCAAAGAGCCATAGGGAGCATAGTACATTGTACTAGATGGAATACACCAAGTATGGGTCTGTGCTCCAGAAAAAGTTCCATGTTTTGTTTTCAAAGAAAGAAAATAAAAATCAGATGTTTGTAAACTGATACAATTGTTGAAGTAAGTTGCAAGCTATCACCTACTATTTATAAGTGATTCTCCTCCTGAAACCATAGAACTCTTGTGAGGACCCTAGTCGGCATGGAAAGAAGAGTGAGGTCATTACCTAAGAGGTTTCAACATGTATGCCAGTATATAAGCTATCGGTATTTTGAGAAAGCCTCTCATGCTTCCAACTAAATTTAACTACAAAGATTGCCCATTCATCAATAATCTGTACACGCTTATTTTTTTTCCTCAAGTGGGGTTGACTGAAATTCAGTATTTCTGGAGGCAGAGTGACATCATGAATCGAAGAAATGAGAAGACAAGAGTCTCAATGTTTGAACAAATTAGTTACCGATGAACCTAAACAGGTTGAAGACTCAGGGTGTCTAGGAGGAAGGTGAGTGTTCATGCTTGGATAAAACTAACTGGTAGATATGCTAGGAAATGGGCATTTTTACAATATATCATCTCTGTGATGTAGGGTCTCTGACATCCCAGGTTACTATACAATATGTCAAAACATGAAATACTCACTGACAATGAAATAATCCTAAGAAATACCTTGTATTGTATAGTGTATTGACTTAATTTATCTATTGTAAAATAACAAGAAAAGGTAAAATCAGGGAGAGTGAAAGACTGAGACCAGGTCACTTGATGGTGAGGGCAACTTTAAATCTTTCCTTTATGCTTTCTACCAAGTGGAAGCTATTGAAAAATCAAATTTACTCCACAAAAATGTTAGACTAAGTACTTCCTATTCATGTAACAAAAAGCTTCAACTTTAGTCTCTGAGGTTCAAAGAAAGATCTAAAATTTCATTTTTATATTTTTGCTTTTAATTAGCAAATCTAAATGAATTGATTGATTAAAATTTTTATGTTATAGACATGTTTCTTTGTTTGAAACTATGAACTGAGACGGATAGGTACCAGCGTAAAAGGCAACAGACTGTGAATAAAGAAGACTCAAGTGTGAGGTTACTCTCTGAGCTAAGGCTTGCATGCAGACATGGGGTTCCATTACTTGAAGATATTTTCCCAGGATGAAGTTATTCAAAGGAAATTACTCAAAATGTCACTCCATGGTAGTATATAAATGTTCTCTTTATTCCCTATGCTCCCCAAACCAACTTTCATGGTGACACAAATCCTTTGCTGTGTCTACTTCTTTATGTTGTATTCATCATACCTTCTTGATTTTGGGGAAAAGGAGTTCTGAGAAGAAACAACAATAAAAAAGCAGTTGTGTCTGAAGCCAAAAGACACCATTATGGAAATTCTACTCAAATGCACACTTCGGAAGTTATATTTCTAATAGTCCTGAGAGGACTAATTAATAATCACAAGTGCTTTGAAGATGAAAAGTGCTAAATTAACATCAATATTTATTTATTAATAATCAAAGGAGGTGATGCCGCCATCTTAAAATTGCCTCTCTTACTATCAAGTGCTGAGTGCTGTCTCATTTCACCTTCTTAATTGCCTTTACCAGCCATCATCACCTTGTGGCAATTCATATTTTTGTTTTGTATCTCTCTGTTTTAAAATGCCCCAAGTTCTATGTCTATGGAGAGAAAACAGGTCTCGCTTGTATGGAGTGATGCTGTTCATTAAAATAGTACCTACATTATTTAGCTTTAGGTAAAATCTAATTGTCCTGACCTCCATTGCAGAGTAAGTTCTTAGTAACATGGTCTTGCATGAATCAATAAATAAAAATGAGTCACTTGTATATAAATTATAACCATTACCTCATAGCTGTTGGGATCATGCAGTGGCCACCATCTTGTTGTTTATTGGAATCTATAAATGTGGGCCCTTTCTCTCATTATGCAAGTGGTAGACTATAATCTTCACTGTCATCTATGGCCTTGATCATTAACAGTCCATATCCATGCCTTAGTTGATTGGAGTTGTGTTTGAAACACACCAGTGAAAAACAAAGATTGTTTATCATTAACTTATTTATTCTCTTGATAGCCTAATAATCCAGCCCCCTTCTTCTCCCAACATTCCCCCTCTCATAGTTCCTCCCTTTTATTATTCTCTCCCCTTCACCTCTGGGAAGGGGAAGGCTACAAATGAATATCACTCTATCCTGACACAACAAGTTTCTGCAGGGTGTCGTATATCCTCTCCCACTGAAGCAAACCAAGGCATCCCAGTTAAGGGAATGAGATGCAAAGACAGGAAATGGTTCTTGGGTTACATTCATGAATACCAAACTGCACAACTGCAATCGGCCTGCAAAAGCTCCACCCTAACTGTGATCCTGCCTACAAGTTGATCATAGAAAAAGATGGAGACTAAGGGAATGGTCAACCAATGAGTGGCCCAAATTGATACCTATATGTGGGCATGAACCAGTCTCTGACACTATTAATGGTAATCTGTTATGGTGCAGACAGGATACTAGCATAACTGTCCTTTGAGAGGCTCTACCAAGCAGCTGGTGGAAACAGATACAGAGACCCATAGCCAGATATTACATGGAGCTCTAGTAGTGTTATGGAAGAGTTATGGGGAGAACTGAGGGACACTAAGAGGATAGGGTCAACACAAGATGACCAACAAAGTCAACAAACCTGAACCCCTGAAGGTTCCCAGAGATTAAACCACCAACCAAAGAACTCTCAAGGACAAGACCTAGTCCCCCCCCACCCCCCGCACATATGTAGTAGAAGAAAAATTTTAAAACATATTTCAACAATAACTAAAATTTACAAAATTCTAGGCAGGCAACACTGCTGAGACCTGGACTCCAGGATTTCTTGGCTTTGATTTTCAGCTTAGATACTTTTCATCATCCACAGTGGAATCTGTGTAGGTACTAGGGGCTTACTTGGTTTCTACGTTAATGTTTGCCAATAACTACTAATTCAATAACTACTATGCAGCATAACAAGGGTGTGAGACATGCCCTCATGACTTCTCTGACTTGCAAGTGTCTGGAATTCAAGTGAACAGTTCTAGTGTCATCCATCTTGAATTAATTGATCACAATAATCCATAGTCCAGGAAAATTCACTCTGAAAACCCCTCTAATATATGCAATAGGCCATAAAAACAGCATGCATTTCTTCAATATATAAGAAACAATATGCAATCTCCTCTTAAATCAGCAGAAATCTTTGTTGATTAGACACAGGGACAAGGATATCACTGATGGGCAAAAGTAACTGTCAAAATAATAACAGCATGGACAAGATGCCAGTTAAAATTCACCTACAATTGTAGCTACCTGGGATTCAGAGAAAAAAGAAAAGAAGGCAGCTACTGATTGATTTCTAGACCAGTGAAGAAAATACTGGAGTGTAAAATATGTTTATTTCACAATGAAGCCGAAGTTACATGAACCATTTGGTCATTAAACATCTAGATATTTAGCTCCTGACTCTCAAAGTCTTGAGGTGAGCTTTGCAGAATACATAGCTGTGTTGCCTTTTAAGTTGCTAAATCAAGCTTGGTTATGAGAATCCTAGAAAACAGTATTCTCTCTGAGACTCTCAGCAAATGAAGGAGAACCTACCTTACTTGTGGGATTAAAAACTTTTCTGTGAGGTTATATTGAATATTTTACCACATATTTAGTAACTCACACATCTTCTTTGGAGGGATTAGGAACAAACTATCATAGTTACTGAAAGTTTTACAAGCTGTTTTATATGTATGGAACATATTCCATCCTGACAGGAGATTAATTCTGGGAAGTATAGAATATAATGTAGACACATAGATAGGTGCATGTGCATGCCTGTGCATGCACACACACGAACACACACACACACACACACACACACACACACACACACAGAGGGGGGGGTTGGAGGAGAGAGGGAGGGTGGGGGAGAGGGAGGGGGGAAAGGGGATGGAGAGGGAGAGAGAGAAGCAATTAAATCCTTGTCTACATTGATAAATTAGAGGATTTGCAGATACTGTTGTGTGACATGTGTGTCATTTTTTCTGAATTAGCATTATCTGTTACCTAGTCGCAGGGAGCAAAAAGTCTGTAGTATGAGGACATACCCACCAAAATGTATTGATTTTTCTCATACTTGTAAATTTTCTCTCATCTGGTATACTAAAGGAAGGGAGCAAGATCTCAAAAACTTGCACATATACATACATATATATATATATATATATATATATATATATATATATATTATATATATATAAATATCTTATATATATATATAAATCTATATATATATATATATATATCTTATATATATATATATACATAAGATAAATGGTCAACAGAAAACAGTAAGTCAGCCTAAGCCTAAAGCTTAGCATCATTGTCATAGGTGGATAGAACCAGAAAGATTGTTTCCAATTTGTAAGATACAATTTGTATAAATAAAATTTATATTGAGGTCCACTCATCATTTTTTATTATGATGATGTAACTAAACATATTTCAATACCTCTCTATCTTAAAATAACCTCAGTAGCCATGAGCCTTTTCTTCCCTTTGTGGGGCTGCTGATGGTTGTCTTCCCATGAACAGCACAACAATTCCCTAACTTGGCTTGTAAATGCCATTTGGAAAACTCCTGGCATTTCTGCACTGCCGTCGCTTTCTATTGGCCTTTGGGGACAGCTCTTTCCTTGATTAATCACCTTCCTACCTTACAAATAAGGATGCAAAGAGGTAACCACACAGACTCAAGTCCATCTGAGAAGAATTCTCTCCTTTTCCTTTGTTTTCATCCTGTTGACTAAGAACTGTACCTATAAAACTAACTTCTTGTAGAAAATACTTTATTTGATTGTCCTTTAGGGTATCTTTTAGTGTGTTCTTTTTGACATCTCCTTTCATGGAATATTCAAAAGGTATATGTGATATTTTCTGATATGACTTTTATAATATGGTTTGTTTCAACGAGGATGCATGTTCTAGCAACGTTTTCCCCAGGTTGTCAATGCTTATGTGGCAAATATAAGGAGAAGACTAATGATAATCACTAGACACTTTCCTTGTGAAGGAACTGGTACTTGGCCATTGGGGTAAAAACTTTCCCAAGGGATCAGTCCTTGCAACAGACTGTTGTCCAAAAAATTCAACTGCCCCTTCTTGCAAGCACATATTTTCATCTTTATTTATCTATACCTTTCCTTCCTTTTTTTTATGAGTTCCAGCAATGGGTCCCTTGACACTGTTTCTGGAGATTTTGGACAACAGGTCTAAAAAGGAAGTGCAATTCTTTATTTGGAAAATATAGAGGGAATGCTTGCCTGTTCTCAGATGGACTTGACTCTGTGTGGTCACTTCTTCAGATCCCCATTTGTAGGGTAGGGAGGTGATGAATCAAGGACTGTGAGCTGTCCCCAAGTGTCATTAGAATGTTAGATATGAACCTACTCAAATCTCACTTACTTGTCAACAGAGAATATTAAAATAAAATCAGATGTGATTTCCTAGAGTTTTATTTTGGGAGACAATACAGAAGTAAACAAAAACCTGCCTACATTAGTGGAGAATATGCTCTTCTTTCTCTGTCCTATTTATCATGCAATGGGTAGCACACTTCTATGTCATAAACCATCACAGCTCTTGCTTCTCACTTACATACATGGTTCATTTAATCCACCAATAAGTACCTCCCCTTCCAGAAAGAAATCAAGTGTGTTAAATGCTTCTTCCATACTTTCTACATACTTAGTCTGAGTTTGCGGTCTCTTCGTTTTCACTCCTCATTCTTGGCCATTCTTACATAGCCTTTTTGTGGATTCTCAGTAAAGGCTTGCATTTTCCAGGACAGATGTCAAACTCTGTTACGTTCTCAAGGCGTAGAATAATGTTCTCCTCTATTGTTGTATCTGCTACCATACCTGTCAAAAATGTGTATTAAAGATTAAAAGATTTGATTTGGTACATAATTGATAAACTAATTGGCTGAATCCCTATGGGACATATACACCAGAAGCATATATGCTTTCAACTTCTTGTAATTCTGTGCATGTTAGATAAGTCATCCAAACACAATTACAAAAAAAAATCTAAAAACAGAATTAAAAGTTTTGTAACATAAATTATGAGAGAATAGTATTTTTATTTTATGACATCACATGGGCTAATATGAATTTAAGATTCTTAGATCTCTCTCTCTCTCTCTCTCTCTCTCTCTCTCTCTCTCTCTCTCTCTCTCTCTCTCTCTCTCTCTCTTTCTCCCTCTCAGTGAAAATGCAGAAGCCAACTGAGAATTGCTCCCTTTTTTCTTCCCTTACCACCTTCACGTACTCACATGCTGCTGTGGATCCAGCATCACAAGGAAGACCAACCAAACATCTTTGTGTGTATTTTGACAACTAAATTAAATTAATTTCAACTAAGTTAAATCAGATACCTTGAGTTGTACTTTAAGTTGCCATTCAACAGTAAAGATTCTTCTGCCTGTCATTTGGAATGAACACAGCACTGCGAGTTTTCCATTGAATGAACAGAGCTAACTGAGGGCATCCAAGAAGAAACTTTCATAGATAATTGGCTAGTTCAGGGAGGCGGCAGAGCAGAACAGCATTCCAGATTGAATCAAATTCGGGAACATGTCTGAGCAGACGACTAAAATACAGAAGAGATGATGAGAAAATCGACATGACAATTAATGAATAATTTTAACTTCATTTTTATCAGTTTTTTTGTTTTTCTTGCTGATATACAAATGTAATTATGAACATAATCCTAAAATATTTCATTTATATGCCATATACATTATAAAATAGAACAAGGATTTATTTTCATTAAGAGGAAGAACATTGACAATTTAAATTAATAAAGAGTCAATTTTCTTACTTTCTATTAGGAAAAAAATATGTAAAAGCTTAAGAGAGACTTTGATAGAATTGTCACTGTGACATTCAGATACATAAGACAATTCTGTGCTGAAATGAATATGAAATTTAAATATATCCCTTGAAATATTAGAGTGAAAGAAAACCTTTACTTCAAGCAAATGACATTCACAGTATTTGATGTTAAAATTTTAAAATTTTTTATTTAATGAATCAGTCAGGTCCTTTGTTCACATTTTTGGCATAAGTATAAATTTAAAATTGGCTTTTATCATCTACTCTGGGTTGCTAATTTTCTGTTTGATTTATCCTGTCTTCCCTTTCTCTTTCTCCACATCTGTTTTCATGGAGCCTTTCATTTATTTCTCCATTCATTTTTGATCATATTCCTGTCATATCTCTGCCATGTCCCATATTTACAACTATAGCTATTCATGATAGCTATTAATATCTAATAATATACTATGATATAGCTAAAGAAAAATTTAGGATGTGCCAATCTATGGACATTGGGTCAAATTGTAAACATATTCTGAGTAACAATGTATGGGCAACATTGTCAAAACTATGATTTATGTAGGCAATGCCAAGAGTAGATACCTCCACATTTTATTTATGTCCTATTAATCCTATATTTCAACAAATATTTATGTATCCCAGTTTTCAGAAACCAGTTTCATTGAACTACCTGACACCTATTTATATTTTTCATAGTTTTTAATGCACTGCATTATAGATAGTATGTACTTATTACACATTTAATAGATAAAACAAATCTTTTATAGTTGAGTTAATTGATACATGCAATAAGATATATTAATTTCATTGCTATTTATTTTACCCCCATGGTTGGATTGTTACTGACGTAGTGGCGTGGCCTGGATATTAGACACAGCTGTATCACCAAAGTAGCAACTGGATTCTACATTTTCTAAAACAATCCTGCTCCTAAGTTTTGTATTTTGGTCCAAATACAAGGCCTCCAGAGGTTTTCCTTGCTCTCCTTTCACCATAGTCTTTGTGACTGTCACACCCCTGCATCACACATAGGTATGAAGCAATAAGTCTGACAGCCATATATGGAGTCCCCTTTTCTCCTTCACAATAGGGCCAACTTCACAATTCAAACACAAACCAATCCCAGCAGGCCTTGTCTATGTTCTGGTCTCACATCCTGTTGTTAGCTATTGTCACAAGAAGACAATTTCTTCTCTCATTCTACAACTGAGGAGAGAAATGCAGGAGTTTGCCAATTTCAAGAACACAGAAAGCAGTGACAGGAGAAAAAGCTCATCTCCTGAGGGGGTAATGTAGCAAAGGCAATGATGGTTTATGGTTTTTTTTCTAAAATAGCAAGTGACATTAATGGTGAGAAGAATAAATGTGAAACTCCATTATAAATGAAATAAACTGTGGATCCATAATTTATCCCAAAAGGAACAGAGGTGTTAAAACAGTGGAACGTGTTCAAAGGAACTTCCAGAGCTATGACAGAAGACAAGTGGTAGCCTGTGGTTACTTAGAAATTCCAAACATATTGGAAGGATCAAGTGAGGAAATCACTATAACGATATAGATATACAGCTGGGTAGGCCAACTTGCCACATGGCAGAATTTATATTTTATAGTCGTTACGGATGGATCTTTAGTCTATTGCACAATGAGAATAATGAACAGGCTTTGTTTCCTATTTCCTTATAGTAATTTTTTATTAATTGGAGATCTGTCTCACTTGTTATCTCTGGTCATGCCAGGGATGTACAGAAAGCTGTCTCTAACAACTTCTATTTGTCATGTGCTCACCTGTGAGAAGGAAAGGGGCTTTGAATATACACAATAGAATCCCATTTGTAAAATTTCAATATTGTTCATATTTTCCATAATACAGCATGGATTTTGCAGCCTATGAAATATCATTGATCCCTCATCCGCTTCCCCCTTTTCTCTACAGGCGTACTAATTTTTTACTTTCCTGTCATGCCTACAAAGTGGAAGGGTTGGTTTCCATGGATTTTCCATAATTCCTTCAGCATTATTTATTTCCTTGGAATTTAGAGTACTACCTGAATAATCTATTTGTAAGGGCAATGACTCAATGGAATAAGAGTTAAATTTCAACTTCAAATATGCTCTCAGGTTTTTTTTTAATTTTATTTTATTTTCTAAGTTTTTTTTTTATTTACATTCAAAATCATTTTCCCTTTCCCGTTTCCTCCCTTCCCGAAAGTCCCATAAGCCCCCTTCCCTCCCTCTTTTCCCCATTCAACCCCCTCTCGCTTCTCTGTCCTGGTATTCCCCTAAATCCAGTCTTTCCAGGACCAGGGGTCTCTCCTTCCATCTTCTTGGAAATCTATTGATATGCGGATTGTGTCTAGGGTATTCCGAGATTCTGGGTTAATATCCCCTTATCAGTGACTGCATACCATGTGTGTTCTTTTGTGATTGGGTTACGTCACTAAGGATGATATTTTCAAGTTCTGACCATTTGCCTAGGAATTTAGTGAATTCATTGTTTTTAATTGCAGAGTAGTATTCCATTGTGCAAATCAAAACAACCCTGAGATTCCATCTCACACCAGTCAGAATGGCTAAGATCAAAAACACAGGAGACAGCAGTTGTTGGCGAGGATGTGGAGAAAGTTTTTATTGTACACAAAAGCTGGCTATGCACTCTGGCCTCCGTCTCTGCTGGAAGTTTTCAAAAACTTTTGCAACTGTCTCCCCCACATTACTGCATCCTCCACATTCAGAATGCTTGCAGCATAACTTGTTTTCCATAGTCAGCACATACATGGAAAAAATTAATTATACTCTATTGATTGATTTTCCTATTTCTGTGACAAAATATTCTGAAAAAAAAAAGTAACTCAAGGGAGAAATGGCTTATTATGGTTTATAGGAAAAGAGTACCTTTTCCCATGGAAGGGAAGCCAAGGATCCATGAGCTTACTACAGGTAACACATGTTGCTGCTCAGTTCCATTTTACTATTTATACAACCTAGTATCCTGTGCAGGGATTGGTTTTACCCACACTTGGCAGAAGTATCTCTGTTAAAGATAGAAATGTAATCTTCTGTAGCATGCCAAAACCCCTGCTTTCTGGGTGTATTGAGTTGACGACTGGGAGTGACCAACACAGACATGTGCATTCCTAAAAGAAATGAAGGGGGAAATGGGAAATACCTAAGAATGTGAATTTGGTATTTGAGTCCACTATATTTATATCATAATAGATATAGGACTGGTTTTCTTTTCATCATCCAAATTAGGTATCAACTCTAAAAGTAAAACAAAGGATTGGCAGAGAAAAGAAAGAGAAAATTAAAAACAAACCGTCTATAGTCCATTGGGTTTAAATTAATAATTGTGACTACAGCATCCCCAAGTGATATAAGTGATAATATTGAGGAGGGTGCTATAGGAAAGAGGATGTTGAAACATTTTGCTGAAATCAAATTACTTCCTTAAGATTTGAGAACTTTAGTGCAGACAAGAGCAAGGGTAAGTTAATAAAAGAATTTGGACAGAAGGAAGGTCTGAGTGGACTGTGAAAGTCCAGCTGCTCTCTGAGCTGGGCATTTTAAGCAGACTGGATTTTATATCCCAATACAGGATAGATTTAAACACCAATAAATGACCTGCAGGACTTGTAAAAACATCTTTGGGGGACACTATATGTGTTCTTCCAAAAATTAAGGAAAAATGTGAGACTAGTTATAAACAGTATAAATTACTAAAATAAATTTGAGATTCCTTTGAGGTATAATATTTTTATATTATTTTTAAGATTACATACAATATTTTACACTTCCCCTTTCCCCTTTCTACCTCCAAAGCTCTCACAAACCCTCCCTTGTACTCCCTTAAATTCATGCTCTTTTCTCACCAATTTATGGCACTCACTTATGTACGTGTACATACCAGAGCCATATGGCCAGCTCTGAAATCATGTGTATGAGTAGCATTATATGGAAGGAACAGAATATATTTAACGAGAAAATTTCTTATAATGTAAGATATATGATAGAAAGAAAGGGGGGGGATTTGCTGATCAAACTCATGAGTTTCATCATTTCCCATCTTTTCCCATAAGTATTCTTTTTAACAAATTAAAGAAAAACATTTAAAATGGCATGGTGATGTGGCTAGGACACAGTGAATTTCTTCTCATGTTCAGATATCCAACTCTGTCAGTGCTGTCTCCCAGTGAAAACACAGAATTTTGCTGGTGCAAAAGGGGGCAATGAGTCTTGGGTCTGTGAGCCTGTAGTAATCTCTGGTTCAATGTGGTGACCAAACACCCACAAGAATTTGCCTCCATTTTTCAATAAAATGAGAGAGAATAAAAACAAATTAAACCCATAAACCTTAATAAGAAAGAGGAGAGGAGAAAGGCCATCATCCAATATTAGATTCAAAGCATTATTGAGAAATGAAAATGACTAGGAACAACACATTGGCAGAGGAGGGTTTGAAGAATCTACAGTCCAAAATGAATAAAAAAAAAAAATGGATGGCAGAAGCAGAGGGTGCTGACATTACAGGACGAACCACCAAGGAATAAAATTAGTATTTGTGGAATGTGGAACTATATTTTAAAAAGCAGTATGTGTGGCTGCAGGGTAAAGAATTAAAGACTCAGATTAAGATTCTGTCTTCAGAAAAAAAGGAGCTATCATGCTATCATTTTGTGTGTGTGTGAGTGTGTGTGTGTGTGTGTGTGTGTGTGTGTGTGTGTGTGTGTGTGTGTTTCCCTCTTGGATGTTCTTGGGCATAGTGAGAGTAAAGGAAGTCCCATCCTGATTCAAAGCAGATTCAAAACAATCTTGGAAAGATCATACCAAGAAATCCTGGCACATATGTAGCATAAAGACAATGAAGTGACTAGGATATAGCTTGCAGTTGGCATAACAGGACTCACCCCTGTCCTTATTTGACTGTTTTTCAGAAAACATCTACCTATCACTTAAGTTCTCAATTAACTGGATTAATCTCTGAGGTGAAGGAAGAACCTTGCAGAGAAAATAAGCCTTACACACTAAACAGAAAATAATCAAATACATTACCTGTGTTTGTGACTCATTTTTCTGGGCAGATATAGTTGGGTATCACTTGACCTCAGACGTGATTGACTAGCAACCAGAAGAAGGATTCCTGAAAAGTCTGACTTGAAGAACCGATTATTTATTGAGGTCACATATAGTAACATGGGTGAGGACATAACCACAGTGCATGGAATGTGTGTGGGTGTTTATAGCGTTAAAGAATTGCATCCCTTAGAAATCCATTCCATATACAGTTACAAAACCCAGACATTATTGTGGATGCCATCAAGGGCTTGCTCATAGGAGCCTGATATAACTGTCAACTGGGAGGTTCTGCCAGTGCATGACAAATAATGAGGGGGACACTCTCAGCCAACCACTGAATTGAGCACAGGGTCCCCATTGGAGGAGCTAGAGAAAGGACCCAAGGAGCTGAAGAGGTTTGCAGTGCCATAGGAGGAACAACAATATGAACCACCCACTACCCCCCGAGCTCCCAGGGACTAAACCACGAACCAAAGAGTACACATGGAGGGACCCATGGCCCCAGATGCATATGCAGCAGAGGATAGCCTTGTTGGACATCAAAGGGAGAAGAGGCCCTTGGACCTGAGAAGGCTAAATGCCTCAGTATAAGGGAATGCCAGGACAGGGAAGCATGAGTGGGTGGATTGGTGAGCAGAGGGAGCAGGGATGGGTTAGGGGATTTTTGGGTGGGTAGATGGGAACCAGGAAAAGGGACAACATTAGAATTGTAAATAAAGAATTTATTTAATAAAAAAAAGAAGAAGAAAGAATTGGGTTTGCTCTCTACAATTATTAGCTATGCAGAGTCTTTGGAAAGGAGCAGGGGCCTGTAAGTGTCCTACACCTTCTTGTATGTACTGTATGCTCTGTGGGATTCTCTTGAGCACCTTGTGCACACTTTTACTATTTTGTGTGATTCATGAGCCTACCTTACTCTCTCCAGGGATGTTAGTTGGACCTATCTTATCACAGTCTCATGAGATCTTCATATATGATCTAATTTCTATATCCAATGGCCACATCCAGAAGACAACACTCCCCAACTCATGCTGAATCTGATTACCCAAGATAGATAATTTAGACATGGACAGAAATCTATTCATTATAGTTTTAGTTTTGGAAACCCAAAATCCAAGGCTAGCATCTAGAAAAGGCCTTCTTGATAGTTTCCAAAGGAAAGAAAACAGACAACAAAAACATGACAGAGGGGCTTTCTTGGCCTTTACAATGACACAAATGACTTCAAAGATAGATTACTTGTGATTCCATCAAATCCCAAATGCTCCATTCTTCTATAGTGACAATTAAGCCATCTTTATCATTCATATCCAGAATGTTTTCATTTTCCCCACCTAAAACTCTTACTGAATTGCTTTGCCTTTCCTTCCCTTCCAGGCTCCTAGTATCCACTATTACACTTTCTGTTGTAATTAAATACTCTATGTGTTTCATACAAGCAAAGCTAAATTGTTTTTAAGGCTGAATAATATTTCCTTGATATCCTAAAAACTTCAAAAATTTTCATAACCAGATTCATAATACTCTTTGTATTATTGCAATTTTAATAGAAATTAGCTAAGTGAACAAAGCACTGAAAATTTTGATGAAATAAACCAGCAGTGATAACCTACTGACAATCTACTGAAAAGTAGCTAGTAGCAGATTGGAAGATATAAAGCGGTGGTAATGGCAGTAGGCTAACGGTCCACCATTGTTGAATACTGAAGATGAACTCCAATTGATTAATCAGGAAACTGAACTTTAACATTGTGTACAGGCACATTGCAAAATGAAATGTTGTATTATCTCCAGAATGAGGTCTAAAATGTTGAAAATATGTGTTTCCAAGGAGTTTGAAAAAACATTTATAAATGCTTTGATTTACCTGTGTTATATCATACACGTATGCCACCACCATGAATGAGATTATGAAAATTGTCTCTAAACAAACAATACTTAATTAAAAGACTTGTAACTTAAAGACCTCACATATAATGCTGGCTAATTTTTATAGCCTCAGGGGAGTTTCTAAACACCTATATTGTCACAGCAAACAGGCTAGACTTCAACAGACACAAAAAGTCCTGGAAAAGGCACCAGCAAAAGCCTAAATGTGAAGACATCGGCTGTTCCTTGTGTTTTCATTTTGGCATCTATCATTGGTGCCTATTTGTTGTCTGTGACATCTTTTTTAGGAGTTCAATTCCCATTATAGCTGCCATTTTCTCCTTCTATAGACAGATGTTTGTGTACTTCTTTGAACACGAGTCTCGTGACTTGCCAAGCATATATGTGAGTTCACTGAAATCATACCAGTTTATTTTCATCCCCTTCAGTTTGCCAAATATCCATTCTTGTTCAATAAAGTTGTCATATTAGCACCAGAACTCACAGAAGTATCAATATCCATGACTTTTCTACACAGAGATATACGCTCCCCTCAATTCCTTCTTGTCTCTGCAAGTGGCACCCAGAGCCTGTATTCGCCTGATTTTTTTTACCTCATCAGCCACCCAAAGATATTCACAACTCTTTCTTGCTTCTTGTCTTTTCTCCAGCTCTAGCTCTTCTTAGTAACAATATTTCCTTTCAGTAGCTTAACTGGGGTTGGCAGATTCAAGCAAAATGGTGGATCAGATATGAGCACCTTCTCTTTGAATTTCAGGAGAATGGATATAGGACTGTGCCAGGGCATGCCCTCAAAGAGATGAGAGGAAGTATTTAAACTAAATTATTTCCATTAGTTTGACAGAGAAAATGGTGAGTAATGTCTCAAGTAAATAAGGAAATTTTCAGATCTGAAGAGTATATAAAGTCCTCCCAGATAGGTTTTCTTCCCATCATATCGTTCCGATGATGATGCTCTTACCATCTTTGTTTCAATGATTTTTGAAAACACAGAACCTTGGTTTGGAAGAGTGAACTTACAGTTCCGCTGAATGCATGACCTTCCATTTCAATTATCAGTATCATTTGCAATTTAGGGTGTCATATATTCAGAAAAAAACCCCAGAAACTTCTTAAAAGATATCTAGTAGCCCTTTATTCTGGCTGAAAATCCTATTAATTAGAACATTTTTAGGGAAGCTATCATAGCAACCCAGAAAAGACCCTCCTAGAACAGATAATATAAGCTGAAAGTCTGAAGAAGTTAAATGCTCCTATAATCCTTCCTCCATATCTCCATAAGGATTCTTGGAATTCCACCTTATGTTTGGCTGTGAGTATCTGCATCTATTTCCCTCAGTTGCTGGATGAAATCTCACTGATGACCATTAGGCACCAGGTTGTTGCCTGGTACTCGTAGGTTGAGTGTAGTAGAGTACCATTAGGCCTCATTTCATTGATTTTTTTTTCTAGTTCTGTTTGATTCTATCCCAGGTCTCTGGATGATCCAGCCTCTTTGTTCTGCTCCTCTAGACAGTGAAAGGGGTGGGCTCTCTCTCATGTCACGGATCTCAAGCTAGATCAGTCATTGGTTAGCTACTCCCAGGCTTTATGTGTAGTCTTTACCTCAGCACATCATGCTGCTAGGAGAAATTGCAGGTCGAAGGTTTTGTGGATGAGGTGGTGTCACAAACCCTTCATTGGAAGTCCTGCCTGGTTATAGGACATGGCTGCTTCAGCCTCTGTATCTCCCATTAATAGGAGTCTTAGATAGTGTCACCCTAACACATTCCTAAATGTTTCCATTGCACTAGGTTTCTACCTTACCCCAAATTGCCCCCCCCCAATTCCAGTGGTCTACCCCTGTACTCTCTCCCTCTATCTTCTTACCTTCTGATCCCTCCTATTCTAATTCCCACCTGTCCCCTCTCCACCCACAATATCTATTTTAGTCTGCATTCCCAGAGAGATCCATGTGTCCCTCCTTGAACCCTCCTTGTTACTTAGCCTCTCTGAGTCTATAGATAATAACATGGCTATCCTTTACTTTTCAGTTAATAGTCACTTACAAATGAATATAATGTTTGTTTTTCTGGGTCTCGGTTACCTCACTCCAGATGTTTTTTTTCTAGTCACAAGCAAATTTTTCTAGTTCCAAGCAAATTGGACGCAAATTTCCAAATGTCATTAAAAAACGAAAACAAAACAAAAATAAAAACAAACACTGAGTAATACTCCATTGTGCAAATGAACCACATTATCATTATCCTTCTTCAGTTATGAGACATCTAGGTTGTTTCAAATTTTTGGCTATCACAAATAAAACTGCTATAAACATATTTGAGCAAGTGCCTTTGTAGTAGAATGGAGTGTCTTTTGGGCATGCCCAGGAGTGGTATAGCTGGGTCTTGAGGTAGATCAATTCTCAATTTTCTGAGAAACAGCAGGGTTGATTTCCAAGCCAAGGAGGTCAAGCACACCAAAAGGAAACCCACAGAATCAACAAACTTGGACTCATAGGGGTTCAGTGAGATTAAACTGACAATCAGGGAGACTGCATGGGTCTGACCTAGGCCCTCTATATATGTTATAGATATGTAGCTTGGTGCTTTTGGGAGACTTCTAACAGAGGGAGTAGGAGCTATTTTTAAAGTTTTTGTATGATTTAGGGACCTTTGTCCTTGTCCACTCTTTAATATGAGGGGGAGGTACCGTATCTTATTGTAACTGATAAGCTGTGTTTAGTTAATATCCATGGTAATAAGGTCAACCCTTTTTTGAAGGGAAATGGAGGAGAAGTGGATGAGGAAGAAGGAAATGAGAAGTTGTAGGAGGTAGGGCCAAAGGGAGGGAGAGAAAACAGCAGTTGGAATGCAATATAAGACAGAATAAATTAATTTAAAAAGAAAAGAAGCTATAAACATTTGTGTATTGTAGGTGAGTCCAGTATGCAGTTTGGTAATGACACAGACCTGGGCTACTTTGCTGCTGCATCAATGAAAGCTGTGGTCCTCAAAAAGGTCACACAGAAACACACAGTCTCACCGTCTTTCTCTGTATAGCCAGAGCATTAGCAATTCCTGTAAGATATGATGTCTGTGATGATAAAAGAGAACTTAAGTTGCTGTGAATCTTTTATGTGATGATTTTTGCCACATGACTAGGACACACTAGAATTTCCTCTCTCTGTCCTCTTCTTCAATGTTACTATGATTAGTACTGGCCCACCAATGATGGTGAATTGACCAATGCAGAAATCCCATACTAACAGATGCCCCAGCTCAATGAGATGGTGACTTTCTTAACAAATGAAAATACCATGGGATGGAGAGTTCAAGGAAATAATGAGCTTCTAGTGGTATCTCGTGGGAATTCTGTAATTAAAAGAAACCGTATCAAATAGGTTATGTCTAAGAATCATTAGGGCTCAGCTTTTCTTTTAGATATAATGGAACGATTAGGTTTACCTAGTTCATTAAGGCTCATAAGTTTGGGGGGTGTCACTGTATTCCCAAACTATTCTTCCTTCTTGCTAATCAGGGAAAAGTCTGAGTGGAAAGACTTGACTTGCTGCTGCTGGTGCAGCTGCCAGGCACAGCGGCTCCTCTAATTCAAGTGCAGTCATTGCCCTTTCTCCAGTGTTTGGCTTCAGCCTGAAAATCCAGCAAAGAGGAGGCAGTCTCTTCTTCCCTTTTTCTTCTCCAAAGAAATGATGAAATGATATTCTTCTCTATTCTCTGTGAAATAATTTCTGTTAACAGCTCTGGAAAACACTTCAAAAGTATCAAAGATATGACAGGAGGATTTGTTGACAAGGAGAAAACTAGGAGAGTTCAGAAACTGTCAAACACATTGGAGGTCAAGAACAGCCCCTCTCTCCTCTGGCCTGAAGCTGTATCCACGTTGTTTTTCAGGATGCTAAATTTCCTTAAAATGACTTATTTACTGAGAGTTCTATTAGGATAAAATGGATCTCACCATCAGCAGAATTGTTTTTATGGTTAGCTTAAAACTTTTGTTAACTGACTCCACCCTCTTCTCTTCATTACATGATAAACATGAATTAGGATACAACGAAAACCTTGCATATTTGAAAGAAATATCATTTCACAGAACTCAGCTTAAAGTGAAGGATAAATAAAAAATCTTAAGGAAATGTGACTTCATTAAAAAGAAAGGACCACAGGAAGTCAGTCTTGGCTTGATGTGATGACAGGAACAGAAATAAAGGCCACTGAAGAGAGACTGATGTGCCCGGTACACACTTAATGAGACTCACTGGAGACCATTTAAATTCATTTTGCTCACACTAGAAGACCTTTGAAGTTGTTACATCTCAATTAGAGAAAGGATCAGCTTATGGAGATGGATGGGCAGGAAGAATACTTGCTATTCATGTGCAGTGTCCCAAGGTTGAGTCTCCAGCATCTATACACAAATCACACAGAGAATATATCTGTAACCAATCATGGTGTTGTGGTTTGAGAAACTTGCCATTCAGGCATCCTAGTGGATATGAAAAGCTTCTGGTTCAGGGAGAGACTCTGTCTCAAGGTAATACAATGAATAACAGTAGAGGAGGATGCCTGAACCTGATATGCTCTTCTGTTTCTTCATGCTTATTAAAGTGTGATTATATTTGTATGCAACACACACTCAAACACAAACACACACACACACACACACATTCACTCACATACACGTGCTGTAAAGAATATAAAATAAAAATGGAAACATAAATTTAAATTTTAAAGGTATCAAGTAAACGAAGGGAAATATTCTGTATATGTGAGGTAGACATATATTTTGTGAGTTCTTGCTATGATATCACCATTTCCTTGTATTATTTGATTATTAGTCTCAATCTAAAATTTTTTGTTTTGTAAATGACTCTGATGTTCCACATTTCCCTGTTGTTTCAAGGAATTTTGGCATATATTAATATAGTATATGACAAGAGTATGGTATGCAAAGAAGATTGCATGTATTTGTTTTCTTCTGTTATTAATGTCATTATCAGAGTATAGGTGTAAATATTTCAAAAGATATTTTTATGTTTCAAGGCTATGTCACAAGGCAATAACATATAAAATATTATAAATTATGACCTCACATAACACTGCTAACAAGAAATCACTAGTTTCAAAGTAATGAGGTAAGAAAGAGTCTAGAAGAGCAGATGTGAGATGGAGATAGGGTTCCATGAAGGAAGACACATATGATTGTCAGGCAAACATAAAAAAGGTCTTAGTTCAAACTAAGATGAAGGTTATAAAGTGAAAGATACAAATGGAGAAGGTAAGAAAAGGGCACCATGGGAGGCAAGGAGAAGGCATGGTAGCTTTACCATGTTAAGTGTCTTCCTTAGAAATTCCACATCCATCTGTAAAGAATCCACTAATTATATATTCCAGGAAATAATTCTAGTGTATTGCTTTGTCATAGGTATGAAGCATAATTGTAAAGTATAAAAGCTCTCACCAGCAATCAAATCTCATTAAAGACCTTTCTCTACAAGAGAAACCTGAAAATGCTCTTGAATAATTTGAACGTTATTTGTCTTGTATTTCCATTAATTTTATTCAATTGTGAAATGATCACAATTTTACTATATTATGTACTTTTTATTTTCTACGTATTACATACCTACCTGTTTACACTTACCTATTCAAATGATGCTTTTCTGCTACAATAAAACCTTACACCCAAAGTTCAGAAAACATGGCAAAAGAAGAGGAACAGAAAGTAGAAGAGACAGAGGACCAGGGAGATGTCTAGTGTGAGACACTCTCTTTTATATACAACATAGAATAACACCAGTGAAATCTCAACAGTGTAGTCACTTCAGTAAGAAATACAATATGACAAAACTAGTGAACATTTCATCCTGGATGAGAGAAATTTTACAAGACCCAACCTCTAGATGAAGAACCATATCTCTTTTTCTAGCATGGCTGATACAAGAAGAATCAGTCTTCTCCAGAATTAGTGTCCTGATACATTTTCCAATCCCAAGAAGTTATCTCTAAACACAAATACATGTGACCAATAGTAAGTGGACTGAACAGGCTTTATTTACATACTTAGGCATATTTATGCATTAAATGTATAATAATAATTTAAAAAGAGATCAAGAATTTAAGAGAAAGTTGTGAAGATATGAGAGAGCTGGAGAAAGCAATCAAGGGGTGGGGGGTGGGGTAGGGAATGAAGTACATATAGAACTTATGTGTGAAATTTTCAAAAATATGACTAAAATGCAACTCAGAAAAAGCAAACAACACTAATTCAATGTTTTGAGCTAATGGCCACACATGTGATCTAATCACCCAAATGTCAGTAGTCACTAAAACGGGTCTGATGACAATCCTTCAACACAGTGAATCTTGAATGACCTAAATGTGTCAATTGTAGTGTTGACATGAAATAAATGGTATTAAACTAGGCACACTGGGCAGAGCAGTCTTGAACATTTTTACAGATGTTTTGTTAATTTCTTTGAAAATGTTATATATTGCATTTTGATTACATATATCTCTTTCCCCATGTCCTTCTAAAACATACCTTGTTTCATAGCCACTCACCTTTGTGTTCTCATTAATGTTACTTACATACTCTTAAGTGTGTGGACATCCAGTAGAGTACATTAGATCTAGCAGCATTCACCTCTCTCTCTCTCTCTCTCTCTCTCTCTCTCTCTCTCTCTCTCTCTCTCTCTCTCTCCCTCTCTCTCTCTCTCTCTCTCTCTCTCTCTCTCTCTCTCTCTCTCTCTCTCTCTCTCTCTCTCTTTCCTACAAAATAGCAACAACTCCTTAAAAAGCAGTGGAACTTTGTGTCCTCCTTCCCCTTTCAAAGCAATTTTATCTGTCTTGATTTTATAAAAGTTTGTCCATATCATTACTGCTCTCAGTTCATACTTACTACTCTTATGTTTCTATTGTCTCATTACAAAAAACAAGTTCTTGAAACACTTAAGTAGTATCTGGGATTAAACAAAACAGTATATTGTTCCGATGTCTCTGAGCCCATCTTTCCCATCCCATTTTCCTCGATCCCTTTTATCCCGTTTAGTCCAGAAAGGTCATGGGATGGATTTGTTAATTCACTTCCCAATTCTTCTACTGAAGATAAGATTTCAAGATTTGTCGCAGAACAGAGACAATCCTTATGTTTTATGTAATAAAATTATTGATCATGAAAAGAGAACAAATGTGTTTATCTGTAGACCCCATTCCCTAAGGATTTATTCATAGCAATAATACTTTCCAATAACTAACAGTTTCTGTGTTGCAAGTTCCAGCCAGTAATGCCCTGTTCAAATAAATTTAGAGATTTTCCCAGCTTGTGTTCATATGCTACAAAAGGGAAATAACCGAAATTACACCTACTTGGGTAGGAATTATCGACTTTAGCTTTGAAGTGCAAATGAGCTGAATGAAAACAGACTTAGTCTGCAACACAGAAACTATTTCTACCCACTGACTGGTGGCGCATTAACTATCTTATAAAGAAAGCCTAGTGTTGCAAGGGTTCTGCAGTGCTGGAGACCAGTTATCCCACTAGTGACAGCAAATACCATGCACAAAGTGAATGAGGCAATGTGGTTTTCTTTTTCTTTTTTAAATTCATTACTTTTGCAATTCAATTTAATTAAATTAAATTCAAGCTACTCAAGTTAGAAATATCCCATAAAATCTCTCTCTCCCTTCTCTTTTTGTCTGTCTCTGTCTCTGTCTCTGTATCTCTCTCTCTCTCTCTCTCTCTCTCTCTCTCTCTCTCTCTCTCTCTCTCTCTCTCTCTCGTGTGTGTTTGTGTGTGTGTGTGTGTCTGTCTGTCTGTCTGTCTGTCTCTGCTCTGATGTTTTAAAAACAAGGTTGGACACATACTATTATAAACCAAACCTCACTAAGTTTAAATCACCTGTATTTATTTTGAAGTAAAATTTTTGAAGAAATTTCTACGTAATGTGGTATGTTTATATAGAATAAAATTCAAGTAAGTGAAAATATCTTCAAGGAGAAACTCATGATGCATTAAAAGACAAAGCAAAAACCAGAGAAGAGGAAACTTTTACATGATCACCCATGTTCACAGCTTCAGAATGGATTGAGGCTGAATGCTTAGGATAGACTTGATAAACACTATTAGGAATTTTGTTAACTCTATTATGAAGTCATATTTAGTAAGTGACTAAATGTATCTGTTCACCGTTACCCATCTGCCATTTTGAATCCTTCAGAACTCATAACTTAGATGCTTTGAATTAAATAGCCCCAAAGGGAACAGTATGGTGTTCCGGCACCATAGAAATGGCTTCTCTGAGAAGTATCTGCCCCTTTGTTAACTGATTGACAGCCAATGTTTTCCAATTGTTTTGCTTAATGATACTAAAGAGATTCTGTTTTGTATGAACTTTAACAAAGTCCTCACACAGCCTTCCTTTTTAAAATTCATATGTTAGAATAATCCTTAGTGTTTTCAGAGAGGAGAAAAATATTAAAAGAGACACAAATAAAATTTCCTCTGCATTTCTATTTCCTGCCTCATTTATGAGACACATTGTGTCTGCCCTTTTATACTTGAGAAAGACTGATTTCAAGAATTCCAACCCTAACATGATTTGACTCTTCTAGATACCTCCATAGATCTTATAATGGCCATTATCATGTTAGTTTTTTATAGCTAGCTATTATACACTACTGTTGAGGAAGTAACAAAATTACAGTCTAGAAAAATCTCAAAGTTCATGTTATTCCTACAAAATTAACTAGCACATGCATGTGGAGGCCACAGCTATGAATTATGTTGAAAATTATGTTGCCAAAACACTCACCTTTTTTGGATTCATTTTTTTTAATTCATTTTATGTTCCAATCACACAACCTCTCCTTCTCTCTTTCCAGTCTCACCCTTACAAATACCTTCTCACATTGCCCCATCGCTTTTCTTAAGAGAAGGGGAACCTCTTTGTGTACAACCATACTCTAGGCCATCGAGTTTCAGCAAGTTTAGGCACCTACACAGCAGTCCTAGTAGAGGGGAAGGGGAGCCAATGGCAGGCAAGAGAGACTAAGACAGCCCCCATTCCACTAGTTAGGGGAACCACAGGGACACCAAGCTGCACATTTTCTTTTTTTTTTTTTATTTTTTTAATTTACATTTCAAATCACTTCCCCTTTCCCGTTTCCTCCCTCCCCAAAAGTCCCATAAGCCCCCTTCCCTCCCTCTTTTCTCCATTCAACCCCCTCTCCTTACTCTGTCCTGGCGTTCCCCTACATCCAGTCTTTCCAGGACCAGGGGTCTCTCCTTCCATCTTCTTAGAAATCTATTGATATGCGGATTGTGTCTGGGGTATTCCGAGATTCTGGGTCAATATCCCCTTATCAGTGACTGCATACCATGTGTGTTCTTTTGTGATTGGGTTACCTCACTAAGGATGATATTTTCAAGTTCTGATCATTTGCCTAGGAATTTCGTGAATTCATTGTTTTTAATTGCATAGCATTCCATTGTGTAAATATACCACATCTTCTGAATCCATTCCTCCATTGAGGGACATCTGGGTTCTTTCCAGCTTCTGGCTATTATAAATAAGGCTGCTATGAACATAGCGGAGCATGTGTCCTTATTGCATGCAGGTTAAGCCTCTGGGTATATGCCCAGGAGTGGTATAGCTGGATCCTCTGGGAGTGTCATGCCCAGTTTTCTTAAGAACCACCAGACTGCTTTCCAGAGTGGTTGTACCAGCTTGCAATCCCACCAGCAGTGGAGGAGTGTTCCTCTTTCTCCACATCCTTGCCAACAACTGCTGTCTCCTGTGTTTTTGATCTTAGCCATTCTGACTGGTGTGAGATGGAATCTCAGGGTTGTTTTGATTTGCATTTCCCTAATGACTAAGGATGATGAACATCTCTTTAGGTGCTTCTCAGCCATTAGATATTCTTCAGGTGAGAATTCTTTGTTTAGCTGTGTACCCCATTTTTAATAGGGTTACTTGCCTCTCTGGAGTTTAACTTCTTGAGTTCTTTGTATATATTGGATATTAGCCTCTGTTGGATGTAGGGTTGGTAAAGATCATTTCCCAGTTTCTTGGTTGCCACTTTGTCCTTTTGACAGTGTCCGTTGCCTTACAGAAACTTTGTAATTTTCTGAGGTCCCATTTGACAATTCTTGATTTTAGAGCATAAGCTATTGGAGTTCTGTTCAGGAAATTCTCCCCTGTGCCCAAATGCTCAAGGTTCTTCCCTCATTTCCCTTCTATTAGTTTCAGTGTGTCTGCTTGGAATACTACTCTGCAATTAAAAACAATGAATTCACGAAATTCCTAGGCAAATGATCAGAACTGGAAAATATCATCCTTAGTGAGGTAACCCAATCACAAAAGAACACACATGGTATGCAGTCACTGATAAGGGAAGATTAATCCAGAATCTTCAAATACCCTAGACACAATACGCATATCAATAAATCTCCAAGAAGACTGAAGGAGAGACTCCTGGTCCTAGAAAGACTGGATGTAGGGGAATGCCAGGACAGAGAAGCAAGAGGGGGTTGAATGGGGAACAGAAGGAGGGAAGGGGGCTTATAGGACTTTTGTGGAGGGAGGAAACAGGAAAGGGGAAATCATTTGGAATGCAAATAAAAAAACTTAGAAAATAAAAAAAAAAATAAAAAGGAAAAAAATTGTTTTTCACCTGGCTAACTGTTTCAACACAGCTGAAACATATGGGCACAGGGGAGAATTTCCTGAATAGAACTCCAATAGCTTATGCTCTACGATCAAGAATTGACAAATGGGACCTCAGAAAATTACAAAGTTTTTGCAAGGCAAAAGACACTGTGAAAAAGACAAAGCGGCAACCAACTAACCGGGAAATGATCTTTACCAACCCTACATGCAAAAGAGGGCTAATATCCAGTATATACAAAGAACTCAAGAAGTTAAACTCCAGAGAGGCAAGTAACCCTATTAAAAAATGGGGTACAGAGATAAACAAAGAGTTCTCACCTGAAGAATATCTAATGGCCGAGAAGCACCTAAAGAGATGTTCATCATCCTTAGTCATTAGGGAAATGCAAATCAAAACAACCCTGAGATTCCATCTCACACCAGTCAGAATGACTAAGATCAAAAACACAGGAGACAGCAGTTATTGGCGAGGATGTGGAGAAAGCGGAACACTCCTCCACTGCTGGTGGGATTGCAAGCTGGCACAAACACTCTGGAAAGCAGTCTGGCAGTTCCTCAGAAACCTGGGCATGACACTCCCAGAGGATCCAGCTATACCACTCCTGGGCATATAACCAGAGGCTTTACCTGCATGCAATAAGGACACATGCTCCACTATGTTCATAGCAGTCTTATTTATAATAGCCAGAAGCTGGAAAGAACCCAGATGTCCCTCAATGGAGGAATGGATTCAGAAGATGTGGTATATTTACACAATGGAATACTACTCTGCAATTAAAAACAATGAATTCACGAAATTCCTAGGCAAATGATCAGAACTTGAAAATATCATCCTTAGTGAGGTAACCCAATCACAAAAGAACACACATGGTATGCAGTCACTGATAAGGGGATATTAACCCAGAATCTCGGAATACCCTAGACACAATTCGCATATCAATAGATTTACAAGAAGATGGAAGGAGAGACACCAGGTCCTGGAAAAACTTGCTCATTTCTATCCCTAATTCTTCCACAAGACTACGGAGACTCCACCTGATGTTTGACTGTGAGTTTCTGTATCTGCCTCCATCTGCTCCTAGATGAAGCCTCTAAAAGAGAGTTATGCTAGGTTCCTGTTTTCAAGCAGAGCATTATTAGTAGTGTCAAAGTTTGAGTCTCTCACATGGAGTGGATCTCAAGTCAGGGCAATTGATGATTGGTTATTGAAATATACACTACGGTTTTTACATACACTGTTTTTGAACAAAGATTCTTTCTTCAGAAGAGCACTGAAGAAATGTTTGGACACAGGCTAGCATATACCCCTATTATGACACAAGGAAAAGACCAGGATGTCATGAAATGCAAAGGCAATATTCACCGTCTTTGGATTTTATTTTCTTCAACCAGTGTTTCTACCAGCTCCCTCACAGTACACATGCGTGAAAAGAACAAATATCAAAATTTGTTGGACTTGTGAAGCAGTGAATGGATTGATCTAATGCTAAATAATTAGGAGGCATCAGTTCAGTGGTGCTGAACTTTGAATTTCTTAACAAAGTAGTAAAATATCATGCTATAAGAAGTAATGAGAAAGAAGGAAGGACAATGAAACTATTTGACTTAAAAATTTTACCCTAGTCATTCGTCTAGAAAAGATAAACCCCAAGTCTTACATTTTGCAGCTCCAAAATGGTTTCAGAGAAGTTTTTACTATTATCATTGTTCAATTTCATGCGTCTCTGCACTTGAACTTCCAGCCAGGAGGAGGGCTACAACTGCCAGAAGTTTTATGTGTGTATGTAATTTCCAGCCAGTATTTGCAGACCCAGGAGGTTGGGCAACTTATCCAAACTTGTGAGTGCTGATATGATTTGAGCCTCTGACCATTCTAAGATTTCTGATTTCCAACCATAATCCAATTATAAACTAAGGAAGAAGAAGAATGGAACACAATTCTGCAAGTTATTTTCTGTACATGAGTCAATCTCTGTGGGCCTCCAGATTTCTGTTATTGTCCTTCTCTAAACTGAATATATATGTAATATTGAAACTAATTAATTTGTATATCATTGAGAGTGGGTCATGATTCTTGTGAAAAACTTCTTTATGAAGTCTCATTCAATAGTCAGTTTAGCAAGAAAATGTATATACTTATCACCTGAGCACAGGTGTGTTCCTTAGAGAACATATTAAAGTATCATTTAATTTTTCTAGCATCAGAAATTGCCAACATTTCTAGATGACTCAACAAGTTTCTCAAGTCAAAAGTAAGTGAATTTTGAGACAGTGATAAGAGATCTTCCTAGGCTGTCCCCTCAAACAATTCACATCACCATCAAGCCATTGTTATATATTACAAGCTATAATTTATTCTAGGCTATCTGTAATTTGCATTACAATTTAAACTTCTTAGATTAACAATTTAATTTACTGTCCATAGTTTCTGGCAGTTGTTATCTGCCTAATTCATACAAAACAAGAAACAAAGAAACAACACACACACACACACACCCACACACACACACACACATACACACACACACATCTTCAATCTTTTTTAAACTTAAACTTAGCAGACCACAAGAAAGAATGGTCAAACACCAAGTGTGATATTCAATTAGGATTGTTCAAAGTCACAGAGTTGCCCAAGAACCTGCTGTTAATTCTTGAAAGTTTGTGTCAATGATTGTGTGCATGGGAAGGATCTGATTCTAGGAATAGGTTTGTATTCCAAGAAACTGGATTCCTGTTTAGTAATCTCTGTATACACATGTATTTAGCGCCTGAGCTTATGGACAGTATACTTCTGAGTTAGGAGGCTATGATTTCAAAGCGCCTATTTCTACATTTTAGGATAAAGTAACTGAGCCCCCTCTCAGAGATGTGATGAAGTGGAGGCTTGCACATGCAGGTATCTCCATGCATATTTTGTATGACACTATCTACAAGTCCGTCAACATTTTACATACATATTAGAGTACATATATACACATTAAAGCCTCTTCTCATGGCAACAACTACTATCTCCAAACAGTTAAAATTATGACAAAATGATCATGGCTTTTGGAGTCAGGAGGGGTCCAAGTACTTTCACAAGTGTGACCTACATTTTAATATAGATAATCTATTTAATGCCTGATGCTATTAGCATACCCTGTGTGGAAAAAAAAATTAGTTTTTCCATCAATACCAGTTAGGTTGGGATGAATTATGCTACATATCACTCATCAATTCTAAGTAATGTATACATCAGTTAGCTGATTTTTATATCAACCATTAGAAAGTAAATACTCTGCTTCACAGATCAAGAAACTGAGGTTGCAAAATAATGTTTAGATGTTACATACTTGCTAAGTAATGTAGTCAAATTTTAACTTAGATAATGTGATTTCAAATCTTGTGACGTTGATCATGACCATAAAATAATTAGGAAACAACTTAGGAGCCTCTTTTTCTTTTAAAAAATGGTATTTTTCTGGGGTGATAAAGAACATGCACTTTGGTGTGTTTTGAAATGTTTGGAGATATTTGTCATGCTGATCAGCTATCTTAGAAGACTGAAGAGATGGGGGTTTAATGGCTGCTGCAGGTTCCTAGAGACAGAAGAACAGCAGTGCAACAGTAAGGAAAAGGAAGGACAAAGGAAGGTTATGAGAGTTCTCATGTAAAGATACAGTATGCTCTAACACTGGCATGTTAAATGAGTAGGCTGGTAAGACACTGAAGAGGATATGGAGGACAAAGTGACAGAGTATTAAAACCCCCATTATTATTCCTGTTTGTCATGCCGTGATGTAAATTCATTAAGGGTAGATCTCGATACTCCGTCTCCTCTGCACCACAGTAATCATATAGCAAATGACCAGCCATTGCCACACTTAAGCCACACCTACCTCCACCATCGTCTCTCTTCATACAAATGAGGTAGATTCCAGAGTTTTACAAAAATATGTACAGTGAACTAGTTAAATAGCTGAATGATTACACTTTAAAGCTGTGTTTACCTTGGATTTGATTGGAATTTTTGAGAAACAGGCTGGGTTGAATGAAGAACTTAACATTTCTGAACTCCTAGAACACACGTGCGTGCGCGCGCACGCGCGCGCACACACACACACACACACACTCACACAAACACCCTACCTTGAGAACACAATACTACAAGAAACAAATTCAATATATCTTACGTTTAGAACTGCCCAGCATGGTAAAAGATTTCTACTACCACACTTGAGTTTTTATTTTTGTTTTTTAATTTCTTCTGTGTTACAAAACCTATTTACATGGGGATGATTCTGTGCCATCCTTTGAAGAGTCACTATCTGAACCTAACATCCAGGACTTACCTGACTCTGTGGGCATAAATCATGCTGTCACTGCATGAGGGAATAAAAATTGCAGTTTTTAAGTTCAGTGAAACATGCCCTTCCTTCTTCATCACCATTCTGATCCAATAACCGTGAAGAACATAACAGAATAATCATAGCCACATAATGGAGTGATATGAAAATATGTTTTGCACACATTTTCAGTTCATTGTTTTAATTTTATACTATAAGCTTGTGTGTCCGTGTATATATGTATAAATGTGTCATGTGCACATACATGTATGTATGTATAGTAGGTTTTAAAAATTCACAATGAAACTTGAGATATTCAAAACCAAATATACATGATAGAAATATCTACATGAGAAAAATAATCTATGCACCCACTTTTTGGTCTGGGGTATGTCTTAAAGATAAAATATTTATTAGCTCTCTTCATGAACTTCTTTTTGACTATCTCAGGAATTAGCAAAAATCTCACAAGGAAAGAGAACCACAGAAACAAATATGCAGAAGCATTTGCCATAAGAAAATTGGAAATTTGTTTACAAAATTATACACTCAATTTGTGATATAGGATGTATGTTTTCCTTTGTCACTTAAGCATTTTGAATAAATCAGTATATTCACAGTATCCATTTTCATTTTTTAAAATGTGAAAAGGGATAGACAATACTGTAAAGTACTAAAAAGGCACTGGGCTAAATAAAGCCCTCAGGAACCAGCCTTGTATTTGGTTTGAGTGTACATAGATAGAACATCAGTAAATTCATATTTGACTCATATGCATGTTCTTCCTGATCCCAATAGCAATAAAAAGCATTGATACAACCAATGTCTACAAATCCATTTTCAGTTTATTAGGCATGACAGATGAATGGATCAATAATTATCAGTACATTAACACTTAACTTCTGGGGTACATTCAGTTATTTGCATGTAAAATATTCAACAAATATGTATTTAAGTAAATTGAGTGAAAGTCTGCGAACAAACCAAACACAAAAATACTTGATGGAAGGAATGGTTCAAAGTGAAACACAGTGAGGATTTATACAAACAAAGCCACTTCTCACATATCCCAGCATGGGCCTAGCATGATATTTTTATGTATAGATTCCAATAGAACTGCTTTCCAGGAAAAGCTTTTGGTCATAGTTGATGATTTATACTAAGAAAATGAAAATCAGCATTTCAAATATCTGGAAATGTATCCATGGGGTTCTACAAACCTTTTATAATAACTTGATTATATTCTTATTATGTAGTAGTATAAGTCATTTTTCTCACTTTTTGGTTTCCCCCTTATATGATTCAGACTAATTTTACATTTATTTCAAAATAATTCACACATCAAGGAGGAAGATAGTCCCATGCAATTCTGTTCAGTAGGTACTTGCATAAGAAACAAAATGTTTAATTACTCCAAGAATACATCAGAAAATCAAACCAAAGCTATAGTTGAAGTTACTTCAGTGGCTGTCATCAGAGTGGGAGTGCTAACAGTCTTCCTGTTAATTTTCTTTCACTTTAGTCTACTGTCAATAGGGTTTCACTATCCATGTGGGAACATGTTCTTATATGAGAGTCTTTGGACATCAATCCAATCTACCTCTGGACAAAACCAGCTATGAAAAAAAGCTGATGCTCACCACAGATCCATTCAGAGGGATGTTCATAAAATAACAAAGACTTGAATTCTCTACCTGCAATGAGTGCGAATGTAGTATTTTCCCCTTTATACTTTGGGGATTGCAACATAAAGTTCAGATGCTCTAAACAGGTTTTCGTTTTGTTTTGTTTTTTAAAAGCATGGAAACATTTTGTTTATTGTGATAGCTGACTATATTCTAAGACATTATTTTAATATTTCCTAGTTTGGTCTGATCAACAGTTGGAAGGTATCACTGGGCCTGATTAATGAATATCACCTCCAACTGAACCACACAAAAAACAAACATACAAACAAACAAAACACCCTGGGAAACAAAATATCATGTGGAAGTAAGACCTTCTAAAGTTCTGTTTTTGCTATGAATACCTTGAAAGTGAGGAATTATAGAACATACCACTATCCAGATGGGATCTGGTTATTTCAAGGCTATTTGATTCATAAGAAATATACTACCTAATATCTTACATCAAAGCTAAATTACTAATTCCAAATATACTGATCTTTTCAAATTATCTGTGATCATGAATATTTTATAGAATAGAACATTCTAAAAATATAATTTACTGGAACATAGTGTCTCATGTTGTGTATGTATCTTTAACCTTAAAATCTGATGATATGAATAGCCTCTAGATGGACAGAGATGACAGGAGCGAACTGCAAATCAACACCAGAGATATTAAGAAGTTAACTATTGAAACTATTCTGTGCCTAAACGAGCATGCCTGATTCTATATTTATATCTAAATTCATAGAAGAACCTTAGACAATGAAATTGTCTAACTTCAAAGTTCAGATGTTACTCTGTAATGGCAGAATTAATTTCCTTGATTGGTAATCCATCATGCCTAAGTGTGATGCATGTGGTATCAAACATGTGTGTATCTGCTATCATTAATTGTGGCATATTGTCACAACTGATAAGGAAATTCAGGAAGAAGGAAAGGAACAAGGCTGTGATATTGGCAGTTTAGCCTTCTCTTCCCATAAGCCATGGCGGATACAGCAGACCGACAAAATAAGAATGGACCCTTGTGATTCACACTAGGAGAAAAAGACAGGCTTCCAAAAGCATAAATCACCAGACCAGCCATGCTCTCCATTTGCAAAGCTGCTGCTTATATTGTGAGATAATGATTGATAGGGTCTAAACAAATGCTTGGAGAAATCAGGGAAGGTGCAGGCGTTTAGGTGTGACATTTGGTCATGGAAATCTGCTGGAGCAGGCCAGCTGGCAGTGAGGCCATTCTCAGGAAATTAACACAAAAACACTTAAAAGAGGAGCAAATAATGAACTGTAGGTTAAATGACAACCAGGTAAAATGGCACTTTTGGATACCAGGTAGTCTATGTGCCAGGGAAGAAAAAGTGGGAGGAATGGGGTAATAAAAACTATTTGGGGAGACTTCATTAAGAAAAGGTCATCTTTTAAGGCAGACACGCTAATAAAAACAACAGTCAGTTAGGGAGGCAGAAGTTTCAAGAGACAAAATTCAGGGGTGAAAAGACTCCGAAAGTTTCATTTTGAATATAGGCGCAACTGGAATCAGAAACAAATGTGAGTTACTGATATGTGTAATATATTAAAATAAAATCAAAATAGGAAGATAGTACATCTTGTGTCCTGTCATTAGAGCGGTCCTCCTTCTTTTTCTTGTTGTTGTTTTTCTCCTCCTATTTCTTTATGAAATTAACTCATAAAATAGTTATCATAAGGCAGCTATTCTAACATTATTTCTCCAGTGCCAAGCTATATATATTTCAATGAACTTTACAGTTTGAATAATCATTCTAAAGCTATAGAGCTTCACTAAGGTTTATGCTTTCTCTACCAGTTACACTTCTATGAACTTACCCACCACACTAAAGAATATATATACATATATATGTCACTATACACACACACACACACACACACACACACACACACATACATAATGTTAGATTTGGAACTGGAAAAATGATTTCTTTCATATGCTCATTTATGGTATATTTTATGTTGTCTATATTCTGTTCTTATAATCAATATTATCCTTCCTTGGACATCTCCAACATTTTACTACAGTCACCCATTCCATCTGATTATATACATACATGTACACATAGGCTTGGATCTCCATGTGTGGGGATAATCAAAATTTCTGTTTTGTTTCTGGATTTGAGTGACAATGCTTATTATTACACAATCTAAGTTCAAACGTTTTGCAATTTGATTTTTTTGGCTCTCAACTAATATCTCATTTCATACATATATCATCTTCTAATTTAATCCCAGCATACCTGTAAGAGAAACTTCTTTACACTGAAGCTTTAAAAGAAAATATGCAAAACGTATACAACATTTTTTAAAGAAGTTCGCACTCTGTAATACCAATCTCTTGGTCATGACTGATACATAAGAGCTACCTTTAGAACATCTCTGTGCTCCATAACACTCTTTCCATTAACCAGTTTTAAAAATTCTCAATCATTGCATGTGGGGAAATGCTGCAAATTAATGCCAAAATCTGCCATGTCTGCCATAGCTAGCTCTCTGGTCTCAGCACAAAATGGAAGACTACATTTTCCAGCAGCATTTCTCCATCTCTGATGGCTCTGGGGAGCCTGACCTTGTCTGGGAAGCCCCTACCTTCAGAGTATCAGGTAGCCTTGGTGAGATTACAGGTTTAGCTTCCTTCTTCTGATAAGAACCTGTCCAGCAAGCACCTGGAATTCCTGGAATGCCTCTACATGCAAATGAGGAACTATTGACTAATCTATAGTTAATGGTTTGTACCCGCCCTAGAAATCCCTACTCCCTTTCCCACAAACTATACATCCGATTTGACATGCCTTTCTGAAGCTGATTCTGAAGTCTGTCATTTGCTTCCTACTTACTGGCTGCCCGTACCCTCTTCTTGGACTCTGTCCCTTTTGTCCATATGGGCTGAAGGCCGACAGCCCCCAGGGAGAAGGGAGGCCCACAATTACACTCCAATCTCAGTTTTCTTCCTTTTTAAGCAACCATCTTCCTTGAGGTCAATTCTATTTGCTTTCTTTTGCAGCACATTTTATTGGTTTTCCCTATTTTCTTACAACACTTGGGCTCATCCTTTACATCCCATGAAGGTCCATTCAATTTCTTTAAACCCTCCTATTCTTGGCTTTGTTTCTTGTGAATGAGAAAATGCAGAACTTACCTATTTAAAAATCTGAAATGATTTAAGCTATATAAATCTCGATAAAGTCATTGCCTCAACAGATAATCCTTTCTCATGTTACCATTTTTTTTTAATTTATTGGATTTTTTCTTTACTTTTCAAATGCTTTCCCCTTTTCTTCTTTCCCCTCCAAAAACACTCTATTCCATCTCCCCTCACCCTGCTCATCCACCCACCCGCTCCTGCTTCCCTGTCCTGGCATTCCCCTATACTGGGGCATCCTGCCTTCTCAGGACCAAGGGCCTCTCCTCATTTTGATGTCCAACCAGGCCATCAGGTACTGTGGTTAAGATCTCATAATGGTTTCAATATGCTAACATAAAATTAATATTTCTATACCGTGGAAGAGAAGTACATTATTTTTTTCAGTGCCAGGCTTTGCATGTTTCCATTGAATAGTTTACAGTAGTATAAGAATCTCAAATATCTTCTGGCCTCTCGACTTTCAGCATATATGATAAGTTTGGGTTGTGTTGACACATGGTGACTGCCTGCTTAAAGAACTTCCTTAATTAGGTGATGTGAGAAAGAAGATAACTTTCCTCTAGATCTGCTGTGGTTGATTCCATTTGAGGATGATAAGAGAAGTTCATAGAGTTTAGGGGAAATACAATTTTTTTTTGTTTTTAAAAAAAAAAAGTAGGCAAACCTCTTATCTCCCTGACTCCTGATGTAGTCACACAAGAATAACCATATTAATAAAAGCAGAACCTTTCTGAGTGTGGTAAGTATAATTTATTAAAAGGGTCAAACTAAAACTCTTTCATAAAGAATCTATGAAAACTAAGAAAAAAAGAAACAAGGGTGGAAGTCTAAAAGGAAGGATGGGGGGATGAAGGAAGAGGAGTATCAAGGGGGAACAGAAAGAGAGGAGAAAGGATTGAGAGAGTGCAAAAACACAGCAGGAGACATTCAGTTAGCCCAGTTCATTAAGCACTTTTCTCTTCCAAGGTAGTTAATCAAGTAAAGAAAATTAACAGGACAGAAATAGAATAAGGTTTATTGCAAGTCTTCATCAAACCCGTTCTTTATATTCCCTGAAGCCTTCCATGTTCTACTTTCCAAGCTTCCAGGAGAATGTAGAAGCCCCCTTGAGTATTGCACTGTGAAGTGTGGGTGCAAAGACATATGCGTGTTCCTGGTTCTATGAATCCCTCTGATCAGCTGTCAGTTATTAAGTGAATGACTACTACGGCCATCCACATAGACATACAGAATAAGAAGAGAAATGTCTTGTTCGTGTGTCTGTGAAGAATTCATAAGAAATTCTGAATAGCACTGCACATCACGGAGACAGACTTGTCCCTCCAATGTGGTATGGCCACGTTGGCATGTGGGAAAAGATGGGAGATCCGATAGCCAAAACATATCAGACCCTGAATTCTTACTTTTCATGGTAAGAAATCAGTCATCATAGCATAAACTGCCATCATGGTGAGGAGTATATGTAAATTACATAGAAGTACATAAAGGAAGAAACAGTAGCTAAAAGAAAAAGAATGTTACCAAGGAAATAGAAACCAAGAGAGAAATGGAAAGCATATATAGAGACCTCTGTTGTGAATTAGCTGTTAGATAAATCACTCTTCCCAGACACAAACATTTAAATGAAGGGGAAAAAAAAGAGGACAATTATAACACCCACATTTCAGGAGAAGCACAAGAAAGGCCACTTCCTGAAGTTTTGAAATATATAGTTACTATGACAATGTGAGTAATCCAGAAACCTCCATAGTCAAAAAATTAGTTTAATGCCATTCCATGTCTTTCAGATCATGAGTGCTAACCTTAGCTTTGCAGTAATGTTAATTAAAACTTGACCCTAAGTAAATCTTCCTTCTGTTACAATTCTTCAAGAATAAATTAATAAGCTAAATTCTGACAGTGGAGGATAAAATTATGAGTTTTCAAACTCTAAAGTAAGGTTGCCAATTTAATCACAATGGGTGTCTTGTTGCCCATATTCAGTGTCAGAATTCTCCTACAATCTATAGTCAAAAAGAATTGTCAGTGTGTATTATGCTCCAGTGTCTAAAGGGCCCCGTGAATGGGTGTAGTACTACCCTTAACCACATCCAAGCTTCTCAGACCTCCTTTCATTTAGTGCATGGATGTTGTCATCAATTGAACAATATTCTGACCTTTTGTAAAGGGCAAATATAATACTACATGAGCTTGGTGTGCTGAACTTTAGACTCCTCTAAATTGGAATGTGTTGAAGAGCGACTGCTTATATTTCATATATAATGTCATGGCAAAATTAATGATTCATTTCTTATAGGAATTACAAAGTTTTCCTTTAAAAACAAGTTAAAATATATATCATTTAAGCTTGAGCATTCAGACCTATTGTTGAATCAGCTGCCCTCAGGATAAGTGAAACTGGTTTGAAAAGAACACATCGATTGGATCAAGAAAAATATGCAAGATCAAAGGCTCATGGTTCATGATTTCACAGAGAGAACAGGAGTGGCTACAGGCAGAAACAGAAACTCGAAGTATATTCTTGATACCCTTAACTTATTTTTTTTCTTTTCTGCCCCAAATCCAGACTCAGCTCCTCACACTGTAGTTTTTCCAAAGGTGATTTGCCCTCGTTGAAATTTATATCTTAACCATTTCATACTTAGGTTTTGAAGCACTCCACAATCAGAAAGAAGTATGATTATCAGGAATGATTATGATAAACCTGATCCTTTCATCATCTTCATCTGGTTCTCCCTATCATTCCAATTCTTATTTCACTCCTGTGTCACAATTTACAGAACATCATTAAATGCCTACCTTCACCCTGTGAAGCCTGTGCTAACAATACGATCATTCTGAATGTGATGTTGATAATGTACTTCTAATTATCATACCTGACATAAATGCTTAATAAATACTAGCTATTAGTTTAATTTAATTTTCTTATCTTCCATTACACAGTAGGAACTGTGTGTTTAAGAGAGAAACAATTTTAACCTTTATGTGGAAGTCGACGCATTAAAGGAAGGACCAAATGCGCAAATCAGATCCAAATCAGCCCCATAGTAATCCATTCACTGCTATTTATTGTCACTAGTGTACAAAGTGTCATATTAAACAAGACAAGAAAGACAAAGAAATAATTAAATTTTCTTCTAAGCCTGAAAGCTCACAGTCTAACCCATGAGTCAAGATATATATATATATTATTTTTTATTGGAATTACAAAGGTATATGCATGAGATTAAAAACAAAGAGGTAAAGATCATATGGTAACAGGAAGAGTAAAGACCAAAAGACAGATTTCAGAGGAGACCATCACAGCCTACAGCATTGGGCGAGCCACATGTAGAAAGAATCACAGGAGTTGTTTATTAGACAGATATTCACAGTTTCTGTAGATAACTGAAATGAGTGACCTGAAGGATGCTGAGGGGGTCACTCCTTTGACTATTGCTGTCCAGGCAGAGATCCTTCTGGTGGTCTGTATCATTAAAGATCATAAACAGTTGGCTGACTCAATAGCAGGGTAATTTCAGGAATGAAAACATGCCTCCAAATGTCAGGACAACCTCAGGGGAAACAGGCAAATTCTTCCTTCAGTACTCTATCCAAAAGGTGAAATTACTGGTTTTTTTAAAAATGAACTTAGTGTTTGTCTAACACTGGTGGAGCAAAAGCAATATCAGAACTATCTGCTGTCATATCCCATAACCATCTCTATGGTAAAGCATGTTCTAAGTAGAGAAGAGATATTTCCTGGCTACAGAAATTATTAATTTTTAAGCATTTAGACCTATAAGGGAACAAATCTAGAGCTAATGGGACAAAAATTGAATAATATCTGACCCTTATCTGTCACAACCTAATATGTCATGTTGGATAAGGCCCTCCTGTTCTGTTTACTCTTTCTACGGTGAAGGACTGAGTGAGGTAGTCCATGTCATCTCTGATATTCATGATCATATCAGTAATTTAGCAAACTTAAGTGTTACACACTTAGAGTAACAAGCAGTATGTACCTATAGGAATAAAAGAAGACAGAAATATATAGAAAGTGACTTTGCAATCTTCTTTCTGTAGGCTTTCAATTTTTGTATCTATACCATCCCATTCCTGCTAAAAGCACCCAGCAACTGGGTATGTAAGGAGCTGAGAAAATACAAGCACAATTATTACCTATCTTGGTAATTGGTATCTATACTTACGACTGTTGCCTGGGATAGTTTTATTTAATTGAGATGTGTTGTTATTCATTCATTTTGCATGTACTAATGTGCTAGATAATTAGAAAGCTGACTTTTGAGCAGCTTATAGGATTCTTGGGTTACTAAGACAAACTTCCTAGACTTATATGTTGGTATATAACTTATGTGCCTTCCAAAACTGAATCTTTGAACTACATTGAAATCTAATATTTCTTGGTGACTGAGAAATGAAGTTACAATTCAGAAAAAACACAGAAGGAAGAGGAGAGAAAAAAATTGAGACTTCAATTTGTAGAACAGAGCAACCCACCACTACTTTCTCTTAGTTATGAAACTGGAAAAAAATGACAAGGTAATAAGATTTGGACCAATAGGTCTCAATAAAAAAGAGAATGAAACTATATTTTATGAACCAATTATGACTTGTTCTCAGTTCAAATTTTCTCCCACCTCTAGTGCCCCTGCAGTATGCTCTGTGCTACTGGGATAAATATCACTCTCAGCCTCCCCTCTAACTTCTGCTTGAAGACCTCAGCTTCCTCCTTGTCTTCTTCCAATAAAGCAGGAACAAGCATACGGGTTAGGTAATTGTAACTCATCTGGCTTGGTTCAATCCAGCCTGAGAAGTCTTTTACACACTGAGACACTGAGCACTGAATAGAGGAGAAAACGTCCTTCTGAACATATATGAAGTAGCAAAACGTGTTCAGGCACTATTAAATTTAATCTTACTTAATGATTGTTTTCAATTATTCTGCATTTTATCTTCCTGTATTAGAAGCCTATAAAAGTTTAAAATTTGAATAAAACATAATCAGTAATGGGTACCCATGTTATGATTTTCTGTCAATGTAGTAGTCTCCCTAACACACCTATGAAAAAGATAGGTAGTAAGCTATTTATGCATATAACATTTTAAATCAAAGAATCATTGGATGAATGTCCTTCTCCTCCCTTTTACCTCCCTAGTATTCAATTCTGTTTTCTTTGGCCCAGGCCTATAGAAATCAACTACAGACTGTGCTTGTGGCTATACATTGAAATGGAAAAGGACCAAGAAAATTCATAGGTCTAGATAGCTATTCTAGGGAGTGACAAAACACATACCTGCATTTTCCTTAAAAGAATATCCCAAGACAGATAAGAATGGGTCACTGGAATGGATGTAAGATAACTCAATCTAACCAAATAGATCCTGAATCACTGAGTAACATTACTTACTCATCCACCAAGCTTCCTGAGGCTCCCTCCTATCTGAGGGTTTCATACAATGTCCTTCATCTGTCTATCAATATTGTTCAACCATGTACCAAAAATTTCTCTTAAAATTTGCGTTGACTTGAAAGTAAATATATTTTCTATGTAAAATTCATAAAAAGAAAATGGAAAAGCAAAACTAAGCAATTGAATAAAAATTGACTTACAAGATAGGATTATAACAGATTAAAAGGCATAAATTAACTATTGTAAACTCAAGACTTTGTCATGTATACCACCCACTAGAGTGAGTTACTTTAGCCATTTTTCTATTTTTCTATTTTCAAATTTCTTGGTTTTTATCTTGTAGAAAGAAGTTCCCTGTGTTTAACGTTGTTTCTGTTATTTGCATTTATATTTGTGACTTGCTTTTGTAAATGCCTACCAGGATCTCTTGTCTATGAGCACATTCTTTGTAACAATTCAGCCATTAGTAGAACTCTGGTAGAGATCTGAATTGTTAATGTTTCTACTTCCCCATGGGGTCTCACAGACAGATGTTCATTTATGCATTCATAAAAAGAATGCCTGAAACAGAAAGCCAGGAAGATCAGAGAAAGAAATGATTTGGAATCTGCTTGTCCTATCAACATATTAGGGAATTCACCACCATCATTTTTTGTTTGGTTGGTTTTTTTTGTCTCTGCAATCGTGGGTAATGTTTGACTGAACACTCACTTCCTTTTTATATAAATGGATATAGAACAATATACAATATAGGTACAGAATACAGGAAAAATGTAAGATTATATGAAGGTTTATGAAATGAATATGAGGCAGGTCACCCAACTGCTTCCTTTGACTGCATCTATTAGTTAACTTCATATTACCACAGTGACAAATGAGGCTAATAGGAAAGAATCTGATAGATCTCATAACTACTCAAGTTCATGTCTGAGGTTAAGGATATCCATTGCTCTGGGTCTCTGTTCAAAGACAGCAATGATGCTTATTAAGTGACAGGATATGTGCTAGCATTATCACCAGGGAAGAAATGTGACTATTCTTTATCATGTCATAGCCATGAACATATGTATAGTTGCCATTATGTCCCGCATCCTCCCAAATTCCAAGAACCTACAAATATCTCCACCCTGGACATAAGTTTTCATGCAGAAACATTTGAGGGACACCCATCAGAAACCTGGACGTAATCTGTTTTACTAAGGAACAAGAAATGGATTTTCACATATTTTCCACAAAGCATCCTTAGATGTTTATATATTTATTGTACTACTTCTTCCCCTCTACAATATACAAATTGGTGATAAAGTTTTCGGAATACATGGATTGATTCACTTTCTCATTGACGTATTGCTGTTTCATAAATATTATTCTATATTCTGTAAAGGATCTATGTTTCTTTGGCACATCTATATCGAAGCCAATTAACTTCCTATGTTAAGATCCCAAACATTCTTCTCTAGCTGATTATTTGCTAACAATTAATGCTGCTTAATTGTGCACATTTAAATCCACCTGCATATTAAAACAACTTTTCATTCTATTTTCTCTGGGTTCTTACTTCAAAATAGATTAAAAATAACATTTTTATTACTTATTGCATGCAGTTTATTTAAGCACACTTTTAAACATATATTACTGTGGTAAGCATTCAAAAAATGAAAACACATTTCCTAATATGGATAACACAGACACTTGCAGTTTAAGGGGGAAGCAAATACAAGAAAACGTATTTCTACACAAATGTGTTTGTAAAATAGACTGTAATTATATCACAAGATCTATGTAACACATACAAAGACTTTTAGGAGTTGAATTCAAATTAAGTATTGGAGAAAAAGAAAAGCTAATTAGGTAAAAGAGAAAAGGAAAGAATGTTCTTCTATATAAAGGAAACAGCAGGGGACACACCATACAGTAAAGAAGCCAATAGAAAAAATCAGTTTGTCATCAAAGTCCAAAATTAATTTGATTCCATCTGGACATCTACTTGACAATAGATTCATATGTTTATTCTTATTTCTCTATGAAACTATAACAGAATATTGAGTTAACACTTATAGTATTAATTACCAACCAGGATTTATTTTATATACTTTGCATATATATTAAAACTATATTAACTCATCCTTCTGTAGGGTTCCTGAAAATCTTAAGCAGTTTTGGCTGCTCCACAGTATACTCAGGGGCAGAGTCGAGGTGTCTGTAGATGAAATGACTGAATATGTTTTTATGACTAGCCATCTGCAGCTCTCATTGAAACTGATCTTGTATCTCATGAATCAATCAGCAGAAATCCAGGAAAATGCTAATCAACAAAAATCTCTCAGTATCTTATGACTAGATAAAGGATCTCTCTGTGTATCAATATCCTCATTAGAACATGTTGGGATTGGGAAGACTGTGAGTACTTTAGACTACTCAATTCATATGATAACATTACAGCTAACCTTAGATTCCACCATATGTACTCAATCTTTGACACATAATCTCACAGAGGAAAACCAATGCAGAAAAAATAATTTAAAAATCAGAATCAGGACAATTGCAGGCATGTTTTATATTTGAATCTTTTCCTTTTTGTTTTACTTATCATTTTGAATTGTTCTGGATAGAAACTTGTGTATATTAATATTGAGATGAATTTCAAAGTAGATATCTCTTTTAACCAAGTATAGACTCATTGCATTAGCACTGTTTTTCACCATGGTTTTGTAACGCTGTACACTAAAGTGTACATTTTGGAGATATGTTCAAATGTCAATATCTCTTGATTTATTCTGTTCCTTCTGAACCCCCCTGCCTGCTGTTATCTTTTTACATTCATCTTTAATAAAAACTAACAAAATTCTACATGTAAAAGAAAATGTGAATTTTTTTTTTTAAATGGCTTGGTTCACTAAGCCAAGTAATCTCTAATTCTACCCATTGTGCTGCACATGATACAACAGAAGTATTCTTTGTGACTGAGTATACAAAAGACATTTTCATTAACGTTTTTTAGTGGAAAAGTAGTTCTTTAATTAGGAACATTTAAATTAATTGAGTATTCAAATATTTATATTTGTTAAACATTTGAGTTACATATAATAAGTATTGATAAATGAAGGACTTTTTGGCCACTATAGGTATTCTATTTTATCTACAGAAAACTCTTTTAGAAAAGCAACACCCAAAATTAGACATCAATATCACCTGCCCAATAATTCAAAAATCAGAAATAGAGACATGGCTCAAAACATATGATTGAAGAGAGAAATTCCACTTGGAACTGTTTTTCTTATCCTACCCATAAGAGATAGAGTACCAGGAAGCCTGAGATCTTCCCTAAACTGCACAAAAGATGAAGAAAGTTCAATCCATCCATAAACAAATATTTGCTGCAGAAACTGGTGTTTTAGAGATTTACCTAACATAATCCTTAAAAATACTACTAAAAATCTTAGATGGATGACATTTTTCTTCCAAGTCCAAAATTCAGCAATATTAATCTGGAGATTCTCCAGATTATAATGTCATTTTTACCTGGAGCTTTTAACCAAAATGTGCTGGAAAAAAATACATTATTGTACTCTGATGTTTTTAAAATAACATGATTTCAAGAAACCATGTTTGAAACCTTTCAAATCATGCTTCCTAACTATGGCTACAGTGTGCCATTTCTACCAATTTGTTATTTCAGTAATTCATGGAAATATGCTGGAAATGTGCTTTGTGTGGGAGTCGAATAGATATCAGGTTGGCCCATTCCTTATATCTATATATCTCTATATACATTTGGCCCTGACATTCTCAAATTACATTATCCAAACAAAGATTTCTTGTACAAAGTAATCACGTGTGACACTGCATAGCTACCTGTATAATTTGTGAGCAGTTGAATGACTAAGTAGACATCCTGTCAGGACAGCTGGAATCTTTTATTGCATATATTAGAGAGTTAAATATTACAATCTACTTCTCCTATGAGACCATATAAGAAAAAGTCACATTTACTCAGGTTTAAAGTGGCCTTCCTTGTTTTACTTGACAAAAGGAATAAGGTCTTGATAAGTTTGTATGGGATAGAATTTCTCTCCCAATGTGGAGGGGTGAAACGTTCTGCAGAAATCTATTTTTAGAAGAACCCTCTTGAGCTATGTTTCTCATCCTGCTCTTCTGTCTCCTAAGTTCAAAACAATTTAGTTTTCTTCCTGATTTTACAAGTAGAAACTTTATCTAGTTCATGGGAATGACTTGTACCTGAATCAGATACCAGGGAATCATGGGACATAAGCCTTTGGCTTGCTCTTTGTTTATCTGACTCAGGAAGCAGTGCTGGTGCACTCCCCACATTTCTTGGTCATGTTGTTCACTACACACTCTGATAATAGATAAAAATAAATTATAATGACACCAGTAACAACACATGATCACTGGTGCTTCTGTCTAGAACAAAATATAAATAGGAAAAATGTGCTGCCTACAAACAAACACATATGTACAGGCACATACATGTATAGTACTTGTGTGTACACATGTACATGTATAAAAGCACATGTTGACATACACACGTATGATACTTGTTCACATATACTTATGCATAGATACATGCACAAATACACATGCATATTCATAGGTATACAGACATTTGTGTGCCCACACACATGTGCAAACACATGTAAGTGCAGGCACATCCATTTACACACCAGACATGTACAAATGTGCATATACATACACAAATCCACAAATATACTTACACATGTGAACATGTAAACACAAAATATGCACAAAAGCTGTTTGGATGAAGTTTATTCTTCAAGAATCCACAATATCTCTTATATCATTTCTGTAGTTGCTAAAATCATTACAAATATTCATAATTATTCACTACCCAATGCTTGACACAAGATATTTAGATTTCTCTGATTTCCTTTACATATTATGTCTGTGTGTGTATGTGTATGTGTGTGTGTGTGTATATATGTGTGTGTGTGTATTACATTAAGCATATTATCCCAATAGGCCATTTTCAGTTTCCTACCTATCTCATGAATCCCATTTGTCCCTCTTGGCTTCCATTTTCAGGTCAGAGATATTCACATGATTTTATGAACTAATTTAAAATCTATTTTAAAGAATGTTGTTTGACTTTTGGAGACTGTTCTAATTATCTTATAATGTGTGTGTAAAACTGTATTCATTTTCTCACAAACAACACAACTAACATGATTACCATGTTAGATACTAATGTTTTCCCAAATATATGATATAAACCAGATAGTCCTAAATCCACTGTGTCATAAATGTTTCTGTTGCTCCACGAGGAGGAGGGAAGTTATATCATTTGCTTTTCCTGAATGTCCAAAGTCTCAACTATTTACCACCCACTGAAACTATAACATTATATAGTCAAAAATCAGTGGAAATATTTTAAGAGCCTCAGGACTAGAAACTTTTCTGTGGGAATATGTCTCTTAGAAATGTCAGAAACTGCACCAATAAAGTCTCATCAACATAAAATTCTAAAAATGACCTGCAGATAGGCACCAATGGACTTATAAAAATGTACGGGAAAACCCCATGAGGCCTCAATACTTCACAAAGAAGTACAAGCAACTACAGAATGCAGAGAGTGGGTAAATAATCTTCCCAAGGGAAGAACACGGCAAAGACTAGTCCAACACCAAATCATCAGCTCTGAAAACATACAAGTAACACTCTACCGACTGAAAATGTCATACATACATACACACACATGCACATATATATACATACCTATATATGTATATCTATCTATCTATATATGTGCATAACGAAACATGATGACAAACGTTATGGATTTGAACAAAAGCAAGGAAGAGTACATAGGAGGGTTTGGAAGGAGGAAAAGGAAGAGAGAAATGATTTAATGATATAATCTCAAACATAAAAGAAACATTTCATAAAATTAAGAGAGAGCTTATCTACTCTGAACAGATGAAACTCAGACCAACAGCATCAGAAAAGCCTCTGCAGGATGATATGGGCATGGACACCATAAACAGAAATATGTTATTATACCTTTGCACTTAAGCAAAACTGTTGGTAAAGAGACAAGGGAAATTAAATTTTAGTCTTATTGATTCATGAGGAATAGTTCAGATCGTTCATACATCTGAAAACCGTGTTTCCACTGCAAGCATTCATAAGTAGTGTGTTCTAACAAAGCAGGCTATTTGTATTTTGACCTACTAATCAAAGATTATAAACATAAACGTGGTTGGTTTTAAAATGCATAATCTGAAAATTGACTTAAGGCCTACCTCAGAACACAATTACATTCCTAAATCGAATCTCTGAAAGCTATAGATGCTCCTGTTTTATCTCACACACTTCATCCTATTATAATCTTAGTAATTAAAACACTATCAATGAAAAGTTAGAGAGGAAATATTAAGATAGGAGAAGATAATAATTGGTAAAATTGATAAAAAACAAAATAAATATGCAATACAGTTGGAGATACATTAATTCATTTTTGGTCTTCTCTTTGAACTAGATTTAAATTAAATAAAAATGAATGTGGAGAAAAGAAACTCGCCCCCCCACACTGTTTATGTTTGTTTCTTTATAAATTAAGGAAAAAGCAAGCCATAGATACAAGGCAAGGAAGTTTCCGGAAAGCTGACTGGGGACGCTGCTGTGAGGAGGCAGTGCGGGATGAGGACCATGGAAAGGAAGGAGGGACAGAAGCTCTGTGACACAGTACCCAGAGGCAGGGCATCTCGACTGTTTTGCTACTTACCAGAAGCTAAGAAACCTCCCTCAAGCCACCTCTCTATGATACCGCTGGTTGCATGGTGGGGACAGGAAGCCTTTGATAATGACAAACCAGTCACTTTGAGAGCTTCAAGATACAACCTCTTCTAAGAAAAGGGACAAAAGGATCCCCAGCAGGCAACAGGAACAGAAAGAAAAAGATCGGCAAAGGAAGAATCTTGTAACTAAAGCTACCATGAACACAAAGTCCTGCTGAATCCCATTCAGAATAATGGAAATTCTCATGTTGTTTTATCTTTAGGCTCTACTATGGATAGAAGTTGTGTTTAAGCCAACAAGTAAATACAATTAGAAAGCATGCCCAAAGTGATAAAATATATAATTAAGCAGACATAGCAATAATCAGAACTACACCGAGATGTGCTTAAAATGTTAGAATTAGGAGGATATTGTATCTTCCAGGGAGGGGACTTATAGAGCCTATCTCCAGAAGGAAGACAGGGTTTCAAGTGAGGGAGAGGGGAGCCATCCCACAGCCATAACTCTGACCCATAATTGTTCCTGTGTGAAAGAATTACAGGGATGGAAATGGAGAGGAGCCCGAGGAAAAGAAGGTCCAGCGACAGGCTCAAAGTTGGATCCAGCGCAAGGGGAGGTCCCAAGTCCTGACATTATTACTGAGGCTATGGATCACTAACAAAAATGGCCCTAGCGTGACAGCACTCCAGAAGACCCAACAAGAATCTCAAAGAGTCAAATGAAGATGTTTCCACCTAGCCAATGGACAGAAGCAGCTGACCCCAACTGTTGAATTAGGGAAGGCTGAATGAAGCTGAGGGCAAACCTTTAGGAGGACCAGCAGTCTCAATTAATCTGGACCCCTGGGATTTCTCAAACACTGGACCACCAAACAGGCAGCATACACCAGCTGATATGAGGCCCCCAACACACATACATTAGAGGACTGCCAGGTCTGTGTTCATCCAGAGATGATGCACCTAACCCTCAAGAGACTGGAGGCCACAGGGAGTTTAGAGGTCAAGTGGAGTAGGGGGTAGTGACATCGATGTGGAGACAGGGGGAGGGGAGGAGGTATGGGATGTGGAACAGTTGGAGGGTGGACAGGGTTGGCAAGGTAAGGAATAAAATATGGAATGTATAAAATAATTAATAAAACATTCTCATAAAAATGTTAGAATTATCAGACAAGGAATTCAAAATAGGCATGTATGCATGTGTCAAAGGATTCAGTATAAAAATATAGACAATGTTCCAACGAGACAAATGTCGACAAAAAGAGCAATTGTAAGAATTGCTCTTCTCTTTTTCTATTTAAAAGAATATGCCAGGAAATCAATTCTCTCCCTCTCCCTCTCCTTTTCCTTGTCCCTCTCTCTCCCTCTCCCTCTCTTTCACTCTAGCTCTCTCGCTCTCCCCTTCCCTCCCTCTCTGTACCCTTTGTCATACACACACACACACACACACACACACACACACACACACACACACACCTGTAGATTTATTATGTCTAAGTTTAGAAACACCAAAGGCAAATATTATATCCTGAAGTCAAATGCCCTGAATAGAATTCTTTGCATAGAGAACAACGGGTGACAAAACATAGAAATCCTTGTAAACAGAAGGGCAGCACAATACTTTTGTATTAATAAAAGTTGCCTTTTGACATTTTCACACATCTATAGACTGCGTTCTAGGGTCAGGAGGTATCTCCTATTGGTAAAGGCTGAATACTGTTCTTGTAGAACTGCTAGTTTCTGCTCAGAAATCACATGGGGTTTCACAACTTTCTCTGACACCAGTCCCTGGAAATCTGAAAGCTTCTTTTGTTTCCATGGATACTGGATGAATTGGGTGTGTATACATACATGGAAGTAAACACTCAAACACATGAAAAATTGTAACTTTATTCTAATTAAACTCATATTCTCCCCATACATTTCTTTCCTGCATTCATATGCTTGTTTTGTTTTTTGACCCCCTGACCCTAACTAGGGCCTTCTATATGATTATGGACTTGGAATTGTGCAATTGAGCATTGTGGGATCACCAGTAGGTACAAAAGTGAGACAAAGTGTATTTTATCAGAAAAATAAAGATACTTCCTTAGATACCAATCAATGTACATTACAATAAGTCAGTTTTAGGAAAAATTAACCACTTTGTTTTCCTTAACTTTATTCAAACCAAGGACAAGCATAACTCTAATTTAATAATGGCAATGTATTAGATAACTATATCATATTGATAAGAGAAGCAAAAGACAACATAGTAAGAGAGATAAGGACAGTTAAAATGTTTATACTGCAATACAGGATACAAATACTTGAAATTAGTTTTTTTAATGTATATTGTCAACCTATGAAACCACTGTAACAGTGAATTAATTGTCAGAAGTGTAAATCCTATGTCAAAGACATAAATGGTTTTGTGCAGAATGCTGAACTATGGACGAAGTTATAGAAATGGAGAAATAAGTGAAGAGGTAAGACAAAACAAAGAAATTAAAGCATAGGGATTCTAGATTTTAATTCATCTAACTCTGTGATCTTTTGAAACTTGTGTTTTATACAAAAAGAACTGCAGTAATAGAAGATTGACCTGAATACTTTGTATACTGAATGTACTTTAATTATACTGTTCAGCAGGTTAAAAATAGAGTGGAAATGATTACAGCATATTGACATCACCAGAAGGAAGATTACTTGCTATGAGTGACAGTCCATGAGGATAATTGACCAATTATCCAAGAAAACTAAATACACGCATTAGTTATCCATGCTACTGGAATCTCAAAAGACAATAGGCAAAAACTGAAAGAAGTAGAGGATAAAATAGATAGATTTGGACTCAAAGTCATTATACAGACTTGTAAACCTTTCTCAGTGATTGATAGATCAATCAGCGAGGAAAACAATAAGGATGTAACAGACCTGAATAGTGTTGTGAATTGACTTGATGTTATTGGCATGTGTAGAATATTTAATTGGAGACAATAGTGTGATGGACTTATTATCTGCTATACACGAGCTATACCATATTTATGTGTGAATATATGTATGTATATATGTACATATGCAAATATATTTGCATATATAAAATTATATATTTCTATGTGTATTATATATTTGTGTGTAAGATATTTCTGTATATATACATATATATATGTGTGTGTGTATCACAAACACTATTATAGGACATATTTTAATAAATTATAGGAATTTGTTTTCATTTTTAATTGTGTGTGTGTGGGGGGGCAATGTGGCAGTGCATGCAGTTGCCTGCTGTGGCAAGGTGAGAGAACTCGGTCACACAGAACTGGAGTTACCTGCAGTTGTGACCTTTACTAGGTTCTAGTAACTAAAGTTGAGTCCTCTGTAAAAATTACTAATTACTTTTAACTACTTCAGACAATTCTCACACATCCTTCAAAAGTTTCAAAAAGAAATAGGAATCAAAGAAGTTTTCTAACCATATTTAATTAAAATAAGTATCAATAAAAGAGCTAAAATATAACTGATAATTTTCAAAAGATATTTAGAAGTGAAATCATATTCTTTTAAGTATGTCATGAATCAAAAATATTTTGAGATATTTACATTATTTAATTAATTTATTTAGTTACTCTACATCCCCATCTCAGCTTTTTCTCCCTACACTCCTCCCAACCCCTCCCTCATCACCCCCACCTTTTCTTCTCAGAGAAGGGGAGACCTCCGATAAATATCAACCCACCTTGGCATACAAGTTGAAATTGAACTAGATGCTTCTTCTCCTATTAAGCCTAGACAGGCAACTCAGGGCAAATGGATCCAAAGGCAGGTAACAAAATCAGAAACAGACGTGACTCTGGTGGTCAGGGGTCCCATGTGAAGACCAAGCTGCAAAGTTATTATATATATGAAGGGGGGCTAGGTCTATCCCATGAATGCTCTTTGGTGGTTTAGTCTCTGTGAGCCTCTATGGGTCCAGGTGAGTTAATTCTGTAGGTTTTCTTGTGGTGTCCTTGAACCCTCTGGCTCCTCCAATCCTCCCCCCAACTTCCATAAGATTCCAGGTGGTCTCCCTAATGATTGGCTGTGGGTCTTTGCATCTGTTTCCATCAACAGCTGAATGAAGTCTCTCAGAGGACAGTTATGCGAGGTGCCAGTCCACAATTGTATCAAACTGTCATTAATGTGTCATGGGCAGGCTTTTTCTCATTGCATAGCTTTCAAGTTGGGTTAGTCATTGGTTGACCATTCCCTTAATTTCTGCTCATTTTTTTTAATCCCTGCACATAAAGTAGGCAGGACAAACTGTGGGTCAAAGGTTTTGTAAGTAGATTTGTGTCCCTGTCGCTCCATTGGAAGTCCTACCTGGTTACTAGAGGAGATCTTCTCAGGTTCCACATCCCCTATTATTAAATTGTGTAGGTCATGCATTTTGTTTGTGATATACTGGAGATTTAAGTGAATATATATGCATATATATATATATATATACATATATATATATATATATATATACACATATACATACACACCACCATCAACAATCCCGTTTCTCTTTCCCAGATATCTCTCTTCCTCAGACCTCCCCATACTTGAGCCCTCCTGTTCCCCTTCCATCCCCTATTCCCCTTCCCTCCATCCACCCTCAATGTGTAGTTTATATTTACATTTTTAATATAAAGTACACAGTAAAATATAAATTAAATTAAATTCATGAGAATCATATAAAATAAAGCTTAAGGAAATTTTTCCATCATTAAATTTTGAAGAAGAGAGTTTGAAATCATTAACATGGTTTCAACCTTAGGAAACTAGACAGTGGATGAATGAACACTAAATCAAGCAGGAAGAAATAAATAGTAAGTTCAATGAATCTTTTCTGTAGTAATTTAGCTATAATGCTATCCAAATAAATTCCAGTATATGCAAACCAAATACATGACCTACACAATTAAATAAGATAAGTTCCAAGGTGTAATTGCAGCTTCTTCACTTTACTAGTTTGAGTGGAAGAAAGCTTTGTAAAGGAAGAGGAAGTGCTTTAAGTCATATGTTCCAAAGTTTCTAAGCTGTGGTGCAGAGATGCAAGTCCTTTCATTCTGACATTATACATTATTAAATTATCAAATTGTTGGTATTAACTTTTGAGAAAACAACTTGTTCAGGAAATTTTCCCCTGAGCCCATGTGCTCGAGGCTCTCCCCCAGTTTCTTTTCTATTAGTTTGAGTGTGTCTGGTTTTAGGTAGAGGTCCTTGATACACTTGGACTTGAGCTTTGTACAAGGAGATAATAATGGATGAATTTGCATTCTTCTGCAAGCTAACCACCAGTTAAACCAGCACCATTTGTTGAAAAGGCTGTCTTTTATGCACTGGATAGTTTTAGTTCCTTTGTCAAAGATCAAGTGACCATAGGTGTGTGGGTTCATTTCTGGATCTTCAGTTTTATTCCACTGATCTACCTGCCCGTCACTGTATCAGTACCATCCAGTTTTTAACACTATTGCTCTGTAGTACTGCTTGAGGTCTGGGATACTGATTCCCACAGAAGTTCTTTTACTGTTGAGAATAATTTTAGTTATCCTGGGATTTTTGTTATTCCAGATGAATTTGAGAATTGTTCTTTCTAACTTTATGAAGAATTGAGTTGGAATTTTGATGGGGATTGCATTGAATCTATAGATTGCTTTTGGCAAGATGGCCATTTTTACTATATTAATCCTACCAATCCATAAGCACAGGAGATTGTCTGAGGTCTTCTTCTATTTCTTTCTTCAGAGAATTGAAGTTCTTGATATATAGATGTTTCACTTGTTTGGTTAGAGTCACAGCAAGATACTTTATATTGTTTGTGACCATTGTGAAGTGTGTCTTTTCCCTAATTTCTTTCTTAGCCTGTTTATCCTTTGAGTATAGGAAGGCTACAGATTTGTTTGAGTTAATTTTATATCCGGCCACTTTACTGAACTTGTTTATCAACTATAGGAGTTCTCTGGTGGAGTTTTTTTAATTGCTTAACTATACTATCAGGTCATCTGCAAATAGTGATAGTTTGACTTCTTCCTTTCCAATTTTTATCCCTTTGACCTCCTTTTGGTGTCTAATTGCTCTAGTTAGATCTTCAAGTAATATATTGAATAGATATGGAGAGAGAGGGCAGCCTTGTCTAGTCCCTGATTTTAATGGGATTGCTTCAAGTTTCTCTCCGTTTAGTTTGATGTTGGCTACTGGTTTGCTGTATATTACTTTTACTATGTTTAGGTGTGCTCTAAGATCAAGAATTGACAAATAGGACCTCATAAAATTACAAAATTTTGTAAGGCAAAGGTCACTGTCAATAGGACAAAATGACAACCAACAAATTGGGAAAAGATCTTTACCAACCCTACATCCAACAGAGTGCTAATATTCAATATATACAAAGAACTCAAGAAGTTGTTTCCAGAGAAACAAATAACCACATTAAAAAATGGGGAGCTAAACAAAGAATTTTCAATTGAAGAATATCAAATGGCTGAAAAACACCTAACGAAATGTTCAACATCCTTAGTCATCAGGGAAATGCAAATCAAAACAACCTTGAGATTTCACCTCACACCAGTCAGAATGGCTAAGATCAAAAACTCAGGAGACAGCAGGTGCTGGTGAGGATGTGGAGAAAGAGGAACACTCCTCCACTGCTGGTGGGATTGCAAGCTGGTACAACCACTCTGGAAAGCAGTCTGGCGTTTCCTCAGAAAACTGGGCATAATACTACTGGAGAACCCTGCTATACCACTCCTGGGCATATACCCAGAAGATTCTCTAGCACTTAATAAGGACACATGCTCCACTTTGTTCATAGCGGCCTTATTTATAATAGCCAGAAACTGGAAAGAACCCTGATGCCCCTCAACGGAGGAATGGATTCAGAAGATGTGGTATATTTACACAATGGAATACTACTCAGCTATTAAAAACAATGTATTCATGAAATTCTTAGGCAAATGGGTGGAACTGGAAAATATCATCCTGAGTGAGGTAACCCAATCACAAAAGAACACACATGGTATGCACTCACTGATAAGTGGATATTAGCCCAGAAACTTGGAATATCCAAGACACAATTCACATAGCAAATGAAGCTCAAGAAGAAGGAAGAACAAAGTGCGGATATTCTGGTCCTTCTTAGAAGGCGGGAAGAAAATAACCACAGAAGGAGATACAGAGACAAAGTGTGGAGAGGCCCTTGGTCCTGGAAAGGCTCAATGCCACAGTGTAGGGGAAGAACATGACAGGGAAGCGGGAGTGGGTTGATTTGGGAACACGGAGAGAGGAGATGGGTTATGGAATTTTGAATGGGGGGAGACCAGGAAAGGGGGCAACATTTGAAATGTAAATAAAGGATATCTATATGTAAAAGAGAGAAGACCACTTGGTATTTTCTACTTATTTTATATTGTTTATTTGTTAATTTTTATGTTTGGTTTTTGGGTGATGCTGTATGGCTTTCCCATGTGTGTGCTGTGCTATGTGTTTCTCCTTGCACTTGTGCATGCTAGTGTTCATGTTTACATGTGTACATATGTCAAGAACAGAGCTTAGATGTCTTCTTAGATTACTTTTGACATTCCAGGTTTTGTGACTAAGACACTGAAGCAGAATCTCAATAGGAGAATCTCAATAGGAGAAACTCAATAGGAGAATCTCAATTGCTGGACCAGCCAAAGTAACCATTGAGATTCAAAGATTTTTATGAATCTCATGGGTTAACAGCATGCTCCTCCCTAGAGCCTGCTTTCAGATCTGTGCTGAGGATATGAATTCAGATCCTCTTCCTTGTGTGGGCTGGTATTTTCTCTACAGACAAGCTCACCAGTGGGTCGTTCTGTATTTAAACACTATATGGGACGTGAATGAAGACAGAAAATTCTTCTCTTTACTCATGTCTGTAATTTTTGTGGGTTTCTTGCCATTCATTGCTGATTATGGATCTTCAACAAGGTACGACTAAGGAAAAAGAGGGGTGACACAATCTGTTGCAAGGTATTTACTATCGATTCACATTGAGGCAGTGAAAGGCCCGTGATTGGAGGGGAGAGAGGAGGAGGAGCTAAGGGAAGGGAGGAGCAGAGGACAGCCTGAAGGAGCAGAGAAGGAGAGGCGCGGATAGTTAGATGGCTTCATAAGTATTTCTGGTGTTTTGGAAAGGCTAGAAATATTGGGATAAGACTTTATCATTGTAAATTGGCATTATGTAATTGGGAGTTTTATATATATAAATAAATTTGACTAACTATTTAAGTTTAAGAGTCATGCTTTACTGGGTATTCGGATGCAGGGTGGAAGCGCAGGACTCCAGTCATTTAAAGGGCCTATGGTGGAGAGGAAGCACCACTGAGATGCTGTGAGAGCTAACTGGAAGAGATTGGCTCAGCAGCGACTAGGAGAGCCACCCTGAGTTGGACCCGCCAGGACTTGGTGCAGAGGCTTGGTGGGGCAGTACTACTCTTTTTAAATTATTTCCTGCTATTTAGAATTAAAAACAATGAATTCACGAAATTCCTAGGCAAATGGTCAGAACTTGAAAATATCATCCTTAGTGAGGTAACCCAATCACAAAAGAACACACATGGTATGCAGTCACTGATAAGGGGATATTAACCCAGAATCTCAGAATACCCTAGACACAATTCGCATATCAATAGATTTCCAAGAAGATGGAAGGAGAGACCCCTGGTCCTGGAAAGACTGGATGTAGGGGAATGCCAGGACAGAGAAGTGAGAGGGGGTTGAATGGGGAAAAGAGGGAGGGAAGGGGGCTTATGGGACTTTCGGGGAGGGAGGAAACAGTAAAGGGGAAATGATTTTGAATGCAAATAAAAAAAAACTTAGAAAATAAAAAAAAATTATTTCCTGCTACAACCCTCCTTTTGATCATTCTAATAAAGGAAATGCTTATATATTGGGGGTGTGTTCCTTAAAGTTAACATTCAATTTCATGCTATGTAGATGATTCTTTACCTTCACCAAGGATTTTTTTCTCAAGTAATCAGATTCTTCTTAACATTTTCATGAAATTATTCTGATTGCTCTGAGCGATTTTGTAACAATTGAAGATTTTAACAGACAAACAAACCCATGAAGTTTTTTCTGGTAAGGAAATTATCTAGCCAAATCAGATTTTCAGGGCTGGGCCTTTGACTCAGTGCTTAAGACCACTTATTATGCAAACCTAATAATGATAGTTCAAACTGTAAGCAATGGCATAAATTCAGTAAGACACTACGTCTCAAGGCAATCTTATGACACACATAGAAAATCATACTCTGTGAAAATTTTAGATGTTGAAAGTTCCAAAATACCTTTTAGTATTTCTTTGTGCTACGAAATTTGGTGTATACAGCAACGCCACCATTTAAAACTAAAACTCTGGTTTCGTTTTGGAACTCAAGACTCATTTCATTTAACCTCATAGTACCCCAGTTGTAATCTTATTAAATAAAATATGTCATATTCATTTGATTCATCAAAGGATTAACTCTGATAACAACAATACGAGTCCTAAGTCTGTAACATGTAATACTGATTTGCACAATTTGTTAGAGCACGGGGAGAAGAAAGTCTAGGAAACATAGAAAACGCTGTGGTGGAGAGAGTGCCAGCATCAAGAAAGTGGAAAGCTAAAGGACAGAAAGAGCAAATGCAGGAAAAGCAACTCAGTTCAATGCTTTTCTAAAGATTCAGCGTGTGTGTGTTCATGGGTATATATGCTTGTGTGTACACATGTGTGTACATGTATTAATGTCTGTGTAAGATTATGTTCATACATGTGTGCTGGTATCCTAGGATAGCAAAAGAGAATGTCAGGTCTTGGATCTTGGAGATGGATTTATAGGTATTTCTGAGCTGTTTAATGTGGGTACTGGAATTCAGACTCTGTTTCCCTCGATTGAGCAGTGAAAGTTCTTAGTAGCTCAGCTTTGTCTTGAACCATTATCAAGCTTTTATTCACTGATGTTGAGTATGAGCTATGAACCTTCCTTTACTCACTTCTATGCACCCACTTGTTCAGCTCAGTAACAGTCATGAATTGTACCACCCAGCATGTTTCCAGAGTTCAAAGATAATTGTGCTTCTTAAAAATTGACTGAGCCTTTGTAGGTGGAAATAACAGTATTTATACTGAGAAAATCAGCTTTCTTTATTTAAGACTATACACACACACACACAAACACACATGAGCACACAAACAACATAAATGACATCATGATTTTTTTCAAAAATAAGACCAGGGTAATGAATTTGAAGGACAACATAGGGCAGTGAGAAGGGAAAAAGAATTTGGAAAGTAATTAAATTATATTACTTTCAAAAATTAAAAAGAACTTACTGGGAACTAAGGCTTTCAATAAACTCATAGGAAGCCCAGGCAATTTTAGGGATAAATGTAGTTTTGGAGATTGACATGTAGCTTATAAGTGTAAAGAGAAAGAACAAGGAATATCTTTATTAGAGGACAGAATTAATAAAAAACTAATTGATATTCTAGAGGGAAATTACCTTCAGATGAAGCTGCCAGTATGAAGACAGACAAACTATATGATACCACAGTCAAAAAAATGAGGTGATACCAAGAATGACAGAAGGGAAAATAATGGGGACTCTAGATATAAGTTCTGCTCATGGTAGTTGTGATGGACTCTCTTGGTTTCTATCTTCCATGTCACAGAGACCATATGGGCAGCATGTGTTTGCACTTTGGCTTCTCCACTCAAAACAGTTTTTTTTTCCTATCCATTTTATGTACAGAAGTACAATTGTAAAGTATTGTATGCTACCCACACACCACTGATTATGGGTCTGTTGCACTGCATCTGCAGACAATTTGTTGGGGACCTCATCTAGTTAACTTAGATACTCTTGGATGCATTCACACAATATCCTAGAGTGATTTCTTGTGCTCAAAGTTGAGCCACATGATAAGATCCTAAACTAAGGTACACGCAACCACCTCTCCAAGACGAATGTGTTTTGAAAACCAAGCAGGGATCCAATGTAGTACTTTCCCCTAGGCATGCATCATATTATTGACCTTCAACTTCAGCCAAAGACAATTTTGAAATAATGAGATATATTAGAAAGATATGAATGCTGAGGAAGATATTCTTTTCTGGGAAGCATCATTTTTAGACACTGCCTGTTTCTTATTCATTTCCTCTCACAATAGGTTATACACCTTGTCTTCTCAATTGTAGAGTAAGTCAGAGATACAGTTCCGGATGAGGAGAAGAAAGAACGCCTCCTGTTTCCCCATTTTTTATTTTTTGAGATTTTAATATACCTATATTTCTCTCATCTCTTTTTATCCTTCAACTGACTCATAATCCCCTGCCCATTGTTTTTCAAAGTTATGGCCTGTTTTTATAGTAATGTTATTACACACACACACACACACACACACACACACACACACACACACATATATTGTTAGATCAGGGAAGACCATTTGTTACTGGATAACTATACTAATTGGTATATTCTTCTTTGCGGAAGACTGTTTCTCACTCTCTGCATTCAATATTCACCTATATTTGTTTGTGTAAGTTCTAGGCCTCATGAGATTTTCTGACCCACTTTGACATATCCGCTGGTTTTTGTCTTTGTTTAGCTTATGTTAAGGCAGTCATGTTAGTGTTACATTTATGAACATAGTTTTGGTATTACCAGGAGACACAGACTCAGAAACCTTTAAGATCTTCTGACTCTGAACAATCTGTCCTCCCCCTCCTCTGAAATGCCCCCAAATTCTTTGGTGCAGGAGTATTCTATGGATGTATCCACTGGGTCAGGGCTCCACAACTCTGCAATTTGATTGGTTGTGATATTCTATATAGCTTTCTATCTGTTAAAAAAGAGACATTCACTTGATGAGAGGTGAAGATTCACTTATATGTAGCATAAAGACAAATGATTAGTGTTGTTATTTGGTAGTAATGAATACTAGTAGATTTTCCTTTGATCATCATGATTTCACTAGCTCCAATTAGTAAGCTATGCTTCCAGTATGAGGCATTGTTTCTTTCTGAGTGGATCTTATGACCACTTAGAGAATTGTTGGTTACCACTAAGATGTGTGCCACTGCCACATCCCTAGAGGCCATCCAGAGACTGGTGGATCACCAGGTGGGGCAGTCTCTGGATGGCCTTTCCTTCAGTCTCTGCTCCACACTTTGTCTCTGTATTTCCTCCCATGAGTATTTTGTTCCCCCTTCTAAGAAAGACCGATGCATTCACACTTTGTTCTTCCTTATTCTTGAGCTTCAAGTGGTCAGTGAACTGTATTTTGGGTATTCCAAGACTTTGGGCTAATACCCACTTATCAGTGAGTGCATACCATGTGTCTTCTTTTGTGTTTCTTGGTCATTAGAGATTCTCTGTTGAGACTTCTATTTAGCTCTGTATCCCACTTTTTAATAGGGTTATATGAGTTGTTGCTGTCTAACTTTTAAGTTCTTTATATATTTTGGATATTAGCCCTCTGTCAGATGTAGGATTGGTAAAAATTTTCCCAGTATGTAAGTTGTCATTTTGACTCATTGACAGTGTCTTTGGACTTACAAAAGCTTTTCAGTTTCATGAGGTCCCATTTAGTAATTGTTGATCTTAGTGCCTGAGCCATTGGTGTTCTGTTAATGAAGTTGTCTCCTGTACCAATAACTTCAACAGTACTCTCTACTTTCTAATCTATTAGATTTATTGTATATGGTTTTATGTTGAGGCCTTTGATCCACTTGGACATGAGTTCTGTGCGGGTTGATAAATTTGGATCTATTTTGATTCTTCTACATGCAGACATCAAATTAGATTAGAACCATTGAATGGTTTCGACTTCCTTGTCAAAAACCAAGTGTTCAGAAGGGACAGGATAGAGGTAGCTGCTTCTGTATTTGCTCAGAGTGCCTGGCAGGTGTATTGGGTGTAGGGGGTCTCTCCTGGTAGTCTCTGATGGCTGAGAGTGTCTGGGGCTATGCTTACAGATATAGAATAAAATGATGGGTTATAAAGGGGTCAGGGCAGACCTCAAGGTTCCTGGGCTTCCTGGTGTCCCTGCAACCATGGCATGGGGAAATCACATGGTAGGCCCTGGCAGCAGCAAACCTTCAGGGTTGTGGCAGATATTCTATTTTCACTGATGCCATTGTTAATGGAGTTATGCTCATTATCTTCTCTGTGTGTTTGTTGTTGGCATACAAAAAAGAAATTCATTTGTTCCTTGGGGATATTTTCTTTTAATTTATTTTTATAAATTTATTGAATTTAATTTTATTTTATTTCATTTTTTTTGGGGGGGTGTTGTGTCTTCACCTAAATTGTGTCCCAAAATGTTATTAGCTATTTCTAAGGTGTTTGTGTGAATTCCTTATGTGTGTTTTTGTTTTGTTGTATTTGTATTTCCATAGCTGCAAGAGAATTGCCTTTAAATCTTCTTTAAATGTCTAGTAGAATTATACTGGGAATTCATTTTTTTGATATTCAATATTCTCAGGTTTATAGGTCTTCTTATACTGTCAACATCTTGGTTTTCTTTGGATGGCTCATTGGTTTGGTTGTTTATATGGTTGATTGGTTGGTTAGTTGGTAGTTTTTGTTTTTGTTGTTGCTGTTGCTGCTGTTGTGGCAAATGGGGCAGGTGATGATTTCCCTCCTTCATGGAGTATATTCTGAGTTTCTAGGCTGTCTATTCTCATATTTTCCTTTTCATTTTTGATTCTCTTAATTTGGGTCCTCTCTTTTACTCAGTTTGTTGAGTCAATGGCATGTCAATCTTGTTAATTTTCTTAAAGAAGTCTCAGATTCATTGTTTCTTTATATTATCTTCTCTGTCTATTTCATTGTTTAGGGGTCTGATTTCAGTTATGTCTTGCTATAATATGGTTTGGGCTTGTTCTTATTTTTCCAACTTTTTTTTTAATTTTATTTTATTTTCTAAGTTTTTTTTTATTTATATTCAAAATCATTTCCCCTTTCCCGTTTCCTCCCTCCCCGAAAGTACCATAAGCCCCCTTCCCTCCCTCTTTTCCCCATTCAACCCCCTCTTACTTCTCTGTCCTGGCGTTCCCCTACATCCAGTCTTTCCAGGACCAGGGGTCTCTCCTTCCAACTTCTTGGAAATCTATTGATATGCAAATTGTGTCTAGGGTATTCCAAGATTCTGGGTTAATATCCCCTTATCAGTGACTGCATACCATGTGTGTTCTTTTCTGATTGGGTTACCTCACTAAGGATGATATTTTCAAGTTCTGACCATTTGCCTAGGAATTTCATGAATTAATTGTTTTTAATTGCAGAGTAGTACTCCATTGTGTAAATATACCACAACTTCTGAATCCATTCCTCTATTGAGGGACATCTGGGTTCTTTCCAGCTTCTGGCTATTATAAATAAGGCTGCTATGAACATAGTGGAGCATGTGTCCTTATTGCATGCAGGTAAAGCCTCTGGGTATGTGTCCAGAAGTGGTATAGCCGGATCCTCCCAGAGTGTCATGCCCAGTTTTCAGAGGAACCACCAGACTGCTTTTCAGAGTGGTTGTACCTGCTTGCAATCCCACCAGCAGTGGAGGAATGTTCCTCTTTCTCCTCATCCTCGCCAACAACTGCTGTCTCCTGTGTTTTTGATCTTAGCCATTCTGACTGGTGTGAGATGGAATCTCAGGGTTGTTTTGATTTGCATTTCCCTAATGACTAAGGATGATGAACATCTCTTTAGGTGCTTCTCAGCCATTAGATATTCTTCAGGTGAGAACTCTTTGTTTAGCTCTGTACCCCATCTTTTAATAGGATTACTTGCCTCTCTGGAGTTTAACTTCTTGAGTTCTCCGTATATATTGGATATTAGCCCTCTGTCGGATGTAGGGTTGGCAAAGATCATTTCCTAGTTAGTTGGTTGTTGCTTTGTCTTTTTGACAGTGTCTTTTGCCTTGCAAAAACTTTGTAATTTAATGAGGTCCCATTTGTCAATTCTTGATCTTAGAGCATAAGCTATTGGAGTTCTATTTAGGAAATTCTCCCCTGTGCCCATATGTTCAAGGTTTTTCCCTAGTTTCCTTTCTATTAGTTTCAGTGTGTCTGGTTTTATGTGGAGGTCCTTGATCCACTTGGAATTGAGCTTAGTGCAAGGAGATAAGAATGGGTCAATTTGCATTCTTCTGCATGTTGACCTCCAGCTGAGCCAGCACAATTTGTTGAAAAGGCTATCTTTTTTCCACTGGATGGTTTTAGCTCCTTTGTCAAAGATCAAGTGACCATAGGAGTGTGGATTCATTTCTGGGTCTTCAATTCTGTTCCATTGATCTACATGCCTGTCACTGTACCAATACCATGCAGTTTTTAACACTATTGCTCTGTAGTACAGCTTGAGGTCCGGGATACTGATTCCCCCAGAGGTTCTTTTACTCTTGAGAATAGTTTTTGCTATCCTGGGTTTTCAGTTATTCCAGATATATTTTTGAATTGCTCTTTCTAACTCTATGAAGAATTGAGTTGGGATTTTGATGGGGATTGCATTGAATCTGTATATTGCTTTTGGCAAGATGGTTATTTTTACTATATTAATCCTGCCAATCCATGTGCATGGCAGATTTTTTCCATCTTCTGAGGTCTTCTTCAATTTCTTTCTTCAGAGACTTGAAGTTTTTGTCATACAGATCTTTCACTTGTTTGGTTAGAGTCACACCAAGATACTTTATATGGTTTGTGGCTATCGTGAAGGGTATCATTTCTCTTACTTCTTTCTCAGCCTGCTTATCCTTTGAGTATAGGAAGGCTACTGACTTGCTTGAGTTGACTTTATATCCGGCCGCTTTGCTGAAGGTGTTTATCAGCTGTAGGAGTTCTCTGGTGGAGTTCTTTGGGTCGCTTAAGTATGCTATCATATCGTCTGTAAATAGTGATAGTTTAACTTCTTCCTTTCCAATTTGTATCCCTTTGACCTCTTTTTGTTGTCTAATTGCTCTAGCTAGAACTTCAAGTACTATATTGAAAAGATTTGGAGAGAGAGGGCAGCCTTGTCTAGTCCCTGATTTCAGTGGGATTGTTTCAAGTTTCTCTCCATTCAGATTGTTTTTGGCTACCGGTTTGTTGTAAATTGCTTTTACTATGTTTTGATATGGGCCTCGAATTCGTGATCTTTCCAAGACCTTTGGCATGAAAGGATGCTGAATTTTATTAAATGCTTTCATGAGCATCTAATGAGATGATGATGTGGTTTTTTTCTTTGAGGTTGTTTATATAGTGGATTACATTGATGGATTTCCTTATATTGAACCATCCCTGCATCCCTGGGATGAAGCCTACTTGATTGTGGTGGATGATCGTTTTGATGTGTTCTTGAATTCGGTTGCCAAGAATTTTATTGAGTATTTTTGCATCGATTTTCATAAGAGAGATTGTCCTGTGATTCTCTTTCTTTGTCGGATCTTTGTGTGCTTTTGGTATTAGCGTAATTGTGGCTTCATAGAACGAGTTGGGTAGTGTTCCTTCTGTTTCTATTTTGTGGAACAGTTTGAAGAGTATTGGTGTTAGGTCTTCTTTGAATGTCTGATAGAGTTCTGCACTAAAACCATCTGGACCTGTGCTTTTTTTGGTTGGAAGACTTCCAATGATGACTTCTATTTTTTCAGGGCTTATAGGACGATTTAGATGGTCTATTTGATCCTGATTTAATTTTGGTATTTGGTATCTGTCAAGGAAATTGTCCATTTCCTCGAGATTTTCTAGTTGTGTTGAATACAGGCTTTTGTAGTAGGATCTGATAATTTTTTGAATTGCCTCAGTTTCTGTTGTTTTCTCTCCCTTTTTGTTTCTGATTTTATTATTTTGGATACTGTCTCTGTGCCTTCTGGTTAGTCTGGCTAAGGGTTTATCTATCTTGTTGATTTTTCAAAGAACCAACTCCTTTTTTGTTGATTCTTTGTATGGTTTTATTTGTTTCTACTTGATTGATTTCCTTTTTAAGTTGAATCATTAAGTCATTTATTCAAGCTCTTTTTGATTTATTAATGTAGATACTTAAATTGTAAATTTCCCATGCCAGACTACACTCAATGTGTCCCAGAAGTTTTATTCTGTTTGTTTACATTTTCACTTAGCTATAGGAAATGTTTTATTTTTTAATTACTTTTTTGACCGATTCATCAATCAGCAATGAGTGGTTTAATCTCCAAGAGTTTGTGCATTTACTTGAGGTTTGTTTGATGTGAATTTTAAGTGTTGTTGAATTGTATTCAGGATATACAGAATGATTTCAAACTTCTTGAATTTGTAAAGATTTGTTTTGTCTTATATGATGTGGCCTATCTCAGAAAATTATTGGTGTTTCAGCTGCAATATATTATAGAATATTAAGTTCATTTAATATATGATGTCAAATAATTCTTATGGTTCTATCTTGTTTTTCTAGATGACCTATTTAAAAAAGTGGAGTAGTGAAATCATCTACTATTGATGGGTTGATATTAATTGGTGTCTTTAAATCCAGTAGTAGACTTTTTATGTATTTGGGGACCACAGAGTGTATGACATGTAGGTTTAGTTTGATAATACTATCTTGGTGAACTGTTCTCCTGATTAGAAGGATAAACTCCCTTTATGTCTTCAGATTATTTTAACTTAAAATTTTATTTTCTCAGATGTTAAGATAGTGATTCCTGCTTTCTTCCTAGTTCATTTGTTTGGAACATTTTTCATCTTGCAGTGTACTCTAAGGTGGTATCTATATTTAAAGTTCAGATGAGTTTGTTATAAACAGAAATAGTTAGATTGTTTTTCTTGACCAATATACTCAGCATGTTTCATTTTATTGAGAATTGAGGCCATTGACATTTAAATTTATTATTAAAATGTGTGTGTTAATTTTGGTCATTTCGATTGTGTTGTTGGTTTGATGGTATTTTTTTGTGTATTCAGTAGTATTTTGAGTTTTAATAGTTATGGCTTCTTATTTCCTTCTAAAGTCTCCATACTATGGTCATTCCTCTATTTGTCTGGAAATAAAGTTTTCTGTTTTTTTTTTCTTAAGGTTTGTTCTGTTGTATTTTTAAAGGCTGTTAATATTGTGGAAAGTTTTTCATTCTCCTTTATTTGTATGACATAGTTTTGCTTAATTTAATATTCTGTATTGGCCTTCACAGTCTTTGAGAACTTGCCATGCATTGTACTATTTTCCTTGGACATCAAGTTTCCTTCAGAAGTCAGCGGTTATTCTTCCATATGTGACCTGGGTGTTATTTTTTTTTTCCTTTCTCTTTTTGATTTCAATGTATTTCCTTTGTTATGTACAATTAGTGTTTTAACTATTATATCTCATAAAAATTCTATTTTCTGGTCTTGTGTATTTGTTGTATTCTGTATATTTGCTGTATTCTGTGTGCTTCCTGTATTTATATGTGTCTGCCTTTCCTTAGTTTGGAAAATTTTTCTTCTATGATTTTGTTGAATATCTGGCCCATGGACTTGAGATTCTTCTTCTTCTATGCTTATAATGTAATGACATTCTTTTCTTTTCCTGACTCCAGAAAGTTCCTCAGTGTTCTTTTACTATGTATGTTAAATTTGTTCATGTTCCTTATGTATTTGGTCTAGATATTCTTTTTTAATCTTCAGCACTTACTAATCTTCTATTTGACTCATTCTATGTGTAACGTTTTCTTTTGAGTTTTGTAATTTGGGTAATAAGTTTTTCAATTCTGCCTTCATTTCAGCTTGAATCCTCTTTAATGATTTCATCTCCTTATTGCATTTTATTTTAACATCCTGGATTGTATTTGACATTTCTATCAGTCTCATATTTGCAATTTTTGGGGCTTTAATTGAGCATTTGTTAAGCTTTTTTTCCCTTGATTTCATTGACTTTTTCTGTTTTTCTTTTTTTTTAAGTCCTTGTTTTTGTTGTTGTTGTTGTTTTTTGAACGTGTCTTTTTGTTGTTCTTTTAACCTTTGTGACCTAGAATCCATCTAGCTAATGCTCATTTGTAAGCATTTATGCGGGATTATTAAATTTTGGTCAAAAATATGGGGTTGATCATTTATATTGTTGGTATTCTTGAAATGAGATAATGACATGTGACCTTCCTTTATTAGTTTTGGTTTTGTTGTGGATGGAGGTTTGGCAATAAGAGAAGATGGAAAGATGGTTGGGTTCAGAGGTTGCAAACGACTTGTATAGAACAAAGTCAGGTGGTCAGAGAAGACACTTTGGAATAAAGGATGGTCTTCCTGGTTCAGGTCTGGGGTGTAGGTTTAAATAGGTCTGATTGGAAAGTTTTGGTAGGGTATATGTCTGTGCTATGGTTTGGTGCATAGGCACAAGGGAACCTGGTCAAAACCTAGATATCTGTTGTGTACAAATGGTGGAACAGAGTCAACTGGTGCACTGGTTGCAAGACTCAGGCTAGATCTTGCTGACTGAAGAAAAGTTAGAAGCCATGGTTATTCACTGGCCTAGACCTTGGAGGAGGATGTGAGAAATCTAGGTACCAATTGGGATAGTTGTGCATAATATAGAAGTTCTTTTAAATATTCTAATAAAAGAAAACCTGAGATAAAGTGGGATAGACTCCTTTCTCATATCTTTACTCAGAACAAAGGTATTTATGAAGCTGACACAATGGTTATGCAGTTTGAAGCAAGAAATAATATCCCAAATCCATCTTGATTATACCATGACAGGGAAGCAAAAGTATAAAATGTGGCTTCCTCTATATTAACAGATTTCATGTAAACTACTGTTAGCAGATTTTTTGCTTTTATAGGGGATTTACACAGGGGAAACCAGGAAGGGCAATAACATTTGAAATGTAAATAAATAAAAGAACCAATAAAAAATTTTAAACAAGAAACAGAAAAGTCAGTTCCTATCCAGTTGTCATTGTTTATAGTTTACAGTTAGGATTATGCTGCCCACTATATATGGCAGCTTTGAATGTTGGCTCTTTTGATGTGGAATCTCTTGAGTGTGTATGTTCTTTCTTGAAAAATTTCTTGAAAAATTCTTTCTCAACATATTACATGAACTCAAGAATCAGCAACTATTTCAATATGAGACTATCTCAATAATAACTACCTCCACATCAGTGAATAAAAATTTTCCATGTCCCCGGAGTCCTGGTACTATTAAAATATACCAGATTAACTGGGTTTTTCAAATCTTGGAATAAACTGCATTTTTCCAGCACTGCCCCTAAAAAATCAACAGAAAAAAATGTGTCTAGAAGTGCAAAAGGCTGAATTTTGAATAAAGGAATTTGTGTTCATTGTGTGCAGAGCAGAAAAAAAGGGGGGCTGTGGGCAAAACCAAGAATTTCACCCACTACTCAGGCTGCTTCTTATTAGTATTAATTGCAGGCTCAGTGTTAAGTCAAGTATGTGGAGATGTGAGTCCATGAATAATAATGCTACTGAAGCATAATAATTAATAGAACAGAATGCTCCCCAAAGAGGAGACCCCCACTGTGAAGGGAGAAAAGACGTCGTCTTTCATAAGAGTCTGATATGGACATTTGAACTTTGATTTTTAAAGGTGTAGTGAGGTGAAATGAATTCCACTTCATTAGCAATGTGGAGTGAGGCAAGCAGACTCTAGAGAAGCAGTCTTAGTTGCTAATGCCCAGGTTTCTCTAGTACAAGCCAAGGCAGGTCCTCTCTCCTGATTCTTATAAACACAGGGAGCTTTTTGTTTTTGCTGTTGTTTTAGGTTTTAAACACAGTGAAATTATGCAGCACTGTTGAAACACAAAACAGAAAGGTTAGTCACCAGTTCAGAAGCTTGTAAACATGTGACCATACCAACAATGTGAACTGTAACCTGAGCCTAACCCTTATTGTACCTAACTTCAGTTCTGATTAAGCAGCATCTGCAAGCAAGTTAGCACACTTGGTGGCTCTTGTATGAAGTACAAAAACACTCTCTTATTTATTTATGTTTTCTACTACATGAAAACATACAATTCGCTTTGTCTATAGAATTTTCAATGAATTAAATATTAGATTTAGATTAAGGAATAGAGCCAATAAAATGAAAACTTCTTTGTAGAGTGGAGTGATTAGAAAATGAAAAAAATGTATATAAAGTTGCAATTCTGAATATAAACAGTAAGACCTTTAGCTAGCTATATAGAGATAAGGGTCTGTGTTAAGAGTATAAACTCCTCTTGCAGAGGACTTGATTTTTGTTCCCAGAATAAACACACAGCAGCACATAGCCACCTATAACTTCAACTCCAGGGGTTCTACACTATTTTCTCTTTTGTCTACCCCTAGACACACAGACAATTAACTAATTGAAAGTGAAAGTAAAGCTAAAGAAAGACATTTTAAAAACATATTAGAGAGATGGTCAATGGATAACCACTACTGGAAGGAGTGTAATACAAGAAAAAAATGTAATCCTCACTATGTAGATTTCAAAATGAAACAAGATGATCATTCCTGAACAAAAATGAATTTCCTCAAATGATATACATTTAAAAACTATTTGATGTATGTGTTTCTTCCAGTTTGGTATTTGTTGCTGCAATAAACACCATTACCAAAACCCACCTGTGGAGAAAAGATTTTATTTCATATTTTCAGTTATAGCCCATCTTTGAAGGAACACAGAACGGGAACTCCAGAAAGAACAAATCTTTAACCCAAAACCATGGGAAGAACAAAGGAGAGGCAGATAGGCAGGATTCGGGGGAGCCTGTTGGAGCCCCTAAGTTCATTCTCTTAGCACCTTCTCTTTTACATACCTAAAACCTGAGTAACATGTTCATCCTATCTGTGATGATGGCACATTGTAGATATTCACAGTACTGGGCAACTAAGACATCATTTGAAAAATAACAAATAATGAACCATTTCCTTTGAGCGTGTTTAGAAACCAGACTTTCCACTGGCATTGATCAGAAAGACTACAAGGGCAATGATGGATATGAATAAATATATTGAACTGTGTTCAGGCATAGGCAGAAAATACAGTTCAGGGCTCTGGTGCAGCATGGTGCCCCAGTTCTACGAACTAACAAATTTGCTTGAAGTGAAGACATCCCCACTGGACAGCTGGCCTTGAGTGAGGCCATCCACATAATGCATTGTGACAGAAATTACCAATATAAACAAATGAACATTTACAAATTGGGACATGGGGGAATAGTTACAAAGCTAAAAAGGATGGGCCTAGAAACATTGTGACCAGGAACTGATTTTCCAGAGAGGAAAATTTTAAAAGATTATAGACACTTCCAAAAAATGGACATTAAAAAGATTTTATGTGTGTAATAGCTTTAATTTTCAATGTTTTTCTATTTTCAGAAGAAACCATACTTTTTAAATAAATAACAGTAGTTGCCATTTTGGAAGGCTTTCTAAAAATTTAAAGAAGTATTATTGTTTTAATTTTAAATATGATATATTTCTTTTAATATCTGAAAGTCATCCATGTTTTAGAGCTAACTTTGTGGACCCTTAGATAGATGTTTTGATGATTTATATTTGTGCTACAGATTAGGTCTCCTCTACAACACACATTTGTCACTGCCACTTGCATCAAAGTAGATGTGAGACGGAAGTCTAAAACTTTTTCACAATTGTAAAGTACCTATCATGGTTAGATTTTGCTTTCTCATAGTTAACATTACTTGATCATGACTTCACACTGACAAGGAAAACATCTCTGCAGATGAGACCTGAGCCAGAAGAGGATAAAATTTTCATCCAAAATCTAAGATTTGTTGTTGTTCACCCAGGCTTTGTGTATCATGTATTATTTTTTTTTGCATGTGTACATGTGCATGTGAGTACAGTTTAGACTATGTTTTCTTTGTTTGATTTGCTACTGTATTTACTATACACATATTGTATGAAAGACAGAAAGCTGCTGTCTAAATCCTATGATGCAGGTAAATCTATGGCACTTTCTTCATACAAAGACATGAGTTTCTTTACATCAGGACCCACTCTTACATATTCCCTTAAAATTAACTATCTACACAAAGGTTCTTTTTTAAATAGGATCACATGATACTTTAGGATACCAAAACACAAGTTTAAAGGAATAAATTCTGTTCCAACACAAATATTTCCTCTTTCATACAGGCTTGCCTTACAAATTTTGTTCAGAAGACTTCCTTAAATCCTTCCAATCAGCAGCACTTATTTCTAATTCACACTAATTGTAGCTTTGACATAATTATGAGTCCAATTAAAAAGTCAATAATGGACTATTGCTGATCATCCTGTCTCATAGTAAATATATTTGTTGTTTTGTATTTCTAATATTCACTGTTACACACAAAATCATTATTCATTTCCAGTTGATATTAGAAGGGTTATATTTTTCTTATAATAAGATAACAGTATCAAATAAGAGAACATATGACTGTCATGCTCAAACATGTCAAACATGTCAATATGAATATAATAAAATGATTAGTAAGAGGAGTCCTACACTAAATATTAAAATAAGGGATAAAAATATTAAATAAACAATCTTTTTGAAACAGTTAGCAATTTAAATAATAGTTCTGGATAAGAATCCATTTTGAGATCTTGATAATCTCTATAACTTGGAGCTAACCAGGAATGAAAATAAACAGTAAACATGTCTGTAACTCTGCCTAGAGAATCCAAAGAGGATTATTCACATAGGAAGAGGAAACTGTCATTAAAGCAACAGACAATATCATGTGGTGAAGTACATCAGGCAAACATTGACATGTGACATTCAGAAGTGGGGTCTTATTGATAGTTAAATGGCAACTGAATGGAGCTAAGATCTCTGCCTCAAAGAAAAAAGACTATAATTTTCAGAATGTACACTGGCAAAGAAATGAAAAAGAAAGTAGAAAATATCATTAAGAGTCAGTTCAAGTCTTTTTTATTTTCTATATTTTTTTTATTTACATTCCGAATGATTTCCCCTTTCCCGGTTCCTCCCTCCCAGAAAGTCCCATAAGCCCCCTTCCCTCCCTCTTTTCCCATTCAACCCCCTCTTGCTTCTCTGTCCTGGTATTCCCCTACATCCAGTCTTTCCAGGACCAGGTGTCTCTCCTTCCCTCTCATATAGACAAGGCTCCTAAACTTATATTGTGTACTGTCCTTATGTAGTTATTTCAGTAAATCCAGATCACTAAATTTATTGCTTCAGAAATCAACAGGTCCAGGTCTGTATGAGAAGAGACAGGGTACACTTCTTAAACTAGAAGGTGGTTGTGGGATTTCGTCTGTCATCCAGGTGAAATGATTAGCCAAACTTCCTACACTTACATAATTTTTATTTTTGTTTTTCTACCAATTTATCTAACATGTGGGAGTTTGACTCTGAAAGTTCTCACAATAACAGCTTAAATTTCAGAAATAAAGTGTACTGTGGTTTGAGAAGTATATCAGGATTTCCATTGCTATAAAGAGACACCATGACCAAGGCAACTTTTATAATGGACAACATTTGACTGAGGCTGGCTTACTGATTCTGAGGTTCAGTCCATTATCATCATGGCAGGAAGTGTGGCAGCATCCAGGCAGGCATGGCACTGGAGGGGCTGATAGTTGTACATCTTGTTTTGGCTCCCACATGGCTAAGAGGAAGGTGACAATGTCCACCCCCATAGTGACATGCTTCCTCCAACAAAACCATACTTACACGAAGAAGACCATAGCTCCTAATTGTGTCACTCTCCGGGCCAAGCATATTCAAACCACCACAAAAAAAGGAGGTGAAGAAGAACTATTAGAGAATTTGTAAGATAAATTAGAGATCAGGAGATTATATACAAAGACCCACACAACTGTTATAAATTATTAGTTTCTATTAAACATATGTGTTCTTGCTGTGTGTGTGTGTGTGTGTGTGTGTGTGTGTGTGTGTGTGTGTGTAATAGTATAATAGTATTTTTGGAGGTTGGAGCTATCCTAACTTCTCCAGGAAATGTTCATGCCTGATGTCTTCTGGTTCTGCATGTGTTCCACTAGCTTATTTCTGTAGGCTCACGAAGGGTACAAGAAGGACATTTGTGGTGTAGCAGTGTTGAAACTGAGCAAAAGGCTCATGCTGCAAGGATTTGGTATGACCTTGATTTGTTGGGAGGTGGTAGAGACTTTAAGAGGTTGGCCCATTGAAAGTAAATAGTGTTACTGAGAAGGTACAGAAATGTCAGACCTTACTTTGGTTGGTCTCTCTTTTGCAACTCAGACGCTCTCAGGTATTACTTTTTACCATATATCTCTCCCAGACTAAGAGATCCAACAAGCCAAGAAAACAATTCTTAAGTATATAGGTCATAGTGAGGTTTTTCTTTTAAAATTTTAAGATTATTGTGGCATATATTCTAATAGTGGAAACCTCACAACACAGTGCTTTAGGCATGGAAGTGAGGAAAGTGTCCTCTATGCTACTAAGCAGATGCAATCATCATATGCATATGTTCAGCATAAACATATGTTCCCAGAATATTTATCAACCACCTGGGTATAAGAAGGAAATGTAAGTTCAAATTGCTTCTGGGAAAGTAGGTGAAGGGAGAGAAGTTGGAACATCTTAAAGGAGTGGTTTGCGTTTGTGCTTCTTTCTCCCTTTCCTTTCATTGTGGTTCACGAGTGCATAGGCAAGTGCATACATGCATGTGTGTGTGTGTGTGTGTGTGTGTGTGTGTGTGTGTGCACGTGTGTGTATATGTATGTTTGTGTGTATGGGTATTATGTGATGCATGTGTGTAGTTAAAGTTTTACCCATATCAAATTTGCTTGCTAGACAATTTTAATCATTAGGCGGAGTACCATAATGACAGTGTGTGTAAATTATTAAGATGCATGTTCTGTCTTTAGATTTTTGATTTTGTGAAGTCTGTGCTTCAGAAATGCTGCTCTTTGGGCTGACAACAGAGATTCCTTCCTGTCATTTGTGCCCTCATCATGCAAATCCTATTGTGACAGCCCCATCGGTCCCAGGTGCCATCCATCTTCAGCCAGAACGATTGCTTTATTACCACATTCATCAATTTGTGCTCTGGGCTCCAGTTAGAAGTGACTTGGAAAGACAAAACTGTTGCCTTAGTAATTGAATATGAAAGTCTTATTAGGCACCACTTTCACTAATCTGAGATGAAAGTCACTAATGTGATATGACTTTAACACTGAATAAGCAACAATAAATTCTGATATGATGTGAATATTAATAGATGCAACAGGAGAGTGTTAATATGTTAATGTGGTGAGATATTGCTAAAGAGATGTGAGGATTGCATTTGAAAAGCATTAATATCACCTCAGTGCAACTCCCTAGATTTGCAGATATCTTGTTCTAAGACAGCCTCTGTCTAAATTTCAGAAATAAACTGCTTGCTTTTGGAGCCACTACCACAATAAAAGCCTGTCTTAATTCAATGTTCTGAATTAAAAAAATATAAAACAGTAATTAAGTGCATTGTTCTTTCTCAATCATTTTCGCCAATTGATAGAATCGCATAAACTATACAAAAATATGAATTAATAGTAGCTTGGGTAACAATAAAATTTAGCTGCATTCTGGGAAGAAAGAAGAAACAATTGTAAGACAACGATTTGAATCCTTCCTTATATCACAAGGTACCTCCATTTCCACTGTTCCTTTTCCAATCTTCCATTCTCCATCCCTCAGCAGGCGCATTGCTGTGTTTCAGTCGGTCATACCAGTGCCGGTTCCAAAGAGAATCACAAACTAGGCATCACTAGAATCACACCACAAATTAAGCTCCTTGAGTGATCTTTGGTGTTTCTCTAAGTTTCACCCCCATTTTAATGTTTTAATTTTGTTATAAGCCACACTTCTCTGAATGCATGACTAATATCCCAGTACTATGTCTGAAATCACTAATGTTCACTTAAGGAGTGGCTAAAAGTCCAGTCTTCATCTCTGTGTTTGGTGCTTATGACAATGTAGACACAGGTAGTAGCTTCAAATAGTCATTAAAGCATACATGCTTGCATGTGTGCATACATGAGTGCATGCGAGCATGTGTGTGCATAGTCTGTGATGCATGTATGTAGTGAATTAAAGTTTTACTTGATATAAAATTTGCTTGTGAGACAATTTTAAAAAGTTGATTTGTATATTTCAGTGCTTAGTGTAACTAGGGCCAATCACGACCCAGTTGAAAGGGTTTATTTACTTAAGGCAATCTTGTACCATTGCTCCACATCTTGACAGCCCACCATGTCCATAGAGACCTCATAAATACTCATGCATTAACATTCATTGCATCAGTCAACAATTACAAGTCAGTGTCTACTTATGCGATGTTTTGTGTTGGTCATTTTTGATTACTAAAATAGTTAAACTTGGTTGTTCTTTTACCTAAAATTTGTCCATTTCCCTGCATACATAAAAATATCTATGCAACATTAAAACATGAAATAAAATTCATAATTCAGACTAAAGAATATAAAGTGTACTACATTATATTAAGTGACAGGAAGATAATGTCTTAAGAATCACAGTTTAAGCGGTCAAGTTTTATAGGCAGAATTGTCTCAAGACACAGCAGTCACAAAGAAAATTTGGGTGTCCTTAGCGTGCAATATACTGTTTAATAAACAACAAAAAAGATAAGGCACTGTTGTGATAGGAAACCTACATCCCTTCATATGTATAAAATTCTACACAATAGCATCTATTGCAAAGAATTCATAAGAAATTTGCACATGGCCTTAGATGAAAATTGACAGATCATGATTAACTTATGAAGTTATTTGAACACTTGAAAAATAGAACAGGTACATCCCTTTTAGACATGGTGAGAGCTCTCTATATGACTTGGTATTAAAGCATTCATAGTTGGAACATCCTGGTTTATATGATTTTTCTACCATCACATGATAAGATGGAAGGTAACATGTTGGTAAATTCTACCATCCTCCTGTACATACTGATGTGGATCATCACACAGAAGATTATACTTGTAGAACCATTATCCCAGACCCTGGTCCTCCATTTTCTGTTTTCTTGGTTTATGTTGGAGAACACTTGTGTTTGTGGGGTGCTCAGAAGTCACAGGGAAGTGTTTATCACCAGTGCTTAGAGTCCATGTGGCACTGGTGGACCTCAATCCCCTCATCTGCAATTGACAGTTAAATTAGAAATTTACAAAAACGGCTAAGAGATTTTTGTTTGTTTGTTTTTTTGGTTTTGTTTTGCTTTAGATTCAGTGACAGTGATTATATTTTTAAAAGTTTTAGATAAATACTTTTAGTTTGCTAGTGTGTGTGTATGAGTGTGTGTGTGTTTGTATGAATGGGTGTATGTTACTACATGCATTGGCAGAGGCTGCAAGAGGATGTTGGTTGTCTTGAAGCTGGCCTTACAGGCCACTCTGAGCTGCCTGGTGTGTGAACTGAGAACAAAATGAATGTCTCTGTAAAAGCTGTACACACTTTTATCCATGGAAGTATTTTTCTGGCCCTCATTTGAGATAAATAAATCTGCCTAAGACTATGCAGTGCTCAGTTTTTCTTGTCAACTAGAAACTACCTAGTATTACCTGGGAAAACATCTCAGTATCAGATTGTCTGAATTGGGTTTGTCTGTTTCATTTTCCACAACCATCCACGTCCTAAGTCATTTTGTAATAGTATATCTGATGGAAAGTACCAGGCAAAGAATCTTCTCACTTCACATGATGCTGTTTTACACTGTGAAGTTCCAAAGAGACTTAAAGCCTCTGTCGTGTACTGCCATTCATTCTGCTGTTGAGGACAACTCCTTTTCTAAAAGTGTTAATGATAAATGGAGATTCTAGAGAGCAGGGAGCAAAGGAGAATCTGAACAGAAATATATGTCTGATGAGAACAAAGTTTGAGAAAGCCCTCAGAATGTAATTATGGATAACAGAATGAAAGTCACTCAAAGTTATTAACCTTCGTTTATTCAGAAATTATAACAAGAACCCTCAGAGCAGAAGTCAGTCATTCTTTCCTCATAACAACTTTCTAACAAACTCTTGAAAATGGAGCATGTAGGGTTGGTAAAGATCTTTTCCCAATCTGTTGGTTGCTGAGTTGTCCTACTGACAGTGTCCTTTGCCTTATAGGAGCTTTGCAATTTTATTAGGTCCCATTTCTCAATTCTTGATCTTAGAGCATAAGCTATTGGTGTTCTATTCAGGAAATTTTCCCCTGTGTCCATGTGATCCAGGTGCTTCCCCACTTTCTCTTCTATTAGATTCAGTGTGTCTGGTTTTATGTGGAGGTGCTTGATCCACTTGGGCTTGAGCTTTGTACAAGGAGAAAAGAATGGATCAGTTTGCATTCTTCTATATGTTGACTACCACTTGAACCAGCACCATTGTTGAAAATGCTGTCTTTTTTCCACTGGATGATTTTAGCTCCTTTGTCAAAGATCAAGTGACCATAGGTGTTTGGGTTCATTTCTGGGTCTTCAATTCTGTTCCACTGATATATCTGCCTGTCATTGTGTTAATACTGTGCAGTTTTTATCACTATTGCTCTGTAGTACAATTTGAGGTCAGGGATGGTGATTCCACCAGAGGTTCTTTTATTGATGAGAACAGTTTTCCCTATCCTGATTTTTTGTTTGTTTGTTTTTGTTTTTGTTTTGTTACTAATTTTGAAATTGCTTTTTCTAACTCTATGAAGAATTGAATTGGAATTTTGATGGGGATTGCATTGAATCTGTAGATTGCTTTAGGCAAGATGGCCATTTTTTACTATATTAGCACTGCCAATCCATGAGCACAGGAGGTCTTTCCATCTTCTGAGATCTTCTTCAATTTCTTTCTTCAGAGATGTGAAGTTCTTGTCATACAGATCTTTCACTTGCTTGCTTAGATTCACACCAAGGTATTTTATATTATTTGTGACTATTGTGAAGGGTGTCATTTCCATAATTTCTTTCTCAGCCTATTTATCCTTTGAGTATAGGAAGGCTCCTGATTTGTTTGAGTTAATTTTATATCCAGACACTTTGCTGAAGTTGTTTATCAGGTTTAGGAGTTCTCTGGTGGAATTTTTGGGATCACTTAAGTATATTATCATATCATGTACAAATAGTGATGCTTTGACTTCTTCCTTTCCAACTTGTATCACTTTGACCTCCTTTTGTTGTCTAATTGCTCTGGCATTGACTTTGAATACTATATTGAACAGGTAGGGAGAGAGTAGACAGCCTTGTCTAGTCTCTGATTTCACTGGGATTGCTTCAAGTTTCTCTCCATTTAGTTTGATGTTGGCTACTGGTTTGCTGTATATCGCTTTTACTATGTTTAGGTATGGGTCTTGAATTCCTGATCTTTCCAAGACTTTTATCATGAAGAGAGGTTGGATTTTTGTCAAATACTTTCTCGGCATTGAATGAAATGATCATGTGCTTTTTTTCTTTGAGTTTCTTTATACAGTGGATTGCATTGATGGATTTCCATATATTGAACCATCCCTGTATCCCTGGGATGAAGCTTACTTGATAATAGTGGATGACTATTTTGGTGTGTTCTTGGATTATGTTGGCAAGAATTTTATTATTTTTGCATTGATATTCATTGGGAAATTGGTCTAAAGTTCTCTTTCTTTGTTGGGTCTTTGTGTGGTTTAGGTATGAGGGTAATTGTGACTTCATAGAATGAATTGGGTAGTGTTCCTTCTGTTTCTATTTTGTGGAATAGTTTGAAGAGTATTGGTATGAGGTCTGCTTTGAAGGCCTAATAGAACACTGCACTAAACCCATCTTGTCCTGGGCTTTTTCTTCATTGGGAGACTATTAATGAGTTCTTCTATTTCTAAGAACTCAAGAAGTTAGATACCAGAGAACCAAATAATCCTATTAAAAATGCGGTAGAGAGCTAAACAAAGAATTCTCACCTGAGAAATACTGAATGGCTGAGAAACACCTAAAGTAATGTTCAAAATCCTTAATCATCAGGAATATGAAAATCAAAACACCCCTGAGCTTCCAACTCATACCAGTCAGAATGGCTAAGATCAAAAACTCAGGGGACAGTAGTCACTGGAGAGGATGTGGAGAAAGAGGAGCACTCCTCCATTGCTGGTGGGATTGAAAGCTGGTAAAACCATTCTGGAAATCAGTTTGACAGTTCCTCAGAAAAGTGGACATAGTACCACCTGAGGACCACCCTATACCTCTCCTGGGCATATACCCAGAAGATGCTCCAACATGTAATAAGGACACATGCTCTACTATGTTCATAGCAGCCTTATTTATAATAGCCAGAAGGTGGAATGAACCCAGATTTCCCTCAACAGAGGAATGGATACAGAAAATGTGGTACATTTACACAATGGAGTACTACTCAGCTATTAAAAACAATGAATTCATGAAATTCTTAGGCAAATGGATGGAGCTAGAAAATATCATTCTGAGTGTGGTATCCAATCACAAAAGAACACACATGGTATGCACTCACTGCTAAGTGGATATTAGCTCAAAAGCTCAAAATGCCCCAGGTATAGCTCATAGACCACATGAAGTTCAAGAAGAAGGAAGACTAAAGTGTAGATACATTGTTCTTTCTTAGAAGGTGAATCAAAATATCTATGGCTCACAGTCAATCAATAGACTAAGCATAGAGTCCCCAATGGAGGAGCTAGAGAAACGACCCAAGGAGCTGAAGTGGTTTCCAGTCCTATAGAAGGAACAATAATATGTACCAACCAGTACCCCCAGAGCTCCCAGGGACTAAACCACCAACCAAAGAATGCACATGGAGAGACCCATGACTCCAGCTTCGTATGTAGCAGATGATGGCCTTGTCAGACATCAATAAGAGGATAGGCTATTGGTCCTGTGAAAGCTTGATGCCCCAGTGTAGGGGAATGCCAGGTCTGGAAAGTTGGAGGAGGGGGTTGGTAAGCACGGGGAGGGAGGATGGGATAGGGAGTTTTAGGAGGGGTAATGAGGAAAGAAGAAACCATTTGAAATGTAAATAAAGAAAATATCTAATAAAATAAAAAAAGAAAAAGATTTAAAATAAACTAACAAGCCAAAAAAACTTTTTCTCTCCTTCTGTAGCTAATACTTAATATAGTTTAGACCAAACTCTTAATATGTCTCCAAAATTACTTGCTAAATAAATATCAATTGCAATAAATTATAAATAAATAAATAAATAAATAAAAATGGAGCATGTGTTGGGTGGATGATGAGACTTTCAGGGAACTTCAGAGTTGAGTTGCTCCTGTACACTATCTTTTGGCATAGGTATTTTAGAAAGACAATTGCTCATGGCTGGTAAGTCAATGACCTGTTTTTACTTTTAAAAAGGAGGCATTTTATTTAAAGTCAAAGTGTTAGGTGGAAATGGGTAACTTCTCCTAACAAATGACTTTCAACTTTAACAAAATAACCCAGCTATACAGTCATTCATTTCTGTTTTTGTCTGTTTATCTATCATCTATTCATCTATAATCTATCTATGCATCTATCTACACATATATCTATCATCTATCTATCCATCCATCCATCAACTATGTATCCACTACTTATTATCTATTCTTCATTTATTACCTGTCTTTTCATTTGCTTTCATTTTATCTACCTTTATGAATGATTATATTTATAGCAATATGTGTACTATCATATATAATATGTAGTATATTTATATATGATTTAAAATCTTATGCAAATTTGTAGTTTGATGTACTCAGTACTTTTCTTTAGAGTTCTCTGTGTTGTTAGAAGTTAATTTACATCATTTAAAAGAAGATCAATATCCTCTTGCTTACTGGACTACTGACTAAAACACTGTAAAATTCCTGTACTTTAGAAAATTGTAATATACACATTGCTATAAATCTCCATCACCAAATGTTCAAATAACATTTTCTAAAGTAAAGGACAAACAAGTTTAGAAGCACTGTAAACTTGTGAACTTTGTTGATTTTCCTGAATTTTATCTACTATAGTAGTAAATGATAGAAGCAAATTAAACAACCTTTTAGAATTTATAAAATTCATATGCATAATATTTTACTGAAACATGTTCATCACAATACATAATTTTGTTCATCTGACAGATATAATGTCATAATTTTGATTTGAATTCTCTAATTACTGTTGAAGAAAGTTATAATTTTTCCTATTTGCGGACAAAATTGCATTTTAGATCCTTCACTTCCAGAAAATTTGTCGTATTAAGTATCTTGGCGTGACTCTAACCAAACAAGTGAAAGATCTGTATGACAAGAACTTCAAGTCTCTGAAGAGAGAAATTGAAGGAGACCTCAGAAGATGGAAAAATCTGCCATGCTCATGGATTGGCAGGATTAATATAGTAAAAATGAGCATCTTACCAAAAGTAATACACAGATTCAATGCAATCCCCATCAAAATCCCAACTCAATTCTTCATAGAGTTAGAAAGAGCAATTCAAAAATTCATCTGGAATAACAGAAAACCCAGAATAGCTAAAACTATTCTCAAAAGTAAAAGAACCTCTGGGGGAATCAGTATCCCAGACCTCAAGCTGTACTACAGAGCAATAGTGCTAAAAACCGCGTGGTATTAGTACAGTGACAGACATGTAGATCAATGGAACAGAATTGAAGACCCAGAAATGAATCCACACTCCTATGGTCACTTGATCTTTGACAAAGGAGCTAAAACCATCCAGTGGAAAAAAGATAGCCTTTTCAAAAAATGGTGCTGGCTCAGCTGGAGGTCAACATGCAGAAGAATGCAAATTGACCCATTCTTATCTCCTTGCACTAAGCTCAATTCTAAGTGGATCAAAGATCTCCACATAAAACCAGACACACTGAAACTAATAGAAGGGAAACTAGGGAAGAACCGTGAACATATGGGCACAGGGGAGAATTTCCTGAACAGAACTCCAATAGCTTATGCTCTAAGATCAAGAATAGACAAATGGGACCTCATTAAATTACAAAGTTTTTGCAAGGCAAAAGACACTGTCAAAAAGACAAAGCGGCAACCAACTAACTGGGAAATGATCTTTACCAACCTTACATCCGACAGAGGGCTAATATCCAATATATACAAAGAACTCAAGAAGTTAAACTCCAGAGAGGCAAGTAACCCTATTAAAAAAATGGGGTACAGAGCTAAACAAAGTGTTCTCACCTGAAGAATATCTAATGGCTGAGAAGCACCTAAAGAGATGTTCATCATCCTTAGTCATTAGGGAAATGCAAATCAAAACAACCCTGAGATTCCATCTCACACCAGTCAGGATGGCTAAGATCAAAAACACAGGAGACAGCAGTTGTTGGCGAGGATGTGGAGAAAGAGGAACACTCCTCCACTGCTGGTGGAATTGCAAGCTGGTACAAACACTCTGGAAAGCAGTCTGGCGGTTCCTCAGAAAACTGGGCATGACACTCCCGGAGGATCCGGCTATACCACTCCTGGACATATACCCAGAGGCTTTACCTGCATGCAATAAGGACACATGCTCCACTATGTACATAGCAGCCTTATTTATAATAGCCAGAAGCTGGAAAGAACCCAGATGTCCCTCAACGGAGGAATGGATTCAGAAGATGTGGTATATCTACACAGTGGAATACTACTCTGCAATTAAAAACAATGAATTCACGAAATTCCTAGGCAAATGGTCAGATCTTGAAAATATCATCCTTAGTGAGGTAACCCAATCACAAAAGAACACACATGGTATGCAGTCACTGATAAGGGGATATTGACCCAGAATCTCGGAATACCCTAGACACAATCCTCATATCAATAGATTTCTAAGAAGATGGAAGGAGAGACCCCTGGTCCTGGAAAGACTGGATGTAGGGGAATGCCAGGACAGAGTAAGGAGAGGGGGTTGAATGGAGAAAAGAGGGAGGGAAGGGGGCTTATGGGACTTTCGGGGAGGGAGGAAACGGGAAAGGGGAAATGATTTGGAATGTAAATTAAAAATATAAATAAATAATTAAAAAAAAAAGTTTGTGAACACTTTAAAAAATATTGTATCCAAGCCTCTCAGAAGCTCATTGGATAATATGCTGAGATTTTCCAATGTTTATTTTAGTAGGAAAAAAATAACATCGGTTCCTTTTTGATAAAATATTTTAAGCTTTTCTTAAGAACATTATCATTGTTATAAATAAGGTAGTCACATAAATGATCTAGTGACTAACCTAATCACAAAAGAACACACATGATATACACTCACTGATATGTGGATATTACCCCAAAACCTCAGAATACCCAAGATAAAATTCACAGACCACATGAAGCTCAAGAAGAAGGAATACCAAAGTGGGGGTGCTTAGGTTCTTCTGAGAAGGGGAACAAAATACTCACAGGAGAAAATATGGAGATAATGTGTAGAGCAGAGACTGAAGGAAAGACCATACAGAGACTGTCCCACCTGGGGATTCATCCCATATACAGTCACCAAACCCTGACACTATTGTGGATGCCAAGAAATGCTTGCTGAAAGGAGGCTGAAATAGCTGTCTTGTGAGAGGCCCTGCCAGAGCCTTCCAAATAGGTTGATTCTCGCCAACCATTGGACTGAGTGTGGGATCAACAATGGAGGAGTTAGAGAAAGGACTGAAGGAGCTGAAGGGGTTTGCAACCTCATAGGAAGAACAACAACATCAACCAACCAGACCCCTCAGAGCTCCCAGGGACTGCGCCATCAACAAAGGAGTACACATGGCTCTGGCTGCACATGTAGCAGAGGATGGCCTTCTCAGGCATCAATGGGAGGAGAGGTCCTTGGTCCTGTGAAGGCTTGATAGATACCCCAGAGTAAGGGAATTGAAGGCGGGGAGGTGGGAGTGGGGTGGGTGGAGGAACACCCTCAAACACAAGGGGAGGGAGGATGAGATAGGGGGTTTCTGGGTGGGAGAGAAACTGTGAAAAGGGATAACATTTGAAATGTAAATAAAGAAAATATCCAATAAAAAAACAAAATATTTACATAAAAAACCCAAAAACAACCAAAAAATGTTCTAGTGACATGCTCTGCTCTGTGTCAGGTGTAAGTTCAAACACCTTCAAAAGCTCTAAGGAAAGCAGATAGTTTTCAATACCTGCTCATTGAACTGCCTTTGATTTCCTTGATAATTTGCTGTGTTTCCTTTGTCCCCAAATGTTCCGATTTCCATGATATTGACATTTGGTACTGTCTATTTTTGTTCTATTCTGTAATGTGCTGCATGGTTTCTATAATGTTTTGTAAAAAGTTTTTGTTGGTGCAATCAACATTTTTCTTCTTAGTTTTGCAGTCTACTCTTGTTCACTGTTGATGTTATTATCTGCAAGTTAATTCTTTAATTGTCCTGTCAGGTTCTTTGGAAGCGATCCTGTGATGTTGGAACGGAAACTGTCTGATACTTATGCATTAATTTACAGGACGAATAGCATCCACATCACACTAAGACTTCCATCAATGAGCATGATAGAGATTTCCAGTGATTTGACAATTATATTTTCTTCATTATTTACTAAAACTAATCTTTTAATTATCTATTCCTAATATTTATTCCTAGGTCCTTAATCAATGCTCTGAGTTGTTTAGATAATGTAAAATATCATTTATTTATACTTAGAAATGTTACTAATTTTTATTATGTCTCAGCATTTTACTTTCAAATTTTGTTTGAAAGTTTCCTGCACTCGTACAGTAGTAAATTTTAGTCATTTCAACCTCTCATTCCTTTCTCACACCCTCCCTCCTACTAAAACCATTCTTTTATATTAAGATTTTAAGTTAATATATAATTACATTAGTTTTTTCTTTTCTATCCTCCTCCCTTCCCCCTTTGACTATCATTTATTATATTTTACTGACAGTTCTCCGTTTTCACGGGCCATTCCTTTAGGAGATGAATGGGAGCATTCTACAAACTGAGTTTTCTTGGCATGAATCTGTTTTTGTGTGTGTGTTATTGCTACCTGCCTTTTGATGATTGTGAAGATTTATGCTTTGAACCCCCACATCTATCTTAGATGGTCTATCTCTTTCATTCTCTTCGGTCGTGATTTTTCTGGAACACATTTCTGTATCCCTCTGAGCCACATATTTTAAAATAATATGCTAGTTTTCTTTACTCTGACAATTTGCTTCCCTTTGCTTACAGTGTATACTGGGTGATATGGAAAATGTCCACTAAGTTTCTTTTGTCTAGACTTTGCTAGTATAGATCTATCTTTTTAAATTTCTTCTCGATTATGGTTTACATTTACTCAATATAAATAGTAGTATGAAGAATAGGGGTTTTTCCCCCTTTGACTGTAACCTGCAGGTCCACATTTTATTTTAGAAAAATGAAGTACTTAGTCCTCGTTTAGTTATAATCTGACACCATCATCTACTCCTGCAGGTAATTGAAAACTCAAAGCTCTATGAAGACCAGTTTCACACATCCACTGCTTTAATTGTGAAAGAAATTCCTTTTTGAAACTCAGGAATGTATTAGATATTCTAAGGGCTATTTGCTATTACATTGCTCATTATGCTGATGGGGTACTTTGTCAGCACCATCCTACACCACCTTTCCTTAGAAACAGACCACTCTGACATTCATTCTCATTTGAGTTGCCCACAGCCTTTTAATTCCTTTTCTTTCTAGGGTTAGGATTATTGCCTGGTGGTAAGTTATTTGGAAAACAAAACAACAAAAAAAGAGTCAAATATTGTTATTTTACAACACTCTGTATATTTAAGGTCCCTTTCCCCCCCCAATATACTCCAGTTGTTACTAAGGTAAAACCAGTACTAACTCCGGTGTTTTATGTATAGAAATGGAAAGGGGAAAAATGGTCTGCAAAAGTTTGGAGGATTTGTCTACTGGTAACCTCAGTCATCATTATGCATTGCTGCTCTACACATAGTGGCTCACTACACTTGAGAAGTAGAAAGAGAATGCCGGACCCTATACTGTGGGGGCCCTGTGTAAAACATCGATGATAGATGACAGGGGAGCATAAGATTGTCATGTGGAAGCCAAGGGGAGGCCTGCTGACCCAAACGTGAGACTTTATGTTTACAGATTCATATTTTAATTTTGACTGGCTGATTTAACTAAAGTGACTCTATTTTTCATTAAGTTATTTATTTATTCACTTTACAACCTGATCACTGCCCATCCTCCACATCATGTCATCCTCCCCTCACACAGTCCCTCCTCACATCCCCCTTCCCCTCCTCCTCTGAGAGGCTGGAACTCCCTGACTTATTCCTCCATCCAGGTACATCAAGTCTCTGCAAAGGTAGGCAAATCCCCCACTGAGGCGAGACAAAGCAGCTCAGTTAGGGGAACTGAATCCACAGGCAGATAACAACTTTAGGAACATTCCCCAGTCATTTGATATGTCAAGGAATATTTGCTATAATAGAAAAAATGGTGGAGATATTTTTAATATGTACTTTTAATAATTATTAAAAGACAAATATACAACACATTAGCTATTAATGTTGGATAATTTATACTATGAGAGATAAAAGTAATTTTATAGGTTTCATACTTTCAAAATTTTAGGTTTCTGCTTACATTTGTTTATGCTACCATTTGGATATCTTTGTGCTCAGGGAAGAATGCCAGTAGTTCTTCCTCAAAAGTTCATTTCTTTCCATTCTGAGCTGAACGCTGAACAATCAGACTTGCCCTCCTCCTTCCAGACACTGAAGACCCATCAACATTGGTTAAAATTTAGACAAAGTTTATATAACCATTTTATTACCTAAGTTTCTAGCTAAAATTTCATAACATTTTGATGAAAAGAAATAGCAATACTATCCAGTGAGGATTAAAAGGATTTTCATGAAGAGATAAAATTGAACGATAATTCTCCTGTGTCAAGTGATCACTAAATTGATAATATTCCATTATTAAATGTTGTACTCAAGAGGAAAACACCAATGACATTTCACAGACAAGCAAAGGTTTTCAGAATGCTAATCTACTATAACTAACACAAAGTTTTAAACTATATTTTAAGGATAAAATATATAAACATTTAATAAATTTCTACGGAAATATTTATATTTAATTTGAGACTATGGTCTTTATCCACTATAAAATTTTGGAATTTTCAACTCATGCATAAAAAATATTTTAAAATGTCTGAGTGTTAAAACACTAATCAAATACTACTAGAGGAAAAATAGTTTCATTCAGGAATGAGCCACTTTCTTGTGTGTCCCAACTAGAGTGGTCAGCCTTGAAACCATTTACATACAAACAACAAAAACTCACTCTGTCATCTGTATGCTTATGTAAAAATCAGTACCCAATAAAAAGAAGCTATCAACTTGAGAGTGCAGGCTTAAAAGGGGTTGTGGGAGGGTATCTTGGAGTGGCTGAGGGAAGAACAAGGGGAATGAGATATAATTTTACTTCAGTTAAAAATAATCGTACGTTTTGTCTTGTTTTGTTTTGTTTTGTTTTGTTTTAAAAGCAACAGTGTCTTTTAGAATCTAACAAAAAGAAGAATTCCCAGATTACATACCAGGGACACAGCCTGCCCCCAGCTTCACTGAGAAGTGAAGACATGGAGCTCGTAGACTGAAAGGCCTGAATGGGATTGAGGCTGAAATTGTGCCAGCCACAGGCAACAGCTCTGCGCTGCTGAATATATGTGGTCCACCTTCCGTCTCATCATAGTGAAGTACCCAGAGATGTGAGCAGGATTTACACCACAAATATTAGCAAAAGCTAAATATCACAATCATGCTTTGTTTTTTGTTGTTTTTTTTTGTTTTGTTTTGTTTTGTTTTGTTTTGTTTTTATTTTTGTCAAAGGAACACTTGTAAAACATTTGCGTATGCATAGCTTTATTTCTTCCTTCAATGGAAGATAAACTCCATTCAGGTCACCTATGAGACCCACAGGAAGAAAGTCTAAGTCTCTCCTCTCTTAGGCCTGTGCCAAACCTCTGGCACAATGGAAAGCAAAAAAACTACAAACACTATCAGAAGTTTTCTCACACCCTCCCAGGGTGAAAATGTAATTAGTAAAAAAAATGCTAGGTGCAAACATTGTGGGCCAGTACTATTCAATCAGAAAGTGCTGATTGAGCATATAGAAGCACAATCAAAGCCTTTATTTTAAATAGGGGTTACAGTCCTAATAAAACACAAAGGGAAGTAGGGGCATAGGCCTCTTCTACAGGTAATGAAAGAAAAAATTAAACTCATCCAATTACATCTGGGGAAAAAATCCATTACCTATAACAGAGAGAGGACTGCCCCAGGAAAACTCAGAAGCAAACTAATAATGAAGGCACAATGTCCTTTCAACAGATTCTAAATGAGCTCTAATTTTCTTATATCCACCATTCCCAAACTATATAAATTTCAACTAAGCAGAAAAAAGTGACATGCTGGCACAATTGTTATTCCAAACAGATCCAACTGCTGGCTCACCTTAATTAGACCTGCTCCCGAAAGGGAGCCAATCTTTCCTTAGTTTCTTCTATGAGTTAACGTGATTTTCCTCAACTTTCCTTTCCTAATAGATTTTGCTGTAACCTTTCAGCCAGTGTTACTTTAGATCCTCTCCCAGGGGTCACAGTCAAACTGGGTCTTTGGCCAAACAAGACTTGAACTCAAGCACGAAAGAGCAAGAGAAAATGAGGGTGTTGATCTGTCTATGGGGAAAAGGTTGGCCTTACTCACCTTCCATTAGATTCCCATCTGTTTTGTGTGTGTCTGTGTGTCTCTCTGTGTGTGTGTGTGTGCTGTATGGTGTATGTATGTGACTGTATAGTGTGTGTGTGTGTTGTATAGTGTATGTGTGTGTGTGTGTGTGTGTGTGTGTGTGTGTGTGTGTGTAGATGTATAATGTGGATGTTGTGGATGGGTGGCTGCGCTAATATATGAACTTAAGGAGTGGCAAAAATTACAGATCATTTCTTTTTGCCCTTATTCCAACAGATTTTAAAGATCTTTAAAATAAAAATGCTTTAAAAATCCAAATACCTAATTTTTTATTAGGGCACTTAGATGGTCTTATAGATTACAAATATACAATGGCTCTCTACAATACTTAATCCCTCTAAACAGTCATAGCCGGTCAATGTGCTCTCATGGATGTCCTGTTTTACTGGGCATTAAGTCCTTGAACACTTAACTTTTTTTCTAAGACTGCCTTTTTCTCTAATGCTGTCACTGCAAACTAGAAGTCCTCCTTAAGTGTTTCTAAACATACTCTGTCTCTTACGCATAGAACTTGTCATTTGATAAGACAGGAATTACTGCAGAATCCTCTAAGAAACAAAAGTATTCAAGGTCTCTCACTATGTATTAACTTGGGTAATATTAAAGGGAGAAAAATGAACTTGGTAAATCATTTGCTGCCATGCACTGTATATGATCATAAACTCTGGCTTGTATCCAGCAAAGTAGACAGTGCAAGAGAAATGTCACTATTAAATTCAGGTTCACAATAAAGAAGAATGCTGACAGCATGCAGTCTGATGTGAGGTAAGTGTTAAAGAAGTCAGGATGAAGAAGAATTTAAATAGTTGACTGGAAAGAGAGACTACAGAATTCCTCATAGAGCAAGTAAAGTTGAATCAAAGTGTAAAGCTGACAAATATCTTAAATAACATTTGGAAAGGCAGATAGGCAAAGCCCTGCAAAGAAATCTGATAAAAACTCGAGAGCACATATAAGCAGCCTATGTTCCGTAGACTGAGGAAAGTCAAAGCTGTTCCTGACTACACACTCTGCACTGATGCCTTGGCTGAAACTGATAGTTCTTATTGGCCGCCTGATTTAAAGTCCTCTATTGCCATTCAAATCCAGAATCTTTATTCAACATTTCATGCATATAGATCATGTCTTCCCAAAGAGCAGTAAACTCCTGAGGGCATACGGTATTCTTTATGTTCCCACAAATGCATTATGCATTTGCCGTTGCCCCCAATGCATTAAGTAAGCAGAAACATAAATATCGGCCACTATGATGAAAGGATGAATACAAGGGGGTGTAGGAGAGAAATGAGGAAAAAATTCAGAGGAATGAGAAGGGAGGATTGGATCAACTGTACAGGCATATGACAAGCCATCAGAATGAAGAGCTCAGAAGCAGGAATGAATGTCTCCAGCAGTGGCATGATTTGTCTTCAATGGTTAGACAATAACCTGAACTATCAACTAGCATATTCACATAATACAGTTAAGGTGTTTGGAAAATACTTACTTCAAAATGTCTGACAAATCGTGTTAAAATAATTCGTACTTAAGAGAAAAGGTTAAACTTAAATATCTGGCAATAATAGTTACCATCCATCCTCTACTCCCCCATTTTCACAGTGCCTTACTATATGACTACCTTCTTAGCAATATCTGGAGATGCTTTAATTCAAAAAAAAAAAAAGCCCAACCCAGATGTCTCCTAGGAAATTATTTTTAGAAAACCAGTCACTCCTGAGCTTGTACTTTTACTCCAATCCATTACTAAAGTCCTTCAGTAACATGCCCAGTATTCTTCCTCACAAAGCCTTTTTCCTTCCATTTCCCCTCACCTTGTGTCTGTCCTCATGTGCAGGAATCATGTGCCAACAGTACCATCTCAACTGCAGCAGAAGTGCAGTTTGGGGAAGTGTGACTATTCCCGGAGTTAAGTTGCCAGACAGACATTTGCTAGAATTAGCTTAAAAAAAAAAGTTATCACATCTGTGTATGTGGGATGTCTCTGGAGTGAGGAGAGAATGAAAACAGAGAAGTGCATTCTTTCAAAAATCTTCTTGTAAAATGATTGCCACCCATTACTGTAATTTTGATGTGTGAAAGTGTGTGTGTATGTGTGTGTGTGTGTATGCCTGTGTGTGTGTGTGTGTCTGTGTGTGTGTTTCTACTAAATTCACTAAAAGGGAGAGACGGTTTGTGTGAGATGGGTAAACTTACTAAATGGATAGGCAAAGCTGGGTAGGCAGAATGATAGAGAGGATGGTGAGTTCTTAAGAAATTTACAACAAAAGGGAATATGCTATCAGCTGACAAGTCCAAATAGCAGGCTACGCTTCACACCCCAGAAAGGACTCAAGAAAGCAGAACCCTGTCTGTGAGTGAGTCTCAGTAAATAAGGAGAGAGGAAGCACAGCTGAGACACTGACACATAATATGGCATCCCAGCTAGAGCCTACTGGGTTTAAACTGTCAAGTGAACACTGGGCACAGTCACTTCCACATTTTCAGGATCATCACACACAAACAACTACTGTGACTTCAATGCGTATTGCACATGATCACAAGAATCTGAGTGCTCACTGATAAGCAGTGTCACATCTTCCATCATGCCCCTGTTAGCGTGCCAACAAAAACAGAAGCAGTTAGTCCAGTAATAGATGAAATGCTCAAAGTTCTGATATACAAATGAGGAAGTCAGAGAGGATAGATACACACAAGCACATGCTCATGTGCACACACAAACACACACACAAAAGGAATAAATGCAGTGAGACCAGTCATAATTTACACTTAATTGTCAAACCCGGGTGGATGAAAACACATTCACCCTCCAAATAGGTTTTAGACATTTCCTAACTTCTGATACCAGTGTTAGCAAATAAACAACAAATTAACTAAAATAAATGTGAATCTCAGAAGATTTTGTGTTTTCTCATATTCTTACCTTAAATTATTTAGAAAACAGGTATAAATAAAATCCATAGGAGGAATTTCTCATAAAATAATCATTAAGCAAGCAACATTTATACTCAGGATTCTGAAACAAACTCTTTGGAGATTGCTTGATATATAGATTATAGCTTTTGTCTTTTAAGAATTTGAGATTATGAATTTATCAAAGATCATCTCCCCTCCCTTCCTTTCTACCACCTTCCTTTTCTTCTTATGATTTTCTTCTTCTACTCCCACTCTGGGATGGAGGGGTAATAATTGTTTTGCAAGAAACATGGTAATTTGAATTAGCTGTGCTAATGACATAGCCAAATGATTCTCTTCACTATAGAAGAGGAATGTACAACCTGTTTTGGAAAGACTAACCTCCATTGTATTTCATATTACTCCTTACAGAAGCTTCCAGCTAAGTCTAGACTCTGTTACTCTTTTCCTGGTTTTCATCATGGAACTGTAAATAAGCCAAAAAAAAAAAAAAAAGACACTGAATAACTATGTGCCCTGCTAGAATGTAAACTCACTAAACAAACAGACTTCGGCCTCATCGCCTCCCATTCTCACTTCGACATAGTGACCAATTGAAAGAACAAAAGCTAAGAAGGATATATATGTAAATATTTCACTTCACAAATGCTTCAGGGGCCAAAAATTTTAAATGATTACTTTACATGTGATACCATTTTGCAATTGGATTATAGATTGCTATTGTGAACTGGTATATCTAAAAGGTACACATTTTCCTTCTTGTCATAAAATGCCTATTTTTCATTTTTTAATTTTTTTTTAATTATTCAATTTACATCCTGCTCACTGCCTCCTCCTCACCCCTTCCCAAAATCCTCCCTCTATCTACCTCTGCTTCTTCTCTGAGTCACCCTGCACATCAAATCTCTAGATGCTTCCTGATGCCAGGCAAGGCAGCCCAGCTAGAAGAACCTATCCTATGGTCAGGAAACAGCCTTTGAGATAGCCCCGTTCCAGTTGTTCAGGACCCACAAGAAGATCAAGCTGCACATCTGCTACATATGTGCAAGGAGGCCTAGGTCCATCCGATGTAGGCTCTTTGGTTGGTGGTTCAGATTCTGAGAACCCCAAGGGTCCAGGTTAGTTGACTCTGTTGGTCTTCCTACGGAGTTACTACCCCTTTTGTGTCCACAATTCTTCCTCATATTCTCCTGTAAGAGTCCCTGAGCTCCATCTACCAGCTTCTGCAAGTAGCTTCTCAGAGGAAAACATGTTCCTGTCTTTAAGCATAACAGTATCATTAATAGTGTCAGGGATTGGTGTTTGCCCATGGGATGAGTCTCAAGTTGGGCCAGTTATTGGTTAGTCATTCTTAATAGCTCATATAAATACTTATTTTCTTTTCTTAAAAGCCCATAGAGATGTACATTTTTCCATTTATAAAAGTCTACATAATTATTCATTTTTCAATTATGTATTCTGGGGAATAATAAATATTTCTGGAAGGTAAGAACTCCCGTAGAAAGACAGTGAAAGATAGAAATGGGAAGAAAGAAGTCAGGAGAGATGCAAAAGTAAATGACCCATCTTGTGTTCCATTATGCTGCAAGGGGAGGAGGCAGTAGTTTCTCTACTCAGGAGAAAATTGAGAAGCAAAGCATATAAGATACAAAAGCAGAGAGCGTGTGTGTGTGATCTTAACTGTTCTTCCACTCGTGTTCTTGTTCATCTTTCTTTTTCTATGACAAAATATTGACCACAAGAAAGTTGGGGTGAAGAGAATTTGCCTGCTTAAAAATAACAGTGCATCATACAGAGAAGTCATGGCAGGAACTCAAGGCAAGAATCAAAGAGAAAAACAGAATCAGTAATTTTCTTCTTACTGGCTTGTTCCCAGACTTCTCAGCTTACTTTATTATACCACCCAAGACCAGGAGACCAGGGCTGGTCCCAGGTCCAAGATACTACATCAACCTCCATTAGTCATTAATCAAGAAAATATACCACAGATATACTTATACATTAATCAGATTAAGCATTTTCTTAAATGAAGTTCCCTCTTTCTAAGTATATTCAGGGTTTCATCATTGTACTTGTGAAATTTTCATTTTGTTTTGTCATTTTTAGTTTCTATCATACACACTGACACACACATGCACATACACATATAAACATATAGTTTTGATATAATTTTCCTGTTTTATTTTGCTTGATTTTGCATGCATGTTTTTTATTTTTCAGATGAGATGCAGCACAAAATTTCAGCTTAAATTTGACATAAACCAACTTCATAAAAGAGCAAGCACTGAATAATCAAAACAAAAATAAAAATAAAGGTTTAGAATGTATTAAGTATACACAAAATGTTTAGCATTTTAATAAAATATGTAGATTTTAGTAGGTAAACAAACTGAATAAAGATTATTTTGGGAAAAAGAGAAAGGGAGGGAGGAAGAGTGGAGAGAGGAAGAGAGAGGGGGGAGAGAAAGAAGTTCATGTCTTTCTGCTCAACTTTAGAAGAAAGAGGGCTGGTATTTTGATTTGTATAAATTTTCAAACTTCAGTATTAGATGCAGCAGAGGCTGAGGCAACAGTACATTCAACATCCCCAAGATGAAACACATTAGAAATCCATAAAACCAACCCAGTGTCAATTTTGTTTAAATTATTGCCCTTCAGCATCCCGGGCACCGGCTGTGTTTAGCAGAACAGAATAGGCTACGATGCTATTTCCCTGCGACTAGATGCAAGTCTTATTTTGCGCAGTGTTCTCACATATCAAGTAAATTGTGTTAGCCATAGGGGGAAATTTCTGAGAATCAAAGAGAAATTCATGTTTTATAATCATTACTGGAGAATGGGAGGAAGGAGGATGATGTTGCAAAGAGCTGGCTTGTCTGGGAGTTTATAAAAGCTGAATTGTAACCCTAGTGCTTCAATAAACTGGGTGCACGGCTGACCCAGAGCCAATTCCTGTACCCTTGGAGGCCCCAAGGTTTTTATCATGAAAAGCTGGGAGTAAATTCGTTACTGCCTAGGAAATCTGTGTTCTAACTCTACCTAATGTAAAAGTGTAACTAGGAAGAGTTAAAGGCAAGAAACGCTCCCCTGGGGATAGTTATCTTGACTGTTTTTATTTTTTTCTGCTTTCCTCATCTAAACATGATTTCTCACCAACTTAACATTTTAGATGATCATTTTTATTATTTATGATATTTTGCTGTGATTTTCCCCCCACTACATCGTAAAATATACATGTTTGGGGAACTGCTGCTTAACCTTAGTTCATCATTTACAGTTTGATGCATTACCAGTTCAGCACACACTGATGCAACTAATTAAACAAAAGTAAACTCATATGAAGTTTCATTATTATTATAATTGATTTGTAACGGAGTAATGCCACCTTATCTGTTACTTTGTTGACAAATTAAGTTAAATATATCTTATTTTTATTGCATTCCTTTCGGATAATTTCTCACTTACAAGAAAAAAATATTTTCCTTTTTTTTTTCTCTTTTCTTTTTGGTCTTCTGCATAGAGAAATATTTTAAATTAATGCATTTAGGACTTGCTTTGTTTCTGTTGTGGTTAAATGTCTAATTGAAAAAAATATAATGTCTAATTGCCTTTTCCAAGATCAATTATACCAAATTAATACTGGGCACAGACAGGAAATTCACTGCAGTCCTGCCAGACTGGGTCACTTGATTCAAATGGTGCCTAGAAGCACATCTGGATGGGGAGAGGAGGATTGTATTAATAAGCAGGGGAGGGAAGGAATGTGATAGTATGCAAGGAAGGGGAGGAGTATGCTAATAAGCAGAGGAGGGAAGGAGTATGCTAATATGTATGGAAGGGGAGTATTTTGCTAATAAACAAGAAATGGGAGAATAAACTAATAAGCATGGAAGGAGAAAAGTATGCAAATATTCAAGGAAAGGAGACAAGGTGAGCGTTACAAGCTTTCTGTCAGCCACAGGGGTCAAAACCACCAATGGCAAATGGGTTAATTAAGTCAGAGAAAAATTAATCCCCAATGTGTGTAGGGAGGAGAGAAAAACAGAGTAGTTTTACAGCTCTAGAGTTTGCCTGATTTTTCTTCTTCCAGTCATGAATATTCAAGACTTAGATTGCCTGGAAATCTGCAGAAAACATACGATGGAGCAGTGTGGCCCTTGATGTGGTGAGCCTAGAGACAGTGCCTGGGAAACCTGAAATTCAACCAGTGATTGCAACTTCTTTCAGCTTAGTTTTGTGAGAACCTTGTCAGAAACAGCAGGCCAGCTCCCCACTACCAAGGGGGAACACAGCCAGACAGGAACTTTCCATTCTGCCCATGACTGCCTGGGGTAAGGACAGATATGGAAATGGGCTAAACAGAGAACTACCTTGCCTAGGGTGAGAACAGAGAGCCAAATGACTCGGCAAAAAGACAATACCACAAGGTGTGCAGGACAGGACCAAATGACAGAGACAACCTCCCCACTTGAGTTGACCAATAATTTTAAATGTTGCTCAGGGTAACCAATCGCAGTCGTCCAACTCAGGCGACCGCTGAACTCCCCGCCAAAATGTTTATAAAAAGGGTATGCTTTGTGAGCTCCTGGTCTCCTCTTGCCTGCGTGCTGGGGAGCCCCAATGTACATTGGAACATTAAAACTCTTGCGAATTGCAGTGATTCTGCTCTCTGTGGCCTTATGGAGTGGGAGTCTTCTGCCAGACTCTAACAGTTTGAATACTGGATTAAAAATATAGAAATGAAGAGATGGGAACTCAGGAAACACTAGATGAATGATTCATGAATTTAAATTTTTACATTTGTTTCAATTACTTAAGAAGGAGAAAGAAGATGATTGTCTTATTTTCTTCCAGGTGAAAAAACATGCAATGTAGCTAGGATGAATTCCGGTCACTTTAGAAAGGAGCAATTGTACCAGCACAGGGTGATAATTTTCCATTTGGAGTCTTGATCAGGAAGGTACAATACTCTGAAGGAGATGAAGGGAAGACTTCATCTACAAAGAATTAGAAACTGTTTTAGAGGAGCAATTCAAGAACTGGCCTGCTTTTAACTGCTTTATGTAAAGACAATATGTAAAAGAAATTATCTCGGTTCATTGGATTAATGGTTCAGTCTTACTGAGCTGCAACATAAGTCTTAGACAGGAGATACATCAGAGAGTGGTAGTGGTAATGTTTGCTACATAAGCATGATGGTCAGAGTTCAGTTCTGCAGTGTCTACATGAATCCCAAGGGCACAGAGGACCGTGTATAATCCCAGTAAATAGAATTTTGAGACAGAATTCCAGGAGCAAGATGACTAGCAAGAATAGCTATATGAATGGGTTCTGTGCTCTGAATGGATGAAGTCTGTGAGACCATACCTCTGTAAACAAGAGCATACCAAGAAAAACATCTACACACACATGATCACAGGATCACATGATCATGCAAAACACCCTCTTTCATAAGTACATGTGCCCACACATCAAACATACACACATGCATACAGATCGTGTAACATACATACACACCACAGACAGATATGCAAGCAAAAATAAAAGTATTCCAGTTGCTTTACATTGTTGTGGCTATGTGGTATTGACAATTTTCTTAGTGGGAGCTCTGTGGGGATGATGGCTTTAGATTATCTGCATTTAATGACTTACTCCAGACATCTATTTGAGTCTGATACAGTTTTTACCTATGAAATGTCTATACATGAATTTGTTTCATAAATGAGCTGTGTTTCTTTGTATTACATATTCAAAAAGACCTACAAAAAGTCTGATTATGGCAATGTGTATGTGTGTGTGTGTGTGTGTGTGTGATTACATATAATATTATAATCTTTTAAAATTCTATGACTGATTGAGCATGATCTCTTGGAATATAACTGAGGAAAGAGGGGGAGACATAGAGAGACGGAGAGATACAGAGACAGAGAGACAGAGAGACAAAGACAGAGAAAAACAGAGAGAAAGAGAGAGAATCTTTTTCAAATAATAAATAAGAGACACCATACTAAGGTCACAATGTCTTCTAGGCTATACATAATCTTAGTGTCCCTGGAATTATGAGAGGAGTAAATACAAGTGCAGACACCCACACCAGAATGGTGTCTGTGAAATTTAGATACACCATGTAAGGTATTGGTGGAAGGACAAATGAGATGAAGCTGTTCTCTGTACTATCATGAATAATGCTTCTAAATTGAAATGTTACCAATGTGGAGCAACATTTCCAACATGCTTGATGAAATGATGGTCATATTACATCTTTGTTTATAAAGACTTAATATTATTTAAGGAGTGACAATTAAATGTCTAGTTGAAAAGACTTAGTGTTTTGATGGCTCAATTTCTCAGAAATGTAAAATATATTACCCCCTTCTGTGTGTGTATGCTTGTGTGTGTATATGCATACACATATGTGTATATGTGTTAGGGATTTTTATGGAAGAATTTCATATCATGCTAAGTAGATTGAGTGACAATTTCTTTCACTCATAAAAATGCCATACTGCTGAGTGGCGTCTAGTTAAAGGCTCTAAATATTACCAAAGGAATAAAGGTTACTTATGTCCTGACTTGAGCTAGAATATTCATGTTCTCTGGCTTTTAGATATTGATATTCATGATTATTGACTTTGGAAATTTGTTGGCTCTCAGAAAACTAATTTTGACTTGGGTGGCTATGAGTCACTGGATGTCTTAGATCTTCAACATGCAGGTAATGCATTTCAGGAACTCTCTACTTTCGTGTGCATATCATACAATGGTTGTTACAAATATCTTCTTGTAAAAAATTCTGCATAACTTGTTTTGTTTATTTTCTCTTTTAGGGAAACATTTGTTTTAATTATAAGACAAAGAGGAAAATTTCTAATCTCAAACGTTTTCTGTCACACAGAACTGCACTACTTCATGGGGAGATTCCCTTCTATGAATCAGTACTTGATGATAGATGGATAGATAGATAGATAGATAGATAGATAGATAGATAGATAGATAGATAGATAGATAGATAGATAGATAGATAGAAAGAAAGAAAGATAGATAGATAGATAGATAGATAGATAGATAGATAGATAGATAGATAGATAGATAGATAGATACATACATACATACATACATACATACATACATAGGGGTGATGATTGTGTGAGTTATTACTTGAAGATATCATACTAAGGCAAGGTACTTTCAGTGCTCCATGGGCACCAGGTCTTAAAGTTGATCACCCCATGTAGTCTTAAGTACAGCAAGACAGACCTATGTTGATGTCTCCCTTAAATAAAATAAAGAGTGTTTGTAAATCAATATCTTTGCCAGCCTGCCTTTCACAGCCTCAGCATCAGAGGTTTACATCATCACCTAGGACTGCTTGTGCGTCCACTATTGCTAAGATTTGTGTACTTTCCTATGAGAAACATATACCCTTTAAAAGGGCCATCTATATGGCATTGTTCTCTCATTCTCTCTGACTCAAAGTCTCTCTGTCTGACTGTCTTATTACTCTCTCTCATATCCCCACTCATGGAAGGTCTTTTGCTCCTTTCATTCCTTTTTCCCAATAAACCCCTTGTGTTAGATCTGTTGAGGGCATGATCTATATAGCATACTTTGGCTTGGACTCACCAACATACCTTTTGCTGTCTAATCCTAAGAAAATGATAGTATCAACCTTTATCTAAAGTACTATGGGTTACAAATCTTTTACTTTTCATTTATTATTTCAGAGTTTTGAATGTTTGTATATTTATGATAAGGAATACCAAGATAAGTTAAAGATAATAGCTACATCCATGTATATCTTAAGGCTATATGTAACCTCAGGGTTATAAGTTTTAAACAAATATATACAAACCTACACACACACACACACACACACACACACACACACACACACGCACACCACCTTGAATGAGTGTGTTGGGATTCTATACTATGCCATGAACTCTAGTATGAGAATTTCTACTTATAGTGACAGACTGGCTTTCAAAATGTAAACTTGGGAATATTTAGGATTTAAGGTATTGGAGTTAGTATTATTTGTCCTGTAGCTACTGAATCTCTAAAATATCTTCACGGTCTCCTGGCTATTTCATTTGATTGCTTAGGTAAGTGTGGTACATATTATTACTGCTGGTTTTTAGTTTAATTTACTATATTATTTCTCTACCTATGATGTCTAATTGACTTGGATTCTAAGGCTGTAATAATTAGCCACAAACAATAATGTCTAAATACCTCACTGAAGGTTATTTTGTTCTGGGAAATGCTAAGGCCATATTCAAATGGCAAAAAAAATTAATAAAACTTGAATCACAGTCTCTATAGGATTGATGATTTGGAGACCATCTCTACATGCTTGTCATGCTGATGATCTTTTGAGATAGCTTCCCAAACTATAACACTATCTGACTCTAATATTTTGCTTTCATAAGCCCCATTTCTCCCCACTAACACATCACACAAAGAGGGCAGGGTCAAGGAAGATGTAACAAATGTCCTTTGAATGTGTGACTGTAAGAAGGCATATCCTGGTGGGAGATGAGTTCTAACACAGAAAATAAAGAGAAAAAGAATCTTTTATGGAGCCAATCAGAAGACATTGAGTAATCAAAATTTCATAAAGAAAGCAAATAGGACAGGCATTGCAAGGCTTCACCATCAGACTGTCAAGTAATGGTGAAGTCAGAGGTTCAAACTTATCCATAGTCATCTTCCTTCCATCAGGTATGCATCTCTCGTACTGATGTGGGGCTCTAGAGTTTCATATGCATACACACTTGTCTGCAGTTCAAGTGGGTAAGGAAGAGGAAAGCAAACAACACAACTTGTTTATCTGATTCAAGCCAACGCATCTTTTGCTAATGATCAGATCTTCAGCTTCCAATTTTCCTTGGAATGTTATTGCTCACTTCTAATGGGGCACTGGATGGCTGTTTTCCACTGCATGTGGATTCTACAGAAAACACAGCTTAGACTGAAAGCCTAGTGGAAGAACAAATCATGCTTAATGATGTCTGGAAGTTTCTTTATGCCCTGAAGAAAAACTCAAGAGGCCAGGTCAAGAAACAGGTCAATTCTTGGCTCAGCATGGCTTTCTGGTAATGGGTGTACTCTATGGGACTCACTTTGTCCAACTGAAAAAGGAAATAGCTGACTTTGCAGGTGTAGAGACTAGATAAGGATAAACTACTCCTTTCTATCCACTTCTATAAAAACCTGAATTGGATGCAAAGTTTATAAAACACAATTCAGATTTCCTCTATGGTAATAAATGGGCTGTTAGGATGAATGTTTCTTTCCTGCAGAGTTTTATGTCTCTGTTATTGTGGTTAGTAGGAGTATCTTAAATCACAGTTTTTCATAGATGCTATTCACCATTTGGAATTGGCTGTATTGATTGCAAGTAATTATAATTGTATTTGTCAAGGTGTGTCATCTGTATGTGAAGTATGTGGAATTACATGACACTAGATCTAGAAAATGAAAAGAGAGTCTATGTGCTATGTGCTTGTCTATATGGTATAATAATGTTTAATACTGTCTGTATGTATGTTTAAATACTTAAATATGTTTAATACTGTCTGTCTGTCTGTCTGTATGTATGCATGTATTATGTATTATGTATCTTAAAATACCATCTGGCAATCAGGTAAGCTATCTGTCTATGTATCTATCTCTATTTATCTGTCACTATATATGTTCATACTTTATGATAAAGGGCGCATACACAAGGTGATAGCACACACATATCCATATATAGTTCTAAATATGTCATATTGAATTGATCCCCATTAACACTCTTAACACTTAAAGGGAGAAATTATATATGTATTCATATTGTTTTGGTGTGTGTCTTGTCTCCTGAATGTGTATCTGTATGTAGGTATACATTTATACACACACAAACACACACACACACACACACACACACACACACACACAGAGAGAGAGAGAGAGAGAGAGAGAGAGAGAGGAAGAAAGATTCAAATTATCTAAGAGAATTAAACTTTAGTATGTTGAAAACATTTAAGGTTTTTCAAAATAACTGCCCAGTAATACAGTTATTCTGACTTATTTTGTACTCTGTTTATGAATCAATTCAAGTGAATTAGTCAAAGTGATGATTTTCTGCTGAAATACTAGACTTCTCAACTTTCCTTGTCAGACCATTTTGGCCCTAATAAGGAACCACATCTCCTGTAGGGATTTTGGTCATTCACTCACATGGATGATAAAATAATCTCTCCATTAATAAATATGGTCTCGTCTAAGCTTAGACTAAGTCTCACTTCTTTCTGCCTTCCTCCTCTCTCTCTCTCTACACACACACACACACACACACATACAAATACACAAATACACAAACTTCTGCCTTCCTCCTCTCTTCAGCTGCCTTTGTATACATATATACACACACAAACACATGTTTGATAAAGAATTTCCATTTAAAACAGTACCTTCACTTATTGATACCAATTTTTAAATAATTTTTAAAACTTTATGTATTTATTTATTTGTAGGTATGAGAGTGCATATGTGCCATTATTTAATTCCATGCCTGTGGAGACCAGATCAACTTGTGGAGTTGATTCTTTCCTTCTAGCAAGAGTATTCTGGGTACCAGTCTTGGTGAAAAGATTTTATCCACTGAGCCATTCCTTTGACCCTGACAACTATTTTCAAGATTTAGTCATTTTATTTTTTTCACAGTTCAAGTGTTTGTACTCCTCAGTCAGGTATATCTTAGATATTATTTTTAGAATATAGTGGCAAAATATTAAGGCCCTGACATATAAAATGTGCTGAGCTACTCAATTGAATTGGTGCAAATGATAATTTCAGGCTGAAATACTAGACTTCCCAGCTTCCAGTGTCAGTCCATTTTGGTCATTGATAAGGAGTCACATCTCATTGTCACCTGTAGGAATTTTGGTTACCCATTCACAAGTACCTCATAACAGTAAGTCCAGAATACAAAAGGGGAGTTCAGAGTGATTACAACTTCCATTGCAGTGGCAATAAAGGGAAAGATCAGCCTTAGGAACTTGAAACTGGGATCACTGTGAACTGGGAAAGTTCATGAAAGATTCCTCCAAGATGTAAGAAGACAAAACAGGCTAGACATTGAATACAAGGGTATGGAAACAGACAACCCTGTGCCATTTCTCAGTCACCGGAAAGTATAGTTTTTACAAGTAGATTATGTTGTGACTAGAGGCTGGCTCATGTTGCTCCCATAGTGCTTTGCTTTCTCCCTCATTAAATTCTGTTGATGCCTCTTTAATGACCTTGCTGAACCCTTGTCCTTTAGTAACATGCTTTTTTTTTCTGCTGAACTACTTAATATTTTTTACCATTTCATTCATATTTCTTTGTTTTGTTTGGTTTTACTTAAATTCAAACTTCCTGTAAAATGCAAGAGAATTAAGAATATTAGGTTTAGTTGAACGCAACCCATGTGATATTTATTTAAGCAATGACAATTCCAATTAAATGAATCAGGAAAGAATCCCAAGGAAATCTGGGAACAAAACTAAATCTACAGGAAACACTGAGTACCCCAGATGTAGAAGGAATGTGTGCTCCAACTAGTTTATATTTGCAAACTAATAGAATTTTTTCTACTGTATAACTGATTTATGACTTGTTACATTATATCGTAATATATTATTTAGATTTGTTCACTGAAAGATAGTTTAAAATGGGTCTAGAAAAACAGAAGTTCATCGGACCCAGACAAAATGTGCTGTGGAACAAAAAGGCAGGACTGTGCTGACCTAAGGAACATACTGGGCCTGGGACTGTTACTTCTGACCAAAGCACATTAGGGGGACAATGGAAACAAATTGTACTCTCTTTCCTAGCAAACAGTTAAATATTCTAAAACTCCTTTTTAGCAAACAATAATTAAATTGTAAATAAATTAAAATTCTTCCAGGGTCAGCACTTCTTTAGTGCAAAATATGTGATCAACTTTCACTTTTTTCCCATAGGAACTGTGACCCTCTGTCTTAGCCAATGGCATCAGAATGTAAGACACAGCACAAACTGCCCAGCATGAGGTACCAGACCCCTTATGTTAGGAATTAAAACCCAGCAGGATCCAGGCTGGTATGCTTGCTAACCTTATTAAGGGAGGCTACTTTGCTGCAAGAGTAAACCTTTTCAACTTGCCTAAATGCTTTGGATTGTGGGGCTATTTTCTTGACAGTTGTTCCTTTTTCCTACATTCTGTATCCACCTTGTTGTCAATGACCTTTGCCCTTATTATCTTATCACTAGTGTTCATTTTCACAACATACAGTCTTGCTTACCCGTAACAGGATCCCAGACAATGATGGAGTGCAAATTGGTAAAGTGATCTAACATGGTTCCATATGCCAGGTTAACACAGCTGTGATGCTTTGTGTGGATATACTTTGTACCTAACACAAAATTTCCATTGCCCAACAAATCAGTAGCAATCTATGCCTGTATGTTTAAGTTAGTATACATGACACATACCATAAATAGGTCTAAAAATCTGTTTATTAAACAATTCCTTTTTAAAAGCAGTTATATTTTTATTATTTTAAGTATTTGTATATGTGTATGTATCTAAGTGTGGGTTTGGGCATGTGGGTATTGTGCCTACAGATAACAGAAGACTTCGAATTCCACTCCCTTCTAAAACACACAGTGTGTGCCAGTAGGTAAACAAGTAAGCTACGTGGTTATTCTAACCACTGACCTATCTTTCCAGCTCCAAAACCCTTTTTGAATCCTGGAGTTCATCCCAGCCTATGTATTAAAATAAGACTGGAATAGCTCTTGATTTGTCTTTGGTCTTTATAAAGTAAAGACTCATGTATGTAGAAGTCTTCAAAGCTGGTTTCAAATACTCTCAGAAAGGCATGGCCAATGTTGTTTTTGTCACAGGCACTTGGGAATTGTGTAACATAAAAGTAAAACTCTAATTAGTAAATGTGCCAGAGTTTTTATGAATAGACTATCTAAGAATCAAGTAGCACCAACAGCAAGCTCTTTTAGGCTGAGTACCGGGTATGGAATGGCCTTAGTGGGGACAGAATGACACTGTTCCTGCCCCTGGGACAGGGCCAGAATAAGTGGGCCTCCCTCCGTGAGTGCCAATGGCTGCTGTGGGCATAAGGCTTGTTTGTATAATAATGTACATATTTTCATTTTCCTCCAAGGAATATCCTCCCTGCTAAAGGTAATGACTCCATAATAATCAGACAGTGCTACCATGACAATCAGACAGCACTAGTCGAGTTCAGGAAGTTAGGGTGTGGCTAGTATTTGAGCAAAATGGTAAATGCTGGGATCTTCAGTACAGCCCTTAAGACTGTGGAAAATAAGTCTAAAAACATGGGTTTGAAAATATGTAATTTCTCAACTATGCAAAAAATAAGTATGCAGTATGAATTACATGAGGGGCTTCATGAATTTAAAGGAACTTAAGCAATGACACTGTGAGCCATCCTGTCAGAAAGATACTACGGAAGGAAATAAAGAGATTTATGGAGTGGTAATAGCAGGAAATCCCACCCAGCTAAAGTTTTTTTCTTTAGCTTTACAAATGTGAGCAAATTCCTGAGTTTAGGATAGACCTGGGACAAAGTAAGGTTAGGCCTAGGTGTGGTAGATATGGTAATTTCAGGATAGGGTCCCACCCAGCTAGTTTAGCATCTGTGCTTAACAGAGGCAAGCAGATCTCTGAATTCCTTTGCAAAGTTTAAAGAAAATGCATGCTTGCTGTCTCCTAAGAAATAAGGGGCTGGGATCATATGATGCTGATTCAAAGAACAACAAAAACGAAACCTGAAGTAAATGACTAGGTTGATATGTATATTAGTCACGGTTCTCTAGAGACACAGAATGTATGGGTAGTCTCTATATAGTGAGGGACTTTGTTGATGACTTACAGTCTGTAGTCCAACTCCCCAACAATGGTCAGCAGCAGCTGTGGATGGAAGTGCAAGGATCTAGCAGTTGCTCAGTCCCACAAGGCAAGCAGGCAAAGAAGAGAGAGTGAATCTTCCTTCTTCCAATGTCCTTATGTATGTATCCAGCAGAAGGTATGGCCCAGATTAAAGGTGTGTGTCACCATGCCAGGATCTGAGACTTGCTCTGTCCCAGATGACCTTGAACTCAGAGATCTCCCTGTCTTAATCTTCTGGGATTCATAGCCACTATGCCTCAAGATCTCTAAGCCATGATCCTGGTCAGAGTTCATTCTGATATATTCAAGTTGACAACCAGTGAAAGACCCCAACTCCTAGCAGGAGAAGTAAAAGAACCCTAGCAAGTAGAGTGGAGCCAAAAATGTAGTTCAGCCAGTTCAGCAATTCTATTCTTCTATTCCAGGAACTGTCTGACCATAAAGAATTTATGGCCACAGGTTAAGATGACTTTGTTCCAGGAACTAGCTGACCACAAAAGTTAACATAGAACCTTGTTAACAATCATGAGTAACTGGGAGTTTCCCCTTGTGATTTTCCTTGGTATTTTTCCTGTGAGGCACTCCCTCCTCCCTTGGGTTGTGGTTTTTTCCTTTAAACACCCCTTCTCCCTGCTACTCGGGGGTCGAACTCCTCTACCCCTGTGTGAGAGTCTCGGCCCCAGTGCACTGGTAGTAAACCTCATGTGATTACAGCAAGAACGGTCTCTCATGAGTTCTTGGGGGGTTGCGTTATCCTGAGACTTGAGTGAGGGTCTCCCCACTCCAGGGGGAGTCTTTCATTTTGGGGGCTCGTCCCGGGATTTGCGACCACCCTTGTCTCCGAAGAAGACCCACTTAGAGGTGCGATACTGTCTATATCTTTGTGTTTATGTGCCAGCTGAAATCTGGTTCTGTACTTTCAGTTTTTTGCAGTCGCTCGTGCCTCGAGAGGAGACAAAGAGTGTGATCGGCAGACGTGCTAGGGTATCACTGACTGCCGCCCTGGGAAACATCCCAGGAGGTTTGGTGGAAATACAAGGATGCTTGGGAGATTCCCGTCTGGGTGTCAGGGAGGATATGGTAGTTCTTCTGGATTGGAGAAGTTACATGCCCTCCCGGCCGTCTGTATCTCTGGAGTGGGGTTGTCTGTCTAAGTGGAGATGGACATTTTTTAGTCTTTGTCTGTGTGTCTTTGGTCTCTGTCTGTGTGTCTTTGATCTCTGTTTTGTCTGTGTGTCTTTGGTCTCTGTTTTGTCTTACTTGTGACTTTGACGATGGGACAGAAGGTGACAAGCCCTCTGAGTTTGACTGTAGAGCATTGGACTGAAGTTAGGGCAAGAGCGCACAACTTGTCAGTTGAGGTTAAGAAAGGACCATGGCAGACTTTTTGCTCCTCAGAGTGGCTGACATTTGATGTCAGTTGGCCTCCAGAGGGCTCTTTTGACTTAGCAATCATTTTGGAAAGCTATTGTCTTTCAGGAAGGATTGGGATCCCATCCCGATCAACAACCTTACATTATTGTCTGGGAAGATCTGGTCCAGAATCCCCCAGCTTGGATTAAGCCCTGGGTGCACAAATGAAGCCAGGCTCCCGAGCCCTGGCTCTCCGAGAGTCGGAGAGAAAACCGAAACCTGTAGCTCCAAAGCCCAAGCATTTGCCTGAGAACCAGCCTTTGGCTCCTCCTAAAAACTATCCTGAGATTGAGGAGCCTCCTGAGTGGTCAAGTCCTCCACCACCCCCATACCTGCTACCTCAGATGCCTGACCCTGGTGCTGGTGCTAGCGGCAATGCGGAAGGGGGACCTGCAATGGGCACACGAAATCGGCGTGCTCAAAATCCTGCGCAGGGTCCGGAGGACCAGATTTGTGCCTATGGGCCTCCGGTGGACCCGCCGCACCTCCAACCCCTTCAGTATTGGACATTTTCCTCTACTGATCTTTACAACTGGAAAACTACTCACCCTTCCTTTTCAGAGAATCCCGCTAGCCTGACAGGATTAGTGGAGTCTTTGATGTTTTCCCACCAACCTACCTGGGATGATTGTCGGCAGCTTTTACAGGTCCTATTCACTACTGAGGAGAAAGAAAGGATCCTGTTAGAAGCCCAGAAACACATCCTCCTCGGAGCGAATGGGGTACCAACCAACCTTCCCAAAGAAATAGATGCTGGGTTTCCACTTAACGACCTAATTGGGACTTCAATACACCAGAAGGTAGGGAGTGACTGACGGTCTATCACCGGGCTCTCGTGACCACTAATTTGGCTAAGGTAAGAGAGGTACTCCAGGGGCTGGCTGAACTGCCATCTGTGTTTCTTGAACGTTGAGGCTTACAGGTGTTATACTCCTTTGACCCGACTTCTGAGGGGGTGCAGGCAGCGGTAGCTATGGCCTTCATAGGGCAGTCAGCATTGGATATTAAGAAAAAGCTACAGCAGTTAGAAGGGTTGCAGGATTATTCTGTGAAAGATTTGGTTAAGGAAGTAGAGAAAGTGTTTACATAAGCGAGAGACTGAGGGGGAGAGAGAGAGAGAGAGAGAGAGAGAGAGAGAGAGAGAGAGAGAGAGAGAGAGAGAGAGAGAGAGAAGGCAGAAGAAAGAGAGGATCGGCGGATTTGCAGACAAGAAAGGAATTTGACTAGAATCTTGGCCGCAGTAGTAGGAGAGAAAGGAAAGACAGGACCTAGGCAGACAGGGAACCTGGGCAACAGAAGACCAAAAGATGAGCAATGATGAACAGAGGCCCCTTTTGGAAAAAAGATCAATGTGCTTATTATAAGGAAAAAGGACACTGGACAAGAGAGTGCCCAAAGAAAAAGGGGAAGGCCCCTACGGTACTGGCCCTGGAAGAAGATGATTAGAGAGGATGGGGCTCGGACCCCCTCCCTGAGCCTAGGGTAACCCTAACTGTGGAGGGGACACCTATGGACTTTTTAGTGGATACAGGAGCTGAGTACTCCATACTAAAACAACCATTGGGGAAGTTAAAGGATAAAAAGACAATAGTAATTGGAGCAACTAGACACAAACAGTATCTGTGGACCACCTTGAGAACTGTAGATCTAGGGAGAGGACAAGTGACTCATTCCTTCCTGGTTATTCCTGAGTGTCCTACACGCTTGCTAGGGAGAGACTTGTTGACAAAGCTGAAGGCTCAGATTAGGTTTAATCGAACCGGGCCAGAGGTGATATAGGAGACTCCTGCCTCCATGATATTGGCCCTAAGACTTGAAGAAGAATATCGACTGCATGAGTCTCCAAATCGAGTAAAAGTCTCTGACTTAAAGGAATGGCTGACAACATTTCCTAAAGCTTAGGCAGAGACTGGGGACATGGGAATGGCTATGTGAGTTCCCCCAATCATAGTGGGACTAAAAACAGATGCCACTTCCATAGGGATCCGACAATACCCATTGAGCCAGGAGGCCAGAGAAGGAATTAGACCTCATATTCAGAGACTCTTGCAACAAGGCATTTTAGTACCCTGCCAGTCTCCTTAGAACACTCCTCTGTTGCCAGTCAGACTGTCCCGGCCTTGGCTTTGCCTGACCTAACCAAACCTTTTACTCTTTATGTGAATGAGAGAGCCAGGGTAGCCAGAGGAGTTCTTAACTCAGACTTTGGGACCTTGGAAGAGACCAGTAGCTTACCTATACAAAAAGTTAGACCCTGTTGCCAGTGGATGGCCTTCTTGTCTGAAAGCTATTGCTGCTGTAGCTGTGCTGGTCAAAGACTCTGATAAACTCACTCTGGGACAACAGACAACTGTAGTGGCACCCCACACTCTAGAAAGCATCATCCAACAACCCCCTGACCGATGGATGACCAACGCTCTTATGACACATTATCAAAGCCTTTTGTTGATTGAACGAGTAACCTTTGCTCCCCCTGCTGTCCTCAACCCCACTACCCTACTGCCTGAGACTGACAACTCCTCACCTACTCATCACTGCACTGACATACTGGCAAAAGCCCAGTTGGTATACAGATGGCAGCAGCTTCATGGTTGAAGGTAAGCGGAAGGCGGGGATGGCAAAGGTGGACAGAAAGCAATTGATCTGGGCCAGTAGTCTCCCTGAAGGAATATCGGCCCAGAAAGCGGAACTTGTGGCTTTGATACAAGCTCTACGGATGGCAGAGGGGAAGTCTATCAACATCTACACAGACAGCAGATACCTTTTCAGGCTGGATGGAAGCCTTTCCTACTAGGACTGAGACGGCCAATGTGGAGGCTAAGAAGATCCTGGAAGAAATCTTCCTGAGGTTTGGAATTCCCAAGGTAATTGGGTCTGATAACGGACCTGCCTTTGTTGCTCAGGTAAGTCAGGGACTAGCCACCCAACTGGGAATTAATTGGAAATTACATTGACAAAATTAGCCTTAGAGACCGCCAGGAATGACTGGACAGTCCTCCTTCCCTTTGCCCTGTTCCGAGTACATAACACCCCTGGACGATTTAAACTCACTCCTTATGAGAACCTGTGCCGGGAACCACCACCGTTCACTGAGTCGGGTGGAATATATAATCCTGATGCTTTTCTCTCTAAACCCCTGTTTGCCTGCCTAAAGGCCCTTGAGGTGGTAAGGCACCAAACCTAGGAACAACTGAAAGAGGCCTATGAGACTGGGAGTCTGGACATACCCCACCAGTTCCAAGTTGGAGACACCGTTCTGGTCTGACACCAGAACCTAGAACCTTGTTGGAAGGGACCATATCTGGTGCTTCTGACAACTCCTACAGCGGTTAAAGACTGGACAAAAGAAGAAGGGACAGAGAAGAGCAAGGATTGTTTGAAGGATGGTTTAACAGATTCCCATGGCTGACCACTTTAATCTCCTCATTAATAGGGCCTCTTTTAATTTTGTTTTTGCTTCTTACGTCTGCACTGTGCATCCTTAACAAGCTAGTGGCTTTTGTTAGAGAAAGTTAGCTCTGTACAGATTTTGACATTACGCCAAAAATATCATGCTTTAGGAGGTCAGGAAAATCAATATGAAAATACAGAAAACTAGTTCTAGGATCAGAACTAGGCACTAGAAGAAGTGGGAAATGAAAGATCCCGGCCCCTAGCAGGAGAAGTAAAAGACCCCTAGCAAGTAGAATGGAGCCAAAAATGTAGTTTAGCCAGTTCAGCAATTCTATTCTTCTATTCCAGGAACTGTCTGACCATAAAGAATTTATGGCCACAAGGTTAGGATGACTTTGTTCCAGGAATTAGCTGACCACAAAAGTTAACATAGAACCTTGTTAACAATCATGAGTAACTGGGAGTTTCCCCTTGTGATTTTCCTTGGTAATTTTCTTGTGAGGCACTCCCTCCTCCCTTGGGTTGTGGTTTTTTCCTTTAAACACCCCTTCTCCCTGCTACTCGGGGGTCGAACTCCTCTACCCCTGTGTGGGATATGAGTCTCAGCCCCAGTGCACTGGTAGTAAATCTCATGTGATTACAGCAAGAACCGTCTCTCATGAGTTCTTGGGGAGTTGTGTTGTCCTGAGACTTGAGTGAGGGTCTTCCCACCCCAGGGGTCTTTCACTAGGAATAGCCACTACGATATGTAAAATTAAACCTGAACTTATGATTTGCAAGAGATGAGGTATCCAGAGATTTGATTAAAATAGCTAGGGAGAACTGCTTGGAGAACTGTCTCCAGCAGAACACAGAAAGAGAGAGCTGTCAGGAGATCTCCAGAAAAAGTGCATCAGAGAGAAAGAAAGCAGGACAGAAAGAAAGCAGGCAGTCTTGAACAGAGCATAAGCCACCAGTTTGGACCCACAATTTGACTTTGAGTTAACAGCTCCCAGACACCCCTTCTCTTTGAACCCCTCTCCAAGCTAAGGCTGGTCCTTGGCATGCAAGTAGAGATATGAGGAAAATTCCCTGAGTCTTCACAGAGTGGTCTTTGTCTTTTTTGTGTAATAACTGATCCTGTAATGGCAGGATCAACTGTCTGTGGCCAACTGAGTCTATCTATCTATCTATCTATCTATCTATCTATCTATCTATCTATCTATCTATCATCTACCTAGTGTCCTATTACCTATCTAATTAGATATTTCTATCATCTCTATCAATATTTATAACTATATCATCAATTATAGGAAATAATTGCAAGTTTCATTTACTTACCTAAAGTCTTTGGGTGCAGAAACCCAGAAGCAATGATCCTGTTCTTACCTTAGTGAAAAAATACCTAAAAGGAAGCACCTCAAAATTAATAAAATGCAAGATATCCACAACCTTCTTCATAATGTTGTCAACTTACCTCACCCCTGCTGTGCCCTAAGTGAGACAGCAAAGAAAAAACCCCAAGGTAGAGCTGGAAGGATGCAGAAAATCCCCAGGTACTGCCTAGAAGTAGTGCCTAGTCCTAGGGAGTTTCTGTACCTAGAGTAATGGTTTCCATTGCTAATTCCAAGACAGGTGTCATCACCATCAGCATGTCTTATATCATCTGGAATGCAAATATTGTGGCTGCATCTTTAACTAATTGAGTCACAGTCTCTAGGGCTAGGTTCAAAAAAACAGTGATAAAAAATACTCTAGGAAATTCTGACTCTAAAACTTCATCATTGTTCTTGTAAATCGAAGATTATAGCATATTTTTTAGCATAATACTGAAATACAAGTCCACTGATTTGGTTAAGACCAACAATAGAGAACAATCTAAAGAGGGAAGTGTCTTATCTTAGTTTATTATTAAAAATATGTTGCCTGTATTATTTTAAAGGAATTCATCAAATTGTCTCAATCCATCACTCTTGGCACACATTTGACTCTATTGCATCATGGGAATTAGGGGTGGTTGCACTAGAAAGATGAATGATTGATAATCTAGCCATAAGGAACTCTTAGGTTTGATATGTGTCAGATGTGTAGAGAGCTTTTGACATCTTGAGAGAGTAATAACTAACCACAGCACAGTGGCAATGTTAATAGGCATGCATATGAGGGAAGAGGAAGGACAGAAGGCACTAGCACCATTAAGAAACACTTTTCCTCAGTTTCCCAGAAGATAGACACCTAAGCATGAGAGGACAAGGAGTCCCTATCAAGTCAGTGCTTAATGGGGGTGGTGGCCTCTGAAATACAGCAAAGAAGGCTGAAGAATTCAATTTTAAAAACAGCATTTGAGAACTAGAATAAATAACATCAAGGACAAAACAATTGTCTTTCATGAGTTTTACAGACCGAGTCTTTGTTTACCTTTTGGGAAGTTAAAGTCTTCAGGGATGAATGGGTAGATATGAGTTCTTGTGCTGTAAGAGTCTGGGGAGCCTTAACTTTACTGGAGAACCCCTGAGTGAACAACATGGAAACAGGAATCGATGCAAAAAGCAAGAGGATTTTTATTCAATCTAGTATGCTGGGGTCACCCTGCACTTGGGGAGAGAACAACCACACGAAGCCCATACAACAGCCCTTTATACAGTCCTCAGGGCAGCCGCCATTAGGCCCAATGTGATTGGCAGAACAGTGTTACCTTTAAACTCATTGGTTGTCAGTTATCTGCAGGGACCTCCCTGTGGTCTGAGAAATGTAATTTAGCTTCTCCCTTCTGGGAAGGGCAGATGTCCCATGACATTTCCAAAGTTCCTGAGCTAACCCTTTCAGTGCCAGCATCAGAACCTGAGTTAGAAGAGTGGCAACCCTGTAAAATGTAGCCATTAAGTGTGGCAGGAATTTTCTGTGACCCAGGACATAGGGATAGTAGTGAATGGGAAACCATGTGTCAGAGAAATAAGGTAAACCACAAAAGAGAAGGAAATCAGGAGAGTGATCAGTCCGGACACCTGTCATCCTCTTTCAGATATGGCCATAACATGCACATAGGCATACACATATACACTCATACCATGAAAATACATATAGCACATACCATATGCTCACGTACACACTCTAAACACTCGTAAACACCACACACACACACACACACACACACACACACACACACAGAACCTTCACACATAATCCACACATACAACGCATACCATACACATACATCACACGCATATATAGCAAGTGCACAAACACACACAAAGACACAAACACCACAATGCATACAGACCATAACACATATAGACCACACATAAACACACACACACACACCACAACCTACCACATACATACCACATATAACACACACACCTTGCCACTCATATCTCCATGTCATTTATACTCAGTAAGTCAATTCCCTCCATACTACCTCAGTTAGAGTTCAAGTGCTCTTCCTCAGCTTCTGCAGTTGACAGTTATTTCTTATGTTGGAATACTTGGATTTCAAGAGGACAATTGATGCAGGAGGTAAACAGAGTATGTGCATTTATTCAGCAGAGTCTGAGAAACTTCTCTTCCTTTTGAGGGTTTTCTGATTTAATAGACTGGGCAAGTGATGAACTCTTGCTTTCACAGATGCTTTCCACAGAGCATGCGTGCAGATGGGTTGTGAATGAGTTTGGAAGATAGAGTAGAATTCAGGGGACTCTAAACTTGTCTTCATAGAGGAGTGTGAGAATAGATGAGCAGAAAGGCCATGCTCCAGACCAACCCTACAGTCTGGTGGAACAGCATCTTTCTAGGTACCCTAATTGATTCCTTGCTGCTTGTAGAGTGAACCTTCTAAACATCTCCTTTGCTGTGATCTTAACCTTGAGCCAAAGATAACAGAATTTCAGTTTTCACTCTTATCACAAGAGCAATGAAAAGAAGCGATAACACGCAAAAGACATGGAGTGTCAATGAGAACTGAGATTATTATGTGTGTATTATTATTAGAGAAAATATCTTGATTCATGTTTCTCAATTGAAATATTCATTAATATCAATTAGAGTTAGTTTACTTTTCACTTTGTATGCACAGTTATCTGATAATGCATAAATATTGTTTTAATTATTAACTTTCCCCTCCTTGCATGCTATGGATACCCTCTGTATCAGAGTGTATTTGTACCCAATTAACTCCAGGTTTATACATTGAGCTGCAGATTGGGAGAAAGAACAAATGGGGGCTACACATCAATTCTTCTGTAAAAGTAAAAATATTTCCTTCCTTTCTTTGACCTTGCAGAGAAATTGGGACAAATTTAAGCAAAACTGAGGCTGCCTTCCTCTCTCTCCTGGGCCTTCACATCATAGTGAGAAGGTCATTTCTGTTTATTTACTTCCTGAGATTTAACACGAGGGTGGTGAGATTCAAATGTTTATGCTCCAAGCAAAGGAACCTTTTTCATTGTTTGCCAATCTGTGTCAGATTTAATCTAGATCTGTAAACAGTACTGTGTTTTCGATTCGGATGCAATTCTCCTTAAATTTACCCTACAGAGAAGACATTTATTGTTATTGTTTTCTTTCTTTCCTTTTATTTCCCCTCCCCATTTTAGTAATCTGAAAGTGAAAAAAAAATCTCTGAACCAATTGGTCAATCGATTAACAAATTAACTGCTAAATAATGAATTGTGTCCTGTCCACATAGTGACAGGATGCCCGGAATAAAATATGTTTCTACAATACCTCTGTGAACACATGCCTAACAAAGGAACACTTGCTTCTTGTAACTTGTTTACACAAATTTCTGGAAAATGAATAGAAAAACAGGGATTGATAATATTTTATCAATCATACAAGCTGAGCAGACACAGGCCTTGCATTGAGAAATGAACAAGACTCATTTTCTTTCGAATTAAATTTTAATGTAGCAGAACTTTATATGATCTTTTATACATAAATAAATGCAAGAAGACAACAAAAATATTTTCCACTTCTAATTATGCCATTTACACTGAGCATGGTGTAAATGTACCCAAGAATAAATGGCATTAAATAGACCAAAAGAAATCAAGAGAGAGGGGTGATATCAAGAGAGAGGAAATGGCAGAACTGTGTAATGAAGGCTGGATTTTAAGAACTACCTTTCACATTTCTTCAAGTCTTGATTATTTACATCGAGGTTTTAATGAAGAATGGTGATATGAACAGTCTCAGAACCTGAGGCTGTGACTTGAAATTATTCTGAGAAAAGATGAAATAAGAGAGAAACAAGACAGGGCTGCATGTTTAAAGAAAGATATACCAGGCTGTTCTTTACTGACAATATTCACATGACACTCCAAAATGCAGGTTGGCTCTCTCCAACCCAAATGCTCTGCTCATTTTGGGGAAATGATGGTTTGAGGATTAGCTTGCAGACATAGGAAGTAAGACATTTTAAAATTTTCCAATTCGGAGGCTTTCTTCAAATTGGGTTTTTAAGAAGTCTTTGTTTGCTAGCTAAAGTACCCAGAAATAACTTGACATACATTCACCTGTTCAGTAACTTTCATTCAGGTTTGTTCAATCATTTTTATTGGTGATCACATACCCAGTCCTGGGCTGTGTGCATGTTGCGAAAGGAGAGAGACTGGGAATGTCTGAAAACATAATACAATGAACCTTATGATCTATTCTGGGAGACAAGGAAAATAAACATAAAATAATGAGAAAATATCTGTTAGAATATTAGTCATGTTGTGATCTGATCTTGGTAGGGGGTGACTGTGATAGAATAGAAAGTGAACACAGTTTGGAATGAAACAGATTTATAATTATTTATACATTCTTAGTAATTATAGTTCCAAGAGGACAAATAGAATATTTGCCAATGTTTTATTTTAGTGTGTTTGAATGTGTGGGTTGTTAACTAAGAAAATGTTGAATTACCAGTCCAGAGTTAGGGGGATTAAAGTTTGGCTAGGGCAGCCTGACATTTCAAGATTCTCTTTAAGGTTCTTAAAACTTCTGGGAGTTGGAAGGTAAAGTCATACTCATTACCGTCTCTCAAGACAAAGAAAGAATACTGTGTGTGTTGTGGGGCAAGTGTAGTAAGAGACAAAACGAACAATAATGAACACTTGGTGAAGCTGATCAAGACACTAAGAAATAGTTCACAGTAAATATTGCAAATAAACTAAATTCAAAAATATTACAATTTTCTATTTTAAGAAACATATGAAGGTATTTTAAACATGCATATATGTAGTAAATTTTAGAAAAAGGAGACAAGGGCATAAAAAAAATTTATTTAGCCATCAGAATCTCTTTAATGACTGAATCTAAAGTTAAAATTCACCAAGTGGAAACACATATGGTTGTGAGACTTAGCTCTACCAAATACTTGAGGAAGAAATATTATCTGTGTACTTAATGGAATTCACAAAGTGCCATGCTAAAAGAAAATACAGATACATTTAATCAAAAGCATTATTAATATATCAACAGACAAGTCATTACACAGAACTTGATATGATTTATAGAAATCACAATTTTAGATTACATACGAATCCAAACTATTTCTTACAAATCACAAAACTAATAGCAATGACAACTAAAAATAAAAGTGAAGTTAAAATTGATAATTCACAAAGAAGCTAGGAGAATGAAAATAAAATAAAATCTCATTAACAGAGGACTGAGAGTTAAGTCAAAATTTGACACTAATATATCATTTAAAATTTAAAGGAACACTAATACAAATTTCACTAAAAGGTGCTATAGAGAAAGCTTGGTGGTTAAATGTGTTTGCTACCCTTCCAGAAGACTCAATTTCCTTTTCCAAGACACAGATTGGTAGATCATAACTGCTCATAACTCCAGCTTTCCAGGATCCAATGCCCTCTTCTGGCATCCAAGCCCACTGTTCTACACATATACATGACAAAAATTAAAAGTAAATGATATTTAAAATATTTGCAAGCATTCATCACAACTCTTTGCAGCACACACATATGTGTAAATTGGTACAAATCTTTGAGGAAACTGTTGATATCATCTGTTAAAGTTGGATAAGTGCTTGCTCTATAACCTGACAATCCAATGGATGAAACTTAATGCTGAAGAAATTTGTGAATATCTACACCAAAGTTATATTTACAACAGTATATAGAATGTCATGACCATTTGATTTGAAATACAGGAAATAGTCCAAGAATCATTTGATAGACTGACTAAATGGAATGTGTAAGAAACAGTGGAATAGCCAGACATACAAACTGCAAGCAGATTGCAGTTATACTTGAAAACTGGGGATGAGTATGACAAGAAATACTGTGATGTACATACTAGACACAAAACAGAATGCTGAAACATCTTGGCAACATCCCTTGATAATGACTAGCAGAGGAAAGTTGCTGGGCTCTGAAGACTGGAACACATTGGAGGCCTGAATATTTTGTGTCTTGTTTGTTTATTTTTATTTTTATGTCACTTAGATATATACTGTCTTTGTTCATATTAAGAAATGTAAATCAGATTTTGATTCATTGCTCTGTTATTCATGCAGACAGTCAATGTAAACATTTTAAAGTCTTAAAGTTCTATATGAGAAACTCTCTATATTTCTTTCATATGAAATCAAGATAAATATCCTAGTTAAACTTACTTAGCGATATCAACAAAAGTTGCCTAAAACAAAGTGAACAATTGTATGTTATAAATGGAATCCACATACATGAAAAATTCTTTGCACTTTTTTAAATAAAAGAAAACAGATTAGGTGAGATGGATGCTTAAAACAGGCATCAGACCTTCATTTCCAACTCCTCTCCCCAATTTTAAATTTTAGTTTTCAATTGGGCTTTATGGATGGCTCTCTGGGTAAGAGTAACTGCTGTTCTTCAAGAGGAGAGGAGAGCAATCTCCAGCACCCACTTTGGGTGACTAACAACCACCTGTAATGTAAACCTTAGGGGACACAACATCTTTGGGCTTCTTCAAGCACTTAAATACATATGCAATATACTCACATAAGCATACACATATATAAAAATAAAAAACAAAAATCGTAAAAAATTAACTAACTCAGTTTATCATATATTGGCGTGAACTTCCATCATAAGCAGGAAAGTAGATTTCTGTCTTGGGTACAAATGTGTCTGAAGAGGTCATATTTTACTAGAAAATAATGTTTCTGGGAATGATGAGATGTTCTCTTCTACCAGTTCCTTTAGAGGAGTCTCAAAGGAAGATGTTTGCCCTGTGAACCTTATTCTTACTCTGAAAGTGAGGTAGGAAAGATCCCTGAACACACCACATAAGAAGAGAATTAAATTCCATTTAAAATTCATTCAGCATTTAATCTTTCTGTGTCTCCATTCTTTGACAGGACTAGTGTTTCATTATACGTTGTCTAAATGCATTAGCTAATAGCTCTCTGCGAGGCTTTATTTGGCTCTTATAATCTACATTCTGCACATCAAACAAAGTAATCCTTCAAAATCCAAACTAGGCTTAATTTTCCTCTCAGAGATGCCTGAAGATCAGATGGAATGCCCGTGCTTAAGCAATGTCAAGAACTCACAGCTTCTACCCCATTTTTCTCCCACCAGGACAGTATGTTCTCTGTGAACATAAGTTGAGTACATACTTGCCTTGTTCCATCTCTCTTTGAGATGTTCTTCCTCCATATCTAGAATTATTAGGACTCTATTTAAATACTCCCTTTCCTGAGTCAAACAGTCCTAGCTTCTCCATGTTAAAAAAAAAAGTGACATGAGTCATTTTCCTTTATATGTTGTTTTCCTTTCTATATTTCCCACACACCAAACCCACATGCTTTCCACTATGGAAACAAAATGACTTGTAGCAAAGTGATTGGTAATAGTCACATATAATGAAAAGGAAGTCTGAAAATGTCATAAGGAATCATATTATTAACTACTGTCTTACTTAGGTTTCCTGTTGCTGTGTTGAAACATCATGATCAAAAGCAACTTGAAGAGGAATGGGTTGGACTTACATATCCTGAATAACTGTCCACTAAGGGAAGTCAAGGCAGGAACTCTAACCAAATGGGAATCTGGAGGTAGGAGCTGAGGCAAAAGCCATGGAGGATTGCTGTTTGTTGTCTTGCTACTCATGGATTTCTCAGCCAACTTTTTTTCATAGTAGAGAGGGCCACCTTGACAGGAATATCACTATCCACAATGGTCTGTACCCTGGCAGATCAATAATTAAGAAAACAACCTGATGTCTTATCTTCTGTAGTCATTTTCTCAATTGAGACTCTTCAGATTACCAAAGTGTATGTCAAGTTGATTTAAAGCTAGCCTGCCCGATTATCTATGTAAAAACACCTCTAATGCATATAAGTTGCTATACAAATAATTATGTATTGTTTAAATGAAACTTTCCACCTTCGTTGACAATGGTCCCTACAAAAACTAGAGACCATTTAACAAAAAACCCAAACAAAAGTATGAGATGATTTCTTTTGACGTGTTTGCCAGAGTGCTCCAAAAGATGCTCCAAACATTATATAGCCTATTGATATTGCCCTTGGTTTTATCCCAGGGGTAGAAGGTAAGTTTCTATTGCTGAAGAAACTGTGGACCTCAGACACATAACACTGAGGACACAGAGAATGCTCATCCAAATGCTTCCTCCCTAAGGAACTCATGATACTAGACAGTGCCATGAGAGAATGAGCAGTCTTAACCAGCTATAATGTCTATAAACCACAAGAAAATAAAAGCATAACCCTAAGGGCACAGTATTAGCACATAGGTGTTAATAGTAGCCAACTACCCTCAATTGGACAGAAGGCTCCCTCAAAAGGAATAAAGCCATGCCTAGTACTGGAAATCTAGATAAATATGCAATGCTAGTGAAGGTATAGAAACTGGAGAAGAATCTATAATCCCCTACATTAGAAAATCAGCATAATCACTAGCTAAATATTCTAAATATTTGTCATTATAACCACAGATAAATATAGTAGTCATTCATCATTATGGAAGTTTCTATTTGCAGTGTATAGAGACCATTATACCAAACTATAACCAATCACAATGCAGAGTTGGTTACATCTACCAAATACACCAATATCCAGGACTCAGAGATTATTGTAGAGAAAAGAGCAGAGGGAATCTGAGAGCCAGAGGAACAGGGAGTTTACTATGATGTCATAATGTCACAAACATGATTGTCTAAATGTGAGCTGTGCAAGGACAACAATAACAGACAACCTAATGTGCAAGGAGAAAAGCCCTGAGACCTCAACCCTACAAAAAGATTTACACAGAAGTAAGGAATGCCAAGAGTTGGAGAAACACTATTCCCCAGGGAAGAGTGCATCAAACAGTTATCCAATATCAGATGGTCTGCCTTGAAAGCATGAAAACAATAACATTTACAAACTGAACACTTTGATTTTATTTATACATTTAGGAATAGGAATACATTTGTCATGCTCATGTACACACACACATACATATACACATTATGTATATATTCAACAGTTAAAGTGAAATAGGCCATGAATTTGAAAGAAAAAGTTATAAGGATGGTACATCGGTGGATGTGAAGAGAGAATGATGAAGGAAAAATGCAGGAATGATGGAACTGATGTAATTATCTTAAAATTCTCAAAGTATTATAAAAGAATAGTTATCCAACTTACAAATTCACATCAAAAAGATAAAGAAAAGAAACAAATGAAAAATAAAGACTATCAGCCTCAAATACTGAAAAGGAAAATTACAAAACTAAATGGATTCTTTTTTTGAAGGGGAGGACATCACAGATGAAAATCACGACAGAAAAACACAAGCAAACAACACGAAGATTGGTCGAGCTTAGTCCCAGGGGATATCTACAAAAAATTCCTAAACATAAGGTTCGTGGAACATTGCAGAAAAGGACATAGAAATATTGTAAGAGCCAAAAACCCAGAGACTTTCCTGTGAGTTTGTGTCTCAATAACATCAGAATCTCTATGTGTAAAGCCTTACCATCATAACTGCCAAACATAAGCTGTACCAGAAAGACAAGACTGAAACAAAATAAAAAAGGGGAAACAGCACACACAGGACTATGCACAACTGAGGAACTGGAAGCATGAGGTGTGATCTTCCCCACTGAAAAGCATATCAGTTGTCCAGTACCAAGTGACCAGTCCTGAAAACATCATGCATATAAGTGACATTGTATGGCTGAATAGGTTATAATTGTGAACGTGTGTGTGTGTGTGTGTGTGTGTGTGTGCATGTAGTATATATCTATGTAAAGTATACAAAAATACATATAAGTACACAGTAAGAATTATTGATTAAAGAAGCCATGAATTTGAAGGAAAGTGGGAAGTGGCATATGGGAGTTTGTAGACTTGGAAGAAGGAAAAGGAAGGAAAAATATTAAAGTTAAAATGTAATCTCAAAAAAATGAGGCATTTTCAACATGAAAAAAGCAAACAAACAAATAAAAAAACCAATAACAAACCTAAACTCACATATATAGTCCTCATCATAATAAGGTTTCTTGAAACTAATACTGATGGAAAGAAACAATTTTCAAAAATTAAATTTTTTTTTACCTGACCCTAAAAACCAAATAAGCACATTGTAAAAGTTATGGTAGATTTTTTTTCTTAAAAAAATTTATTGGTTATTTGAAATATTTGCATTTCAAATGTTATCCACTTTCCTGGTTTCCCCTCCAAAAACCACCTCTGCCATCCCCAACCCCTGCTTCTATGAAGGTGCTCCCCCACCTGCCCACCCACTTGAACTTCACTGCCCTAGCATTTCCCTAGTTGGGGCATCAAGCCTACACAAAACCAAGGGCCTCCCCTCCCATTGATGCCAGATAAGGCCATCCTCTGCTACATATGCAGCTGGAGACATGGGTCTCTCCATGTATATTTCTTATTTTTATTGGTTATTAAATTTATTTACATTTTAAATGTTATCCACCTTTTCAGTTTCCCCTTCACAAGCCCCTATCTCCTCCTCTCTCCCCCTGCTTCTATGACTGTGCTCCCCCCGTCCACCCACCCCTGCCTCAGCAGCTGAGCATTCCCTTATCCTGGGTCATCAAGTCTCCAGAGGACCAAAGGGCTTCTTTCCCAGTGATGCCAGATAAGGCAATACTCTGCTAAATATCCATCTGGAGCCATAGGTACACCCTGTGTACTATTTGGTTGGTGGTTTATTTCCTGAGAGCTTTGGGAGATCTGGTTGGTTGATACAGTTGTTCTTCCTATGGGGTTGCAAACCCCTTCAGCTCTTTCAGTTCTTTCCCTGACTACTTCATTGGATCCCAGTACTCAGTCCAATGGTCCGCTTTGATCATCAGCATCTGTTTCGGTCAGGCTCTGGGAGAGCCTCTCAGGTGACATCCATATCATGCTCCTGTCAGCAAGAACTTCTTGTCATCAGTAATAGTGTCTGGGTTTAGTGTCTGTATATATGATGGATCTCCAGATAGGGCAGTCTCTGGATGGCATTTCCTTTCGTCTCTGCTCCAGTCTTTGTCCCTGTATTTCATTTAGACAAGAGCAATTCTGGGTTAAAATTTTGAGAAGGCTGGGTGGCCCTATTCCTCAACTGCGGGCCGTGCCTAACTTCTGGATATGGTCTCTCAATGTTCTCTCTGTCTTTCATTGGGGATTTCAGATAATGTCATCCCCTATGGGTACTGGAAGCCTCTTGCTTGTCTGGAGTCTGGGACTTTCTGTTGGCTACCCCTAGTTCCCCATCAACTATTGCTATACACTTTTGTTCAATTTCCTGACCTTCTGTACATCTCCCCAGTCTCATCCCACACCTGATCCTGTCCCCTTTTACCTCTCCCCCTTCTCTCTTCCTCCCAAGTCCCTCCAACCCTGTACCTCTCATGATTACTTTTTTCCCTTTTTTAATTAAGACTGAAGAGTTCACCCTTTGATATTCCTTCTTCTTGAGCTTCATATGGTCTGTAAGTTGTATCATAGGTATTCCGAGCTTTTTTCCTAATATCTATCAGTAAGTATATACCATATGTTTTCTTTTGTGACTGCGTTACCTCAAGTAGGATGACATCTTCTAGTTCCATCAATTTGGCTAAGAATTTCATGAAGTCACTGTTTTTAATAGCTGAGTAGTACTCCATTCTGAAAATGTACCTCATTATCTGTATCCATTCTTCTATTGAGGGACACCTAGGTTGTTTCCAGCTTCTGGCTGTTATAAATAAGACTGCTGTGAACATAGTGGAACATGTATCCTTGTTATATTTTGGAGCATCTTTTGGGTATATTCTCAGGAGTGGTATAGTTGGGTCTTCATGTAGTACTATGTCCAGTTTTCTGAGGAACTGCCAAACTGATTTCCAGAGTAGTTATACCAGCTTGCAATCCCTCCAGAAATTGAGGAGTGTTCTTTCTCCACATCCTTGCCAGCATCTGCTGTCATCTGAGTTTTTGATTTTAGTCATTTTGACTCGTATGAGATGGAATCTCAAGGCTGTTTTGATTTGAATTTCCCTGATGACTAAAGACCTTGTAGATTTCTTAAGGTTCCTCTTGCCATTTGAGATTACTCAGTTTAGAATTCTTTGTTTAGCTCTGTACTCCCTTTTTTAATGGGGTTATTTGATTCTTGGGAGTCAAACTTCTTGAGTTCTTTGTATATATTATATATTTGTCCTCTATTGGATGTAGGGTTGGTAAAGATCTCCTATTCTGTAGGTTGCCATTTTGTCCTGTTGACAGTGTACTTTGCCTTGCAGAAACTTTTCAATTTCATGAGATTCCATTTTGTCTACAGTTGATCTTAGAACCTGAACCATTGATGTTCTGTTGAGTAAGTTTTCCCTACGCTGATGTATTCTAGGATCAATCCCAGATTCTTTTCTAATAAATTCAGTGTATCTGGTTTTATGTGGAGGTCTTTGATCTACTTGGACTTGAGCTTTGTACCAGGAGATAAGAATGAGTCAATTCAGATTCTTCTACATGCAACCATCACTTAAGCCAGAACCACTTGTTAAACGTGCTGTTTTTTTTCCCCACTGGATGATTTTAACTTTGTCGAAGATCAAGTGACTGTACCTTTGTAGGTTCATTTCTGGGTCTTCATTTCTATTCCATTGATCGACATGCCTGTCTCTGTACAAATACCATGTGGTTTTTGTCACTATTTCTCTGTAGTAGAGCTTGAGGTCAGGAATAATGATTCCTCTAGAAATTCTCCTATTGTTGAGAATAGTTTTTGCTATACTGTTTTTGTTTTTGTTGTTGTTTCAAATGAACTTGAGAATTGCTTTTTCTAATTCACAAAAAATTGAGTGAGAATTTTGATGGGAATCGCATAGAATGTGTAGATTCCTTTAGGTAAGATGGCCATTTTTACTACGTTAATCCTACCAATCCATGAGCATAGGAGATCTTCTCATCTTCTAAGGTCTTCTTCAATTTCTTTCATTAAAAATTTGAATTTTTTGTCCTACAGATATTTCTTTTTCTTTTCTTTTTCTTTTCTTTTCTTTTTTTTTTTTTTTTTTAGGATTTCTCTGGTAGAATTTTTGGGGTCACTTAAATATACTATCATATCACCTGCAAATAGTGATATTTTTACTTCTTCCTTTCCAATTTGTATTCCTTTGAACTCCTGTTGTCTAATTACTCTGGCTAGGACTTCAAGTACTATATTGAATAGGTATGGAGAGAGTGGGTTAGCCTTGTCTAGTCCCTGATTTTAGTGGGTTTGCTTCAAGTTTCTCACAGTTTAGTTTAATGTTGGTTACTGGTTTTCTGTACATTGCTTTCACTGTGTTTAGATATAGGGCTTGAATTTCTGATCTTTCCAAGACTTTTAATATGAAGGGATGTTGAATTTTGTCAAATGCTTCTTGAGTCTCTAATGAAATGATCATGTGGTTTTTTTTTTTCCTTTGATTTTTTTTATGTAGTGGATTACATTGATGGATTTCTATATATTGGACCATCCCTGCATTCTTGGAATGAAGCCTACTTGATAGAGGTGAATGATCATTTTGATGTGTTCTTGGCAAGAATTTTATTGAGCATTTTTGCATTAATGTTCATAAGGGAAATTGGTCTGAAGTTTGCTTTCTTTGTTGGGTCTCTGTGTAGTTTTTATATCAATGCAACTGTCTTCATGGAATGAGTTAGGTAGTGTCCCTTCTGTTTCTATTTTGTGGAATAGTTTGAAAAGTATTGATATTAGGCCTTCTTTGAAAGTCTGATAGAGTTCTGCACTAAAACCGTTTGGTCATGGGCTTTTTTTTAACTTTGGTACCCGGTATCTTTGTAGAAAATTATTCATTTCATCCATATTTTCCACTTTTGTTGAGTATAGGCTTTTGAAGTAGGATGCGATAATTTTTTGAATTTCTTAGGTTTCTGTTGTTATGTCTCCTATTTTTTTTTCTGATTTTGTTAATTTGCCTACTGTTTCTGTGCCCTCTGATTAGTCTTGCTAAAAGTTCATCTATCTTGTTGATTTTCTCAAAGAACCAGCTCCTGGTTTTGTTGATTCTTTGTATAGTTCTCTTTGTTTCTACTTGGTTGATTTCATCCCTTGGTCTGATTATTTCCTAGCATGTACTCCTCTTGGGTGCATTTGCTTCTTTTTGTTCTAGAAAGTTCAGATGTGCTTTAAAACTGCTAGTGTATGCCCTCGCCAATTTTTTTATGGAGGCACTAAGAACTATGAGTTTTTTCTCTTAGCACTGTTTTCATTGTTTCCCACCCATTTAGGTGTTGTGTGCCTTTATTTTTATTAAGTTCTAAAAAGTCTTTAATTTCTTTATTTCTTTTCTGACCAAATTATCATTGAGTAGAGAGTTGTTCAGCTTCCATGTGTATGTTGGGTTTGCTTTTGTTTTTGTCGTTATGGAAGACCAGCCTTAGTCTGTCATGATCTGATAGGATGTGTATGTGTGGGATTATTTCAATCTTCTTGTATCTGTTGAGGTTTTTTTTGTGACTAATTATATGGTCAATTTGGGAGAAGGTAACATGAGGTACTAAGAAGAAGGTTTATTCTTTTATTTTAGGATGAACTGTTCTATAGATATCTGTTAAATCCATTTGCTTCGTAACTTCTGTTAGTTTTACTCTCTCTGTTTAGTTTGTGTTTCCATGATCTTTCCATTGGTGAAAGTGGGGTATTGAAGTCTCCCACTATTATTGTGTGAGGTTCAATTTGCACTTTGAACTTTAGCAAAGTTTCTTTTATAAATATGGGTGCTCTAGCATTTGGCACATAGATGTTCAGAATTGAGAGTTCATCTTGGTAAATTTTTCCTTTGATAAGTATAACATGTCCTTCCTCATCTTTTTTGATAATTTTTGGTTGAAAGTAGATTTTATTCATTACTAAAATGGCTACCCTAACTTGTTTCTTGGGAACATTTGCTTGGAAAATTTTATTCCAGCCTTTTATTCTGAGATAGTTTCTCTCTTTGTAACTAAGGTGTGTTGCCTGTGTGCAGCAAAATCGTGAGCCCTGTTTATGTATCTGGTCTGTTAGCCTATGTCTTTTTAAAGGAGAATTGATTCCCCTTTAAAGGAAGCAAGTGATTGTTGCTTCCTGTTATTTTTGTTGTTAAAAGTGGAATTAAATTTATGTGGCTATCATTTTTGGGGGGTGTTGAAAGAAGATTAATTTCTTGCTTTTTTTAGGTGGGGAGTAGTTTCCCTCCTTGTGTTGGAGTTTTCCATCTATTATCCTTTGCAGGGTTGGATTTATGGAAAGATCTTGAGCAAATTTGTTTTTTTCATGGAATATCTTTCTTTTCACCATCTATGATAATTGAGAGTTTTGCTGGGTATAGTAGCCTGGACTAGCAGTTTTGCTTTCTTAGGGTCTATAAGACATCTGTCCAAGACTTTCTGGGTTTTAGAGTCTCTGTTGAGAAGTCATGTGTAATTTTGATGGATTTGTCTTTATATGTTACTTGATATTTTTCCCTTTCTGCTTTTAATATTCTTTCTTTGTTTTGTGCATTTGGTGTTTTGATTATTATGTGATGGGAGAAATTTCTTTTATGGTCCAATCTATTGGGAGTTCTGTAGGCTTCTTGTATATTTATGGTCATCACTTTCTTTTGGTTAGGGAAGTTTTCTTCAATAATTTTGTTGAAGATGTTTACTTGCCTGTTTTGTTGGAAATCTTTACTCTCTTCTGTGACAATTAGTCTTAGATTTCATCTTTTCATTGTGTCTTGGATTTCTTGGATGTTTTGGGTTAGGAGCTTTTCGCATTTTGCATTTTCTTTGACTGTTGTGTCAATGTTTGTATTGTATCTTCTATGCCTGAGATTCTCTCTTCTATCCCTTGTATTCTGCTCATCATGCTTGCATTAATGACTGCTGATCTCTTTCCTAGGTTTTCTAACTCCAGGATTGTCTCCCTTTGTGATTTTTTTATTGTTTCTATTTCCATCTTTAGATACTTGATGGTTTTGTTCAATTTCTTCACCTGTTTGGCTATATTTTCCTGTCTTTCTTTAAGGGACTTATGTGTTTCTTTTTTAAGTGCTTTAAAGTATAGACTAAGTACAACTAGTATATGTGGCTGATTATAACTAAAATCTCTCTCTCTCTCTCTCTCTCTCTCTCTCTCTGTGTGTGTGTGTGTGTGTGTGTGTGTGTGTGTGATTAGTAGTAGCAGTAGTAGTAGTAGTAGAAGGAGGAGGAGCAGTAGTAAGAGTAGTAGTAGTAGTAGTAGTAGTAGTAGTAGTAGTAGTAGTGGTAGTAGTAACATCACATGAGCTGAATTACAAAAATTTTCTTCACAATATTTTTATGTTCCCTTGTGATACAAACTGTCAATTTAACCCTGTTTAGGGAAAATCCAATGAGGTGACAAAAGAATTTTCTTCTGGAACTTCACTCTTCTCTGCCAAACCACCATGACAGCTTAGCAGTTAAGAGTGCTTGCTCCTCTATCATAAAGACCTGTGAGAACTGGAGCTAGGTTCCCAGCCAACCATATAACAAGATAAGCATTTGGTGCATGCCTATATTCCCAATTCTGAATTGGATAGTGCAATGGAAATATGATACTTCCTGGGGATTTTTGTCTTGGAAAATGAGAAATATAGGTTCAGAGAATGACTCTGACTCAAAAGAAAAGATAGAGTGATAGAAGAAGAAACCTGGTATACTTTTTGTGCACCTGGTATACTTTTATGTGTGAGTGTACACACATAGGTGCTCATCTATAATCATATGCCCATACATTCTAACAAATCTACATACATATAGAAATGAATTAAATACTGAAAAACAATAAAACATATGCCCATACATTTTCACATCAGAATAAATTAAATAATTATTTTCTAAAATGTAATGAGTAAAAGCATAAAGAAAAAAACTTAAAGTACCCTAAAGTACCACCACTTTCAGAGACAGATTATGATTATAAAATTTTAAATTACTATCAGGGTGTTTATTTAGATTCACTTCCTTATAAAGTATAAAAAGCTTGTTTTGTCTAATATTTGAGCATTCAATAAACTTATGGTGCATATGGCTTTTTTCAATTTGGTACTCAAGTATTTTGATCTCCAATATTGCACATTTTATTGTACTGATATCAATAATACAACTTGGCCAATAGATTTCCATTATATTCTTGAAGAAACTATTATCATTTAATTTAATATTAACATATTAAGACATCTGAGATAGATTTATTCAGTGATGTTTGTTCTGGCCAATTTCTTGCTGTATCTTCTGGCCTCATTCAATCAACCTCTTTGAAAATCAACCTCTTTCTCTTTGAAAAGAAAAGAGAATCATGGTAAAATGTTGACTAGGTACAGGAGACCAAACACATGGCAGGATGCTATTTGCAGGGTACAAAGCTAGGATTTCATCATACATGCCTCTTGAGGGGTTTTTCTCAGAAAGTAAAAAGATTTCCATTAAGAACTCTACACTATGTCCCAGATCTTGAAAGACATGTCTCATTCCCCCTCTACACAACTGAATACTAATTTCTCCACATATAAACTTTTTGGGAACAGATCGTACCCCAACCCACAGTGCAGCGTCTTGAACAAGGCTTATTTGGACATTGAGGCACATGTAACCTTTGACTAAATCTTTTGTCAGAGTAAGTTTATTCTGATCCTCTATCTTCCCTCATTTCTCTTATTGCACTTGAGTCATATATATGCCATAAGATGTCCAACATCAAAAAACTTGATAATAGCACCATGTGGAACAAATACCAGATCAGGTTCCCTGGAAGTGTCCTGAATACACTCTCTCAGACACCTCAGTTCTTGACTCTGATGCTGTTCATTTCATAAGATTGCTCTACTATTTCTGGAGTTGAGGCTCAGTTGACTTTTCTGAGCATGTTCTTCAGGGTTCCATGTTCGCCTGTTCTTTGAAGATCATGGTAGAAAATATATGTTTGTTCCCCATATTTTGAATTTTTTATTTACTTACTTCAACTCTGCCAGTGTGACTCCTGCTGCTATCTGTAAGGGGCTTTCTTCTTCCCCATATTTAAAATTTCTTTGTATGACTTAGAGAGCCATGCAAAATTTCTCTATTGAAATTCGAAACCTCACCAAGTTGACCTCATTTCAAAATAAGACCAAATCTCTAGCCAACCAGTTTGATTTAAAACATTCTTTTTCATATTTTGATTTATATGAAAAATATTTTCTTTCCCTTGGATATTTTGTACCTGCAAGAGAGATTTTACAGTGTTAATGAAAAAGAGGTATGATCATGTCTTATATTTACATATCACTTCTCAGCTTCAAATCCTTTTGCAAACATCATTCCTATTAGTAAAGGTCTGTTAAGGATATGAGGAAAATTACATACATCTCCCTCAGCATATACATAGAGACAGGTAAATATGTAAGCAATTACACACACACACACACACACACAGAGAGAGAGAGAGAGGGGAGAGAGAGAGAGAGAGACAGAGACAGAGACAGAGAGAGACAGACAGAGAGAGAGACAGAGAGAGAACAGTTGAGAGTTTGAAGATGAGTATGCTGACAAAACCATATAAGTTATTAAATAACATATATACTCATGTACATGCAGTCATACATGCTTATAGTAAGTCTTACTTATGATGTAATCTAGCCCACCCTAACCTGACATAGACTGGTATTTCTTTCTGGTTTCATTTTATATGGAACACAATCCACCTAGAAAATTTGCCAAATAGCACGGTGACGATGAACACTCATAGTAATAGATTTAAATGGTTGTTCTAAACAACTATTCACAGTGTCTTGTATCTATACAGTCCTCATTTATGGATTCTCCTACCTTAGCCTAAAAGAAAATTCTAGCTTGTCATTCACCCATACATTTGGTCAAGATTTCTGATTCAGGAATTGGATTAGAAACATGCCTCTAGTCCATCTCTGACCAAATGGAATATATAAAGAAATCCAGTGGGGCCATTCTGGCTGGATGCCATTGTTCCTTAGGGGTACAGGAGAATGAGGAGTTTACCTTCACTCTCATTGTTCATTTTGGGGTAATGCCGGGCTAGCTGACTCCATTTTGCTACTTATAACAGGGAAAAAATGATTTCACATTGAGTTTTCCATTGCTTACTTTCTTATTTGACTCTAGTTAGCATTGGTAATTCCTACCTGAGTTTGTTTCATTATTGTCCGAAGTCAGCATATCATAGTGTTCCTATGCTTATTTCAAGAACTGAAGCAAAAATCATATTCCTGAGCAAGAATTTAGTACTAGAAGCCTAAGTAGGGTGAGTGTCAGGATCAAGTGAAATGCAATGTAAATATGGGCCTTGGAGACACTAGAAGAATCATAATACATTTTACTACAAGTATCCGTAATTAGAACCTAGGAAAATTCCAAGAATGGTGGAGGAAGAAGAGGAAATATGTTATTTTTCTCACAGGTATCTGATCACACATGTATCTGCATGTTGATTTTTAATAATGGGAAAAGTAATTTACATACATTTTATTCCTTTCCTTTCCTCCTTCATCCTCTTGTTTTCTTTTACTGTGTTGCACAAATTAACTGCAGACTTTCTATATTCCTGCCTCACGATGTTAGGTGTTGGAAATAGTGGAAAATACTATGCCACCCACCTAACATTACAATGCTTATTTTTAAATATGTTCACAAAAACACAGTCTAGGACTACACAGCAGCTATCATATATGATTTTATATATATATATATATATATATATATATATATATATATATATTCTCTTTGTTTTCCCAAATATTTCTGAAGACAGGATCCAGGTTAATAAGTTTTTTTTTGATCCTGTTTATGGATTCATAGCCAATCAGAAAGCAGGACTTAATCTCTGTCCATACAGATTCCTTTTGCAGAGAACAGTCAAGCAGTTCTTTAGGGATACTATTTAGAAATTAGAATATTATGTGCACTTTGTTCTCAGCATATCAAAAACCATTAAAAATGCAATGCATCTGCATATTTTGAAATGGCTACTAAAATATTCTATATTGCTAAAGAAAAACTAGACCATAGTCACAAATACAGACAAATGTGTTTGGTTATGGCATAAAATTTGCTAGAAGAGTCATAAATATACTTATTATAGGATGAATCTAAATAATGTGAGTTGAAGCTCAAAACTGCACATTTTAACTATTGCATAGTTTTATTTAAGTTACTTCTCTGACTGTGTGGAGTCACTGCGTCAATTCATATATACAACAATAATATTATTTTTATATCATTTCTTAAATGCTACCATAAAAGAGGGAGGGAAAAATAAAGGCCATAAAAACTGTGTGACAAGGACTTTTAAATTATGTAAACCTTGTTTTATATAATAGTGTCAGTGAACAAATAATCAGTGAATGAGGAAGATTAGTGGATGTAATTATTATAACATTTCCTACTAAAATTTATTTTTGCTGTTTGTGACCATTATGTGATGAAATATCAATATGAAGGAGATGACACAGTGTGGCAATGATGGTCAGTTGTCAGAATGGAGGCAGATGCCAGGTCTCCTGCTGCTGATCACACTGTTTCACCTGTGCTTTGCTAGTATCTTCCTCTTCTTAAAACAATACAGGAAGAGAAATTACTAGCCTATCGCTCTCCTCAAAGGTGGATAAGTATTCTTACCACTGGGCTTGATATTATGAAGCAGTCAGTCTGCCCTGTACATGTAGTACCTCAATGTCCAAGGGCCATCCATAATATAACAGTCATGATATGCACACACTGAATAAAAAGCTAAATGTCTAAGAAGCTTGTTGAGAACCTGTCTACTTGATTCAAAATTCATGTTTGCATTTAATTTTCTATTATGGTCTGTGTAAAACCAAATGGCTTCATCTGTCCAAACTGGGGAATCATTAAATTTCATGCCAGACCCTTTTTGTGATAGTGTGAATGTATAGCTCCGACTCTCCTGACAATGTGGAATAGACAGAGCCCAAACTCAGAGAGACTGGCTTGCCTCTTCGTCCCAAGTGCTAGTATAAAAGGCAGACACTACCATCTTGGCTAAGCATTCCAAAGGAAAAGCACCATGGAATATATTTAAAATATGTTTCTGTTTTGACATATTCCTAGTTTCATTCACTGAATATTTATCTCATAAGAAAAGAATAATGACACTTTCCAAGATAAGTTTCTGTACAGTCTGTCATGACTGATACATGTCCAGTTGAATGGATAATGATTGCACACATCATGAGACACAGTGTGAAGCAGTTCCAAAGGTATGAACCACAGGAGATGGATGATGGTACAAGGGCATCCTCACTTTCCCATTGGCTTTTGCACAAAAGAAATGTGAAAGGTAATTCAGACAACAAGACATGTGTGTCGTCAAATGTGTTGCTGCTCGATGTTTTGGGATTTCACAAAATTAGGTGCTTTCCAGGGGTTTTAGAGGCTGTCTTCACTGCTCTTATGACTCTGCTAAAAAAGTTGCAGCTATACAGCATCACTGATCCTGGAAGAAGGTCTATTCACTCTTGAACTTACCAATGACAGAACAATAGATTCATATCCAACGTTCTGACAAATGTGGAATAAAAACAATAGTCATATATATGTATATATATATATATGTACTAGGTAGTCTCTATATATATATGTGTATATATATATATATATATATATTAGTTTCTGCACTTATATGCACAATATGTATGCATTTATTTCTACATCGCATTAATACTAAAGAGTCCTCTGTTGAACAGAGTTAATTTCCAATGTGAAGGGCTAATGAAATCAATGCCATAGGTTACTATTTAGCATTTATATAACACATGTATTTGCAAAAGTACTCAAGAACAACTCAGTCCTTAATCCCCTCAACAGCCCTTGGAGAGAGGCTTAGCTATCAGTCCCCTCACAAATGAGGAAATGGGGAATTGCAATGGTTCCTGACAAACCGTCTGGCTGCTTGGTGGCGACTGGTGATTAAAGCACCAAGTCTTGCCTTAGAGGAGTGTCTCTCATAGTTTGGTTTTCAGGATAACAAAAGTGTGAATCACAAGGAAGAGGGGCTTCAGCTGCTTGTCTTCACCACATGCCAGTGTTGGCTTAAAGCACCTTCCTTCTGCTGAACTCCTTTCAGCAATAAAATAAGTAGCATATTAGGTGCTAAATTCTTCCCCAAAACTGTATTTCTCATTGACTGCAAGTGTATTAGGTTGTTAATTTCCCACAGCAACTTATATGATGGCACTCCAGCCTCCGTAGGTAGATGAATTGATCTAGTCAGAAATGGCAATGATAAAATTAACAAATTTATCAGTCTCATGGAGGTAAGTCACATTTGCCAGTTTTTGTACTCTAGGACCAACTCTGCAAAGCTCCAGAGCTAAGATATTTGTCTTCTCACCTGCACACACTGCACATAGATACCTCCATTTTAGTTACAAACTTGAAATCACCATAGAAACCGATTAGTATTTATGTTGCTATGACAGATTGCAGAGAAAAGGGGGAGCAGGGTGTGCTTACTCGTTTTTATGCCATCTCAGTGGAGAAGGGATTAAGTGCTGATTCCAGTTTCCAAATTTCCATTGACTTCTCTCACCCTAATTTACATTCACATCTTTCTTTTGCACAAGAAAAACCCTTGATGGCAAAGTATCTCTATGTATTTAGAGTAAACTCTACAATTGTTAGTAGTGTCAAAGGAAATGAGAAGAGATAAATCATTATATCTCTTGCATGCTGTTGACTATAGGATCTTTGTGCCTAAACAGCTGTAGAATTTAAAAATCTAAACCTCTGTATGCCACCTTTGAAACACTTTTACTTAAAAGCACATACTCACTTGTGACATTTAATAGAGCAGAAATAAGAAAGACCATGATGATATTTATTTATATTTTGTTTGCATTTTAACCTCCTTGTTGTGCCTTAAAATATCCTACCAAACAAATTAATATCTCCTCGCATAAAGAGAATTGGCAACTTTCAGTTAAAGCAAACAGCAGACAGTAACAGAAGGACTGAAAGAGACCAGAACCAATGTCTCTGAGGCTATAAATTAGAACCAAGAGTTGATCCCCAGAGCCAGGGTGAAAGAATTGAGATGTGAGTGTTACCAACACTAGTTACAAACAGCAATTATGTTTTGAGTAAAGTGTCTTTAAATATCCAAGTCACATCTCCCCTGCCCCAGTACCCCTACTGTCCCATGCTTTCAACTGAGTTGTTTACTTTCTTTAAAGCTCTTGGGATATTCTCTATACAGAAGAAAGTGGGAGTTGAGAACTGATGTAGTGATATGTAAATGCTTACAGAATGAAGGGTATGCCTCTAAGCTCCCATAACTGAATGGCATCCAGAACTCACACCATAACCAGTCACCCAACGGGATTTAAGAAAATCTCCTCCAAGTAACGTGAATTCTCCCAGGTTCATCCTGACACAGTTCAGCACCCTTCAAAATTAATGAAATCCACTAAAAGACTCAATCCGAGCAGCTAAGTGTCTATGTAGTTTGGATAAATTGAGTAAAGAATGAAAATTTCCCTTCCATTCAATTTGTTGCAGACTGTTCTAATGGCAAGTAAATGGTAAGAAGCCTGTTCATAGACCAGAGAGGAAATGGAACAATCTCTTTCGTTTGGTCTGTCTGTTTGACTTCAGTTTCTTTATGACAAATTATGATAATTAGCCAAATAAATTGAAAACTCCTTAGACCTCAGTAAATGTCCTAGATGCTCGCACCAGCAGCCCCATCAAGAACTGCAGCATCACACAGGCCTGGATACTGTTTTCCTTGCATTCAAAAGCACCTGGGACTCAACCTTTTCCATAGACAGTTCTTTGTTTAGACTGAGCTCTATCAGCAGCTCCATGTTCACACCTTCGTATCTCCTCCTTGTCCTCTACACTCCCTTGTCTATAATAGCATTTATGTAAATATTGACTTCTATTTAGTAAATGATCACCAGTGCCAAAAGAACACCAGCAATAAACACACCCATAACAAATTAAACAAAAATGGCAGACTACTCAATTTCTTTCTTTTTTTTTTTTTTCATTTTTCTTCCTATGCACAGAGACACTTGAAAGTTTTCCCCTTCGCTACAGGGATACTTTGATTTTTCTCTTCTCATAGAATAGTTATTTCCTCAAAGGTGGAACAATAGACCAAGCATAAGGTATTTGTCCTTAGCAGCTATTTTATAACACACATTATAAAATGGTTTAAATTCAGTACATCACACTACTTCAGGAAAAACAAAAAACCTAAAGATTTTAAATGTTAGATTTACCTGAGGATTTTTTTTTGTAGTAATTAATCATGTCTTAAAGACTCAGTTTCTATTTCATAGGCCAAGTAGTTCAGTTCTAGAATAATTTACTCTAAAATCCCCAGTGAGAAAAATGCAATGAAAGCATATAAAGATACTTATAGAAGAATGAAAGCCATTATCTATGAAAATTCATCTACACCTAGTATAAAATTAAGCCCAGTCAAATTAACTAAGAATAATAAAAAAATAGTACCAATACTTTAATAGCAGGAGTTTTTAGTGATATACACACGACATATGAAAAGATGCACAGTCTTACTTTAGCAACTGAAAATCAACTTGGATGTGCGCTCCAAAAGGATAAAAGGTTTTAAGAGATGAACATACCCTACTGAATTCAGATAAGTTAACAAGTAGAATGTACCTGTAAGGACTGAAGAACAAGAGAGGGTGAGCCTTAAGTACATACAAGCTCTGAGGTGAGAAAACCATTTCAATTGGGGAGTCTTCAATCCACTGATCCTTTACAAGCATTTTTGAAAATTGGACCATGTACTCCCTCCGGGAGAACTTTGTGGAAGAGAGAGGATTAGAGCTCAGATTCTTGGAACATACATTGTACATACCAGGAGCTTGAAAATCATCCCAGGCTGCCTTGTACAATTGCTTAGGTTTGAGAAAAGCATGAATAATTCAAAAATGGGATAATATGAGGTATAATTTACCAATCAACATATACAATGGGTTGTTGTACATATGTGAAGAATTTAAATATTGTGATAATAGATTGTGGCTTTTGTAGCTTCACTTTAAAGAGGAAAAAACCACCTCACATTGTGAGAATTAATACTTTAGCATAGATTTTTTTTTATAGCTTACTTAAGTTCAAGAGTATGTACTTGTGTGCATTATATCACAGTGTGCATTATATCACAGTCTTGATGTTGTTTTGAGACAGAGTGCTAAGTAGTCAGGTTGGTATTAAAGTCACAATAAGACTGAGGAGATCCTTTGCATCCTCCAGATCTCAGGGGCTGAGACTGTAGATGTGGATCATCACACTTGTTATGGGGTACTGGAACTGAAACACCTGGTTCATGGCTGCTGGGCAGCAATACTAGACAGTATATTCACTCAGCTACATCCCTAGCCCTGGTGTCTGTATTCACTGCTGACCTCTGGCACTTTTAGAAGCAGGTCATAAATTCTGTGATGACAGTAGCAATACCTCTGTGTCTTGATAATCGGCCCTATGACAGCATTTGAATCTGACAAATGATACTTACAATTAATTGCTCTGTCATTAGTCCAGCCATTCCGTCCTTCCTGGAAATTGAAAGCATTACTAACAATCACTTGAAGCTTTAAAAAAATCCACACTTCTAACACATCGATGGTAGCTCCAGGCTTCTTAGACTTTAGCTCCCATATTGAGAATTAATTCCTTTAGCTCCATATTTTGCTAAGTAGTGCTAAACAAATATAGCTGAATAGTGAAAGTTCTGGATCTAATCTACTCTAGTCATGATTGCTCAGAGGTATGGAATTCAATGTCTGAACTTAAAGTTTTCACCTCTATAATGGGAAGAATATCAACAGCTATCTGTATCTGAGAAACCAGAGGGAAAAATTTATCATAAGTGACAGAAATATCAACTGTTATCATGTTTCTCTGGTCTACAGAGATATTAGAATTCTTTTTGTAATGAAGGAATTCACTGATTGAACATTATTTATTTTGTACTAATGTTTTGTGTAGAATTAATAACCTGCAGTTTCAGGACAGCAGGATTCAAGACAGGAAAAAGGCAGAGACAGAAGTGGAAACAGAATTTAATAAGCAGTGCTGAACTATATCTCAGAGTCCATGCCTAGGGTCAGCTCCCACCCTTGGTGAATCTGACATAGTTTGAAGATGAAAACACATTCTTTGTTTCCAGAAATCCCCAAGGACATTTGAGTTAGGAGTTCCTTTTAAAGTTGTTTTGAATGCATTGTAGTGTGTGTGTGTGTGTGTGTGTGTGTGTGTGTGTGTGTCTGCCTGTGTGTTTGGCATTTCTCCTTCTGAGAAATTTAAAGCAAACCTTAGTGCCTTTTCTCCCTTTATTTATTTCTTTTGAATTTGTTTTGAAATTTTCTGTGATATTTTAGATGTGATGGGAGGAAATACAAGTTGGCTCCAATTCCAGTGGCCTTATCAGTCAATTTGAAGACAGATATATTTTTTTTGTGAGAGAAATCTTTAAGATAAAAATTTAAGATTGCTTCAACTTTTCATATCTTACCAAAGCAGTGTTTTTAATCCTTGCTAAATGCAGTTCATTTCAAGTAGTTAAGAATGTCTCAAATTAATTCTCTGACACCAAATAAACAACCCAAATATCTGATTAAGGAGTATAGCCTTTTTAATACAGAGAAAAAGATAGATTTTCTTTTGATTAACCAAGCAACCAATTAATCACATATAAAATTCTCTATAGCACACCTTCTGAGGTCTTAGACTTGATTTGGGTATACGAGAAACAAAGGGGGGAAACCAAGACTGATAATATTGATTACTTGAAAAAGAAATTTATGATGGACCCAAACTTTTCCTGAGTCTATGCTAGGTGACTCAAGATAAGACATAGAAACGGGAAGTCACTTTCTCATCTCTACCTAGGTACAGGAGCGGAAGGACTTCAAATATCTTCCTGTGAATCTCGTGCTATGCTTCAAAATTCATAAATAGCAGTCCGTGTGTGCAGATGAAACAAAACCCCACGTCAGATAGACATTTACTACCCTCTCTCGCCCATTGAAACTCTGATGACAAATTTTTTGCATGTGCAGAGGCACCCAGGACCCCAACCAGCAATTTATGATGGGTTCACCTCATCTTTTTGATACTTTATAGTCTTCCTGTGATCAAAGGCTATGAACATTGTCCTCCCTACATCCTTTCTGGTTAGACTTAAGCCCCGCTTCCCAGTTCCTATGACTTCTAGTTTTTATCTACATTTATATCCTGTTTCTCCTTGTTTTCCTCATGGCTTGGTTTATACTTCTTATACTTATTGTTTCTCTCTTTACCCTTTCTATAACCTTATCTAAGCTTTCAATCCCAATCTTTTGACACTTTCTTCACTCTCAGCGTTCTCTAATAGCCCCATTAAAACAGCTAGCAAATACTGTTAACAAGTATGACTTTAACCTCCCTATATCCACAATCTGGTCAGGTCTTATGCCTATTTGCTATATTATGAACCACAGGGATACCCTCTTCACAGGAATCAGCTTGATGGCTATAACACAACCCAGTAGATTGTCTTCAATTTATGTGAACAGTACAGTTCTGATTACACTTTTTTTAAGTAGAAAATGTTTATGCCACACTTTCTCTGAGAGTCTTTAGTGGTGCCCTGATTATACTTTTGAAAAGCATAGGTCTTCAAGCTTCATTTTTCATCTTATCTTCACCATGTGGGCCATTTACAGGCAATACTAAGTCCCTTTACAGTGTCTGGAGATGGCAGGTCTTCTCCTCATTCCATGCCTGCTTGCATTATGTTTCTCTGTCTAGAACAGTGTCCCTAAATTCTGCATTCTACACATCCTCAGGTTTAACCATGTATGAACAGATGTAGGCATTTGAGCTCACCTTCACTATCCATGCTGAAGCATGAACCTGTTTTTCCCGAGCATGTTCTTTACAGCATTCCAGGCACCTATTAGCAGTACTTACACTTTTCTCACAAGACTCATTTACTAAGTTCTTTTCTCCTCTATACCATGGTAACTTGGAGGTCATTCATAGCATCTTGCATGCAACAGAAAGAACAATGGATACTCATCTAAGAACTGTGTGTCTAGTAGACACAGATCTTTATGTCAAAATTACAAAGCTGTGTAGTGCCCTTCTCTAGAGGAATTAAACTACCTTGTAGTTTTAAGCTTTATCCATGACTTTTTCTGGCTCATCAGTCAGTTGAACCTGGAAAGAAGGATTGCTCAAAAGCAGATGTGAAATAATTAACTCCAAATCACTTTTCTTTTTTTCTGTTTTCTTTTTTTTTTTTGTGTGTGTGTGTTTGTCTTGTCCTGAGTGTTCCATAAAATTCCATGTAGGATGCATCTTTCCTAGAAGGAGTCTAAGTAGTGCCATATAGAAGTAAATCCCTACCACTGAGTCCAGTCTTCTGAGGATGTCCACGGTTGAGCACAGAGCTGTTTACATGTACTAAAAACTCACAAGCCTTATCTTGCAGTGTTTTTCGTTCTGATAGGATGGTAGGAAGTCTGTTTCTATCTCCATATCTCAAGCTCATTCTCGTACTATTTCCTTCCTGCAGTTCCGGTTTGAGTGCTCTCACAGGCTCATGTTTTAAATGAATGCTTTCTAGTTGGTGTTACCATTTGGGAGACTATGGAAGAAGCTGTGGGTGGGTGCAAGTCACAGTTAAGTCATTGAAAATTCTCTAGGTCCTGGTTTTGGTTGTCTGCTTTCTGGTCCATCTGAATGTGACTAGCCCATTGCACATTCTCCTCCTTCACAATGAATTGAAAACAAGGCAAAACAAATGTTTCCTCTGTTTCTACAAGTAGTATAGTACCAGTAACATAAAAATCTCTAGTGCAGTGCGTGCACCTCTGGTGAAAAATGGAAGAGCTACAGGACAAGGAAGCTTTATTTTGTAGCCAGAGATGCCCTTAAGAAAAGATTTGATCCATTCTGCATAGTCCTTTCAGAACTTCCCACCTCATATGAAGTATAACATTCTGCAAGATTCACATCTCAAGGAACTCATATTCTTTCCATTTGAAAAGTAACCTCCTTGGGATGTTCAGGCAGCAACTGACCAATGCAGATGTGGATGCTTGAAGCCAACTATCAGACTGAGCTCAGGGACCCTGGTGAGGGAGCTGGTGGAAGGACTGGAGGAGCTGAGCGGACTGCAACCCCATAGGCAGAACAGCATCAGCTGGTTGGACCACACAGTGCTCCCAGGGAATAGACTAAGGAGTGTACAGGGAGGGATCCACACCTCCAGATAAATAGATAACAGAGGACGCCCTTGTTTGATATCAGTGGGAGGGGAGGCTCTTGGTTCTGTGGAAGTTTGATGCCCCAACATGGGAGGATTGCTGAGGAGGTAAGGCTGGAGAGGGTGGGTGGTTGAGGGAGCACCCTCACTGAGGCAAAGGGGAGGTAGGAGAGGGAGGTTGTGGGATGAGGTGGGGCTTGAGGAGGGGTAACCAGGACGTGGGATATCATTTGAGATGTAAACAAAAAGAATGATTAATAAAAAATGAAAATAAATTTAAATTAAAAAAAAAAACAAGAAAAGTAACCTGTCTGTACAGATGTCTGTCAACTTCCTTTATTTTTCTTATTAATTTTGTGAAATTCTGCACTTTATTTAGGTAACTCTAAATAAAGATATATGCTGTAAAATTAAAGATGAGAAAAAAAGAACTCACAGAGTTAAAACTACAGAGAACTCAGATAGATTTGGCAGTGGGAAAAAATGAAATGAATTGAAAATTTTCATTCAATCCTGAATGAAAGTATAGAAAGAAAAAATGATCCTGATAATGATCTAATAAACACCTAGAGCAGACCTATAAACCAGACATTGGGGCTGAATTTGGACCGCATCCAAAATAAAGCAATTAACATAAAAGAAATGAAGTAGCTCTCCTTGTATTAAAAGAAAAGACTTGACTTTAAGGTTTAACATAAAGCCCAGGCCCTTAAGCTGACAAGCATTTACCTATCAAGAAATTCAGCGCCAGAGAATGAATTGTGCCTGTGGACAGCTTTGCTCTAATAATAACAACCATAGCAGGAAAGGAAAAGACAGATGAACCCAACTTCTCAGCCTTTTACCATTTCTCCTCCTGATTCCTCTTGCTTATTTTGAGCATCGACAAAATGGCACAGTGGTTATCATAGATCTTTGCATAGCATTGATTCAAGCTTGCGTTGAAAAGAGCCTGCTGCTGGGTAGTCACCTGTATCCCCAGCTCAAACCTGCCTCTTCCTCTGAGCCTTCAATCTTGCATATCTCCGAGATGAGCATTTATCTTCCTTTGCATCCACAATTCCTCTCCCTTGTCAGTCTAGCAGGTGTTCTTTTCAGATTGCTTTCGTTCCTCATTACTCATCTCGGACCCTTTCTACTTTCGTGTCCATTTTTGTGCTTTCCCCTTTCCTGATATGTACCTCAAGCATCGAGTCTCTCCATTTCTCGGAAATGTTTGGTATTATTTGTCTACGGTTATTTCCTCAGCTAAAGGAGGCCTTAGAAAATACACCTGCTCAGCTTGCTTGCTTTCTAAGGGCATGCATGTTCTCTATGCTTAGAGGTAGAAAATCACGACTGTGTCGTTATGCTATTGTTGTTTGTTTGTTTTGTTTCTGTCTTCACTCCTGCTCAAAGCCAGATGAAACCATCCTTCTTTTGTGACCATCTTCGGCTCTAAATCATACTACATCTTCTTCCTTTTCAGAAATAAGTTCAATTTAGACTTTCAAAACTCTGTCTTTAATTCTGTAACAAAAATTTTGACAAGTTCTGACCCCTTTAGGATTTATTTGCTTGTAGCCACTTGCTGGTGTGGAGAATCCCACAGAAGAATTTAAGCAAGTGTGCAAATTCAGTTGTACATGCATTTAAAATAGATTGTCATGGAGATGGTCTGGAGACATTACTTTCAAAGTAATTCAAAGCCTCCCCACGACACGTTTTCCTGTTGTTATACCAGCAACTTTGGAAGTATGCAAGGCATGCCTATCACATGTAGACCTAGAGGAAGGCTAGTGTCTTTTGCAGAGGCATGTATGGGATGAAGACTCCAATTCTGGACTGTTCCATATTCCACTGTCCTCCAAATAGTTAATAACAACAAAAATATCTCAGGCAATTTACATGTCATATGTCACATGGAAACACAGAAGGTACTTGTTTCCAAAGAAATTCTGTTAGAAAGAAACTTACAGAAAAATCCGTGTCCCTTTATCCCCAAAGGTTTTCACTTTGGGCAAATTTTTTGGTTGTGAGCTCAGTCTTTAACAGCTGAGCCATCTCTCCAGCCCAAACAGATACTGGGCAAATTTTTATATTTATGTGTTATTGTTATAGAGGTTAGAAGTTTAAGCTGTATTTATTGTCCATTCTATCATTATAAAATGTTAAAAACTCGTTAAATAAAGCATTATGTACATGCTAAAAATCAAGACAAATTATCTGCCTTTCCAAATTATGGATATTTTTGTAACAGTGTGGTACATAACTACCACACGGCATATATGTATATGTGGGTGTATGTATATGTATAGAACATTATGCCATGTTTTGTGGAATTTATAGAATTTGCAAGAAAATATGCAGAGGGGTGAAAGCAGGTTCAGAGGGCAGAAACATGAATGGATTTCTGAACCTCATAGTGATAGCAGTCTGTCTATTAGAGTTTCCAAATATTGCCTGTCTTTATATCCAGTTTTAATTGGGAGGTTTATCTTCCCGTTTGACCAATACTATAATAGTGCCCTCATCTTGTAAACTCTATTCCCTATCTTTTGATATAAATGTATGCAGTAGCATGAACTGACTGAGCACAAAGTTCTCTCTATTTTAAAGTAAAGATTTCCAATTATTTTTCCTTCTTCTGTAGGTGTAAGTAAATATTCAGGGGGTGGAGTGGAAGCAGTTTGTACATAGCCTGCTTCTGGAATGAGCTTTTCATCATTCAGGATTTCTGGCTGCTCTATGTGGTATCACCTCCACCCCAGACACTTTCTATTCCTTCGTATTGCTATTAGCAATTGATTTTGTTGATGCACAAGAATACTATTTCAAAATGCATTCCTCTTCCTAGCCAATATCTCCCTGAGTTCAGTTTTCCCAGGCAGTAACTTGCTTCAGAGCTGGGGTTTCTCTGCTAGGCCATTTGATTTATAGCTACTGTATAACACTTTTAAAAGGCTCCTTCCCACTTTCTTGCACATTAGCACATAGTGTTTAGCTTCCTATTGATGGGAGTTCACACACACACACACACACACACACACACACGGAGAGAGACAGAGAGAGAAAGAGAGAGAGAGAGAGAGAGAGAGAGAGAGAGAGAGAGAGAGAGAGAGAGAGAGAGAGAGAGAGGCAGAGAAACAGAGACAGAAAGAGAGGTTCTGTCTATGTAGGCTAGACAGCATTGATTCCTAATATTATTCAGCCTCTGCTTTCTAAGCTAGGATATAAGGTAGGTGCCAGAGTACCTGGCTATGTCATTCAGATCTCACTGGATTAATCAATCCAACAAAAGCTTTTCTTGCTGTCATTCTTCAGTTGACTGTCAGATTGTTTTAGTTTTTACAAAAATAATACATTTGATCAAAAGTTATTACAGTATTATAAATGGATCTGAGTCCATCTTTCTCTGAAATGTTGACAGGATATTTGTTACAGTTGATTTTTTTTTTTATTTTTGGTGTGTGCATTTATTTATCTCTAAAGTTTATGGAACAGAGAGATTTGCTCTTTTGTTCTTCTCAGACTCCCTTTCTCATCAGATTTAATCTTAGGAAGAACATTCCCTATACATCTGAGAAGTTGGTGAGGTGCATATGGATTTACAGAAACCTCAGCTGAATTCAAACTTTCTGCCTTTGATAGTGCTGTTTTAGAATCTGGGGCCCTTCCTTTCAAAGTTGGAGGGTGATAATTTCCCCTTCCCTCTTCAGGTGAATGCTTTCTACAAGCAACAAGAGTGAGTAGCAGACCAGAAAGTGGGTGGACACTATTTATACTTTATACTGGCATAGAAGGCATAGATGCTATTCTAGATTATGTTGTCCTTATGGACAGTAGAGTCCACTGTTCAGACTTCCTTCATGGAATTTTGTTCCCAGATAGGAAAAGTGTAACATTTTCTTTAAAACATACACATGAAGATTACATGAATTTATTGATATAAATTAAACTATTTATAAAAGAAATACATGCAAACTCATACGTACAAACAGACACACACACACAGAGAGAGAGAGAGAGAGAGAGAGAGAGAGAGAGAGAGAGAGAGAGAATTAAAAGCTTGAGCTTGACAAGTGAATAAGGGACCTTGCTGCCCAAGCATCCAAGCATGAAGGCCTGATTTAAAGAACAAACAAACAAACAAACAAAAAGAAGCAACTATCCCCCAAAAGCACTAGACCAGTTTATGACTGCAACTTCAGCATTGTGGAAGATGAAGAAATAGTTGTATTGCTGGAGCTACTGGACACCAACAAATCTCCAGGTAAAATAAGAAGTAATTTGTTAAGGACATAAGAAGATAGCCATAGAATAAGATACCTGCCATCCTTTTCTAGTCTCTGTACATGTACACATGAACATGTAATAACATACAGACACACACAGATAAACACATGAGCACATATATGCAGATACTACTTACCCTCATACATGTAGATTCACATATGTACATAAACACAAGCAGATACATAAACTACATATAAATGCATATAAATATGCATATATATGTATGAGTGAGAAATGTCTCACTGTGAAAATCCTTATCGTACAAATATGAGGGTCTGAGTTCCAAGTCCAGGTTCCTTGAACATAGTAAGACTAATAACTGGATCCTGGGAACTTTCTGGCTAGCCAACATACACAAAACAGTTAATGATGATAAAAGATATCCACAGAAAAGCAAGCATGAATGAGTGCACCCACATACATGTGAACACGCATACAAATGCACACGTGCGCACACACACAATGCATTTAATGTTGTATGTGTTCAATAAAGCTTTCAAAGTATAGGGAAAATAGTTTCTGAAAACCACACTGAGTGCCCATTTTTGTTTTAATGGTTTGGAAAGATTGATCATAGGAGAATATTTTACAAAGTTTAGAACAGCTTACTAATTCACATTTTCTAAAATAAATAGTTCATTTTATTTACAATACTGATAAAACTGTTATTTCACTTTTTGGCTTTGTGAAATACTTAAAGGTATTATCAAACAGCACTGATAGGTGCCTGTGCACCACTTACCAACAAATATATTCTACCCAAAAGATTCTGCTTGCCAGGCATGTGAATATCCAGGTTGTTTCTAGCCATAACCTATTCTTAAGACTATAACTTTTATACACTTGGCCACCTCTGCAAAAATACGGAACAGACAAATTTACATAGAATTAATTCATCAACACACATGTGTTTTTTTACACTGATAATAATTAATACCAGTAATATTAAAAATGGCTACTTGAAATTCTGACATATTGTTGTTCATTTAGTTTTGCTAATTTATTTAAAATATTACCTTTTTTTAGTCTGTTACCAGCATTGTTATTATTTAGAGTATATTTTACTTATTTTATTTGAAAATTCTCTTCATTTAATCTAATATTACCTTCATATTATTTTGTAATTGACTTCAACAGCTTTTTACATATTCCGATGTCCATCATTTGCTCATTAAATTATTATGCACATTTCTCTAAATATATATTTGCTGTTGAATTTGCTTTTAGTGCTTTTTGCCAACATGTGGTTTCCATTTGTATATGCCAATCATTTCCTTGAATCTCGCAGAGGAGGAAAGGTGTCTTTGCAGAACACTTCAAGTAAAAATAGATGCCATTCTAATAATAATTAAAAGTATACATTATCATTTTCAAGATATGAAACTGTGAGCTCCCTTTCATAATAATTACAATATTATAAGAATAAATTCTACACGTAGAAGTCTAAAAATAACTCTTTGCCCTAAAGCCAGGCTTAAACCATCCACAAAAGCCTCTACTGTGTGGGCTGGGCAGGGTTTCAGGGGTGAGTTTAGTGACTGGCTTGAATATAACTATTACACTTCAAAATTAATACATTCAGTGTTGGCCTCCCTTCGGGGTTGACTGTAAACAGCACTGCATCCCTGCAGGCAACTGATTTTGCCACAAAACCATGGATTAGTCAGAATTTGATTACTGTGTACAAAGGTTATATGGTGAATAAAATAGTGAATGCTGCTAAATTGCTATTGTCCTCAATTCAGAAGAACACAAAAGTAGCAGGTCGACAGCTTCCGAGGTACAGGACTTGTGCACCATGTCCCCAGAGAAAGCCTGAACGACAAAAGACACTGACATGTGGGTTTGCTCTCTAAATGTTGAGTTAATCCTGTTCATATTTGTTTTTAGGCTACCAAATCAAAGAAAATAATAATAATCGTGGGTCCAGACTTCCCTTATTTTAAGCTCTTGAGATAAATTATTTATTCTCCACGAACGTTTCCCAACTCAGTTCCGCAGGAATACAAAGCTAAGGCAAGGGAGTAGACCCTAATTCATATTTATGCATACTTAGAAAATTACACTGTTCCCTGAAGAACAAAACACAATTGAGTTTGTCTTGGAGCATAATACGAATATATGCTTACCATCCTTTGGGGAACACTTACTATTTTTGTTGAACTAAGCCCACAAAAATTAAGTAATTTTAACAAATTCATCTTGTAAGATAATTATACCTTTAAAGCAATCATCTTTAAAGACTAAGTAGTAAATTTTTAATATTTTATGTTTTGCAAAATTTCAGAAAATTACAAAAAAAGAATGAAAATTCAAGAAATTACATGTTATTTGCTTACTTATATACTCATCTCTTTGGTAGACTGGGCTGTCGGGTGGAGAAATCTCTTCTCAGACAGAATTAGGATAACATTTGTAGGTTTGTAGGTGGTGTTTTCTCCTTCTGGACAAACTCAAGATACGTTTGATAAATAAATAATGGACATTGTGTTTTCTCACATCTTATAATTTTATGCATTTAGAACCCCCCCAATCTCTCTCTCTCTCTCACTCTCTCTCTCTCTCTATCTCTCTCTGTGCATGTATATGTTTAAGCTAGAGGATCATTTCAGACAACTTTCCTAAATTCCTGTCTACCCTGTTTTTGTTTTTGTTTGGTTTGGTTTTTTGTTTGTGCTTTTTTGCTTTTTTTTAGATGGGGCCTCTTGCAGGCTTAAACTACCTGATTTGTCAGGAAGCCTCAGTGATTCATCTGCTTAAATGTCTCTGGGATACCAGTTTTGTTTCCTTTGCTTTTATTTTCCTTTTCCTTTGGAGGTTATAGTATATCATTAATCCTTCCCTTTACTCTCTCCAATTATTCCCATATACTCCTCCCATTGACTTTCAAATTCATGCCCTATTTTTCATTAATTGTTACTGAATGTATATGTGTATATACATGTGTTATGTAAATTTTTTTACATTCTATTAATTTAATTACACACACACACACACACACACACACACACACACACACACATATATATATATATATATATATATATATATTCCTAGATATAACACAATTTGTGTATTTGATATCACTGGTTTGTATATTTCCTGGGATGATCATTGGTATTGGATAATCCATTCATTTGTTCTTCCAAAGGGATGAACAGTTTTTCCATTCTGCATTTCTCAGTTGGCTATAATTCTTTCATGTTCCCTCCCCTGTTCATGTTAACATATCTACTCCTGTTGTCCTTGTTCTGCTAAGGTTTGGGGCATCATATTGGTGAGATTATTTAGACATAGTTTTTGACATTACTAGGAGACACAAATTCACAGGAAATACTCTGATCATATGGTTCTTTCAATCTGTCTCTTCTTCCACGATATTCTTTGAGGTTTCAATGTGGGAGAGTTTTGCTGATGTAGAGAGGCCTGCAGATGTAGTACATTTGTGACTAGTTTCCATTATTTTACATTTTAATCATTTGTACTTTTCTGTGATGGTGATACTAAGCAGATTCCCCAGGTCCCTCCCTCCTAAGAGTAAACAGTAAGGTGCTAAAGGGCACTCTCAGAGAAGTCAACTTGGAAAGAAGATTCTCACATAAGCCTAAACTAAACAGACAATGTGACTGGAAAAAGCAGAAACCAACTGAGTTTCCTGGAAGAGGTTTAGACCAGAGTCACTTGGAAAAGACATTCTCCAATCTGTTCACCTGCTGGCTGTGTAGTGTGGTCCACATTCCCAGTCATTATGAGCTGCTATCCATTTTCGGACTAACTCTGGAATGCAGCTCTGTGTGACTGATTTCTGCTTTTGTAAGTAACTGCTCATCTAAATTCCTGTAAGCAACCTCAGTAAAACTCATTGTTTCATCAAGTTGTACTTTAGTTTGTCCTGGGATCCCTACCAGGGGAGACTAGCTATGAATAGATATGTGTGTCATCTTTCCAGGAATATCTTGACACACAACAGCAATCTATACCTGAGACCAAAACCAGCGGCACATAAAAGGAAAGGGTGGCTAGATATACAATACAGTATAATACAGTACAGTACAATACAATACAATACAGTACAGTACAATACAGTTCAGTACAATACAATACAATACAGTACAGTACAGTATAATACAATACAGTACAGTACATTACAATACAGTACAGTACAATACAATACAATACAGTACAGTACAATACAACACAGTACAGTACAGTACAGTACAGTACAATACAATACAGTATAATACAATACAATACAGTACAATACAACACAGTGCAATACAACACAGTACAATAAAATACAGTACAACACAGTACAATACAATACAGTACAGTACAATACAATACAATATAATACAGTACAGTACAATACAATACAATACAGTACAATACAGTACAGTAGAATACAATATAATTCCATACAATACAATACAGTATAATACAATACAGTACAATACAACACAGTACAATACAACACAGTACAATACAATACAGTGCAGTACAATACAATACAGTACAATACAATACAGTACAGTACAATACAATACAGTACAATACAATACAGTACAATACAATACAATACAATACAGTACAGTACAATACAATACAATACAATTTTTGAGGTAATCTAGTTTTTTAAAATATGTTACCAGCCTAAGAGGAGAATTTTTGTTTAGATTGAAATTATATATAGCTACAATAACTTGTGTGTGCCAGAATTATTGTTGTTGTTGTAGTTGTTATTATTATTATTATTACCATTATTAATTATGTTCTAAGCATTCTGGAGGTTAAACTCAGATCCCCTTGCTTGGAAAGCCAGCACTTTAATCTACAGAGCCATCTCCCCAGCCCAGATAGTTTATATTTCTAAGTTAAGTATTCTCAATGAAATAGTGTATAGAAGAAAATTACTAAAACAACACAGAGAAAAATAAGAACTCTTGGAGGGTTCTTCTCAACTTCCTTTACACACACACACAAACACACACACACAAACACACACATGTATACACACACACACACACGCACACATACACACATACCCACCTCCATAATTCAATATAGTCAAATCCAGAGAATAAAATGAATCCTAGAGACACTAATACTTTGAAGCAGAGGATTTTAAAAGTCATCTGACATTTTGGCACTTATTAAGGGCTATTTCTAAGTTGCAGATGCTATGATCTGACCACTGTAAGAGTGATTATGAAATACTATGGAGATAGTGGCTTTGTCCATCTTTCCTCATGTTTCTCAATTGTCTACATCCTCTGCTATTTGCATGTCCAGGTTCATTTTGAAGTTCTACCTATTACATGTGACCAGAGACCACTGGGAAGCTACTCACCTCGAGAGAGATGTCTACTGTGATGCTGTGATCTGTCACAAGAATCTATAGTGACAGAAAGACATGTGCCTAGTATATGAAAAAAGACATACCTTTCATCCCTCCTTCCTCAAGGCAGAGAAACTTCCCTCTTGTATTTCATAATATGGTAGCATCAGTGCCATCAAGGACCTCATTTGTTCTACCACAGAACTTATCCTTCCTCTTCTTAGGTTTCATGTTTAAAACAGTCCCTATCCTGTGATGGTAACACCGTCTTCAAGAAGGAGAGGCAGGAGAAAGAGGGACAAGGGAGGGCTGGAAAGATGGCTCAGCGGTTAAGAGCACCAACTGCTCTTATGAAGGTCCTGAGTTCAAATCCTAGCAACCACATGGTGACTCACAATCACCCGTAATGAGATCTGATGCCCTCTACTGGTGTGTCTGAAGACAGCTACAGTGTACTCACATATAATAAAATAAATCTTAAAAAAAAAACAGAGAGAGGAACAAGGGAAAGTCAGGACACGGGGGTTTGGTTCATGAGAACTTCAGTCTCAGACCCCAGGAATCCCTCAGCAGGCTTCTCCAAGCCACATTTCTGTTCATGGGGACAAACCTCACAGAGCTGCCAAATTCGTTGAATTTTTATCAAACAGCACATAAATAAATAAACATCTGTGAGTCTGCATGGCTCTCAGTGACTTATGTGACCCTCATTGCTCCCATTTTACTTCACTCTCCTCTTGTCTTTCCCAAAACATAGGAGGAGGGAAGTGTATTTGCACACCACAGGTACTAAGTGATCCGCCTGTTTGCCTAACCTCAAGTGACAAAGTGCTGGTCCTCATATATCACAGCCTTGCTCAGGGAGGATTAGGTCACACTGGCCAGGGGTTTTGCTAATAAGATCATGCATAATCAATAAGGGTCAGCTGACATCTTGTCAACTCCATCACTGTCAGTGGGGAGGGAGCTGAGGTAAGGCAGTGACAAGGGTAAGCCTGTCAGACACCCAGAACATGAACAGATGGCCAGCATTGGATGCCGCCCCTCTTCACAAAGACAGCTCTTAGAGAAGAATAGGTTCATGCATTCATTCATAGATTCATTCCTTTGTCCATTCCACATATAGCTATGGATGTGTCAGGTAGAATTGGTACTGTTCTTGCAGCAGAGGAGGGATGACAGAAAACAGGACTTCGCGCACTTAGAACTTCTACATTTCACAGGGCATGATGACAGGGAGAAAAAAAAGATAAACAAAGAGCACAGGATAAAATAGAAAGAGAAAACAATGAGAGAAGTGGATGATGAGGCAAAAGGAGGCAAGAACCAGGAAATAATGTTTCTAGTATTGAGAAATAAAGCAGTATTAGTAGAGGATTTTAGAAATTGTCTAACCAAGTGACTGTGGGGAATCTACCTAAAGGAAGGGAGAAATTGTGGAGACCTGTTGATGGTAAACAGTGGTTCTATGACAGATGTACATACATGACTTTCAAGAATAACACCAGAGCTGTGGGAGGCTGCAGTATCAGAAAGACAGAGCATGAGATAGGGCGTGAAAAAGAGTTTTGCCTTAAAGGAAATATTCCTGGGAATGACATGAGAACCTTCTGTAGTGTGTATCCAGAAGGAATTATGTTTTTACTTCACCATCTGACACTATAATAAGACAGTATTCTGCATGAGGTATAAAAGCTGAAGAGGAAGGAATGAGAGAAGAATGGAAGAATGGCAGAAGGAGCTGCACATACCTATTTATCACATACATGGCTACTTTGTGATAAACTTTCTTGTAGCAGGACAAACTTAAGTATTAACATTGGAAAGTTTTCAGAAGATGTATAACATTGAGTGCATATTTAAATTATTATTTACATAGAAGAAATAGAAGTTTTATGTCAATTCCTTTCTTTTAATTTTGAATTCCATTACAAAAGAGTCATGCATTTCTGGCTTCTACTCTGATATATTCAGATGTGACTAGATATCTATCAACCCCTAAACAGTCCAGGAGCAAAGATTTACCATCCAAGTGATACACACACATACATACAGGCAACCCTCCCCCAAACACACACAAAATATATAAATCTTGTAACATCAGAAGATGTACCCATAAAATTTAACCAACATGACTGCCAAAGTATTAGCTGAACAAAGATGGCAGTGATGGACATAACAAAACAGGATAGAGAAAAGCCTATGAGACCTCAATCCTATACAAAGAACTACAGACTCCCACATAAAGCTGGGAGTTGATGTAATGGTAATCTGTAGGGAAGAGCACACAAATTATTTGGCAGTACTGCTTCATAGACACAGGTTATATTTATGAATACGTATGTATATACAAATGCATTTATCTATACAATATCAATTGATGATAAAGAAAATGGCCATAAATTTGGAGAGTGGAAAGAGGTGTGTAGAGAAAATATCTTATGTCTTTATGGGTGTGTCAGCTGTCAATAATAAATCTGATGACCTATGGCTTAGGCAGAAAATAGAAGGTGAGTCATCTGAGAGGTAGAGAGAATTCTGGGATAGAACCAAGCACAAGGAGATTGGCCTAGGAAGATATGAAGAGACAGAAGCATGGTACCTGAGCACAGGTAACAAATCACATAGCAGAATGTAGATTAACATAAATGCTTTATCTTAAATTAAGATTCTCGTCAGAGAAGAGCCTAACTATATGGCCAAGGTATTTGTAAATATATTTTGTGTCTGACAATAATTTTTGACCTGGGAAGAAGAATCAGGACCTAACTTCCACAGGAGAGCATAAGAGGAATTATAAGGAGGAAAGAGAAGAGGGAATGATTATAATTAATAACCTCATATATAAAAATAGAATATTAAAAGAACCATCATGTAACTTTGGTGACCTAGATAGAAAACTTGCATTCATAATTTTGAGCTGTGTGAAGGCATCAAGATCTGTGGGCTAGAAGACAATGCCAGGAAACTTGATAAAGTTGAGTGGGTTTGGAAGCCCTGGACCCTCATACCAGAGGATGGCAGTTGCTTATCTGCTCCTCAAACGAGTCCCTGTAATAACAGCACTCCATGAAAAGAATTGTAGCAGTCATACAGGAGCAGCACCCTAAACCCCTCCACATGCAGATGAGGCATACCTAACATCTCACATGAAGCCAATAAAAAGCATCTGCTATTAGACCCCATCCCACCACAAAATGTATGTAAGATCCTATCCAGAAGGAATAATGGTGTGAGAATTACCCTGTCATGAACTGTGTGAGAGCTTCTGTCACATAAGAGCTATAACACTTACTGGGGAAGAGGGCAGCTGGAAGCTTCACGGGCTAACCATCATCACTTCCTGCCCATTGGTCCAACCTAGCCACCACACTGCATCTGTTAGCTGGCTTTGGGCAGCCTCTCACTTCTTTGAGTGGGCTCCCCTCTCCCCTTCAGAGAGTGCAACTTCTTGACAGCTTTGGTTGGGCCAGAGCTCCCACAGATATCCACAAATATCCAGTATACAGACCAGCAGAGACCCACCATAGATCTGAGCTCAAGAGATGGCTCAGTGGATAAAGTGTTGGTGAAAGACTCTGGAACCCAATTTTCTATTCCTAACATAAAATATCTGCAGGGACAATAAATAAAAGCACTGTTGGGCTAAGACAGATGATCTGTGGGACTTGCTGATCAGTCACATAGTTAACAAAATCATGTTCTACTTGATGGTAACATATTGTCATTAAAATAAGATAGAAAGAAATTGAAGAAGACAGCTTGATATTTGTGTCTTCAACTTGATGGCAAATGTCTGTATAGATACCAAACAGACACACAGACATCTATATACCCCCAGTATTCACAAAGAGATTAGACAAATGGAAGAAATCTTTTTCTCATTACAGTTCCATTGTGATTATTTTGGAAGGATTCCTTCTCTCCATGTGGCCAGTCCACCCCATTAATACATTTTCAAGTATTTTAAGCACTTAGGTATACACCTAACTTCAACATCCCATCTTTCTGTTGTGTCTGGTCACGATCTGCATATTTGGCTCCATCAGAATAATGACAGTCATCAGACACTCATCAAACCTTTCAATTAAATGCAATATTTCCTGTTTTTTTCACAGTACTAGCATTTCATGACTACTGTTGATAACATCCTTGCTTCAATTTATGGCATATTTTATATTCTTAAAAACAGACCTTTTAAAATGTGCATTAACTTTGTGAGATTCTGCTTCCCACATATACCCTGAGGAATCCTTCTTATCTGAATATGTTATAATCAGTAGACTTTAAATGCTTGCTGATTTCATTTTTATATGTCATACTTGACTCCGTCCTCAGGAAAGGTCTAGAGAAGGCTTATTGTGGTTACTTAGTCACAAAGGGAGCTGTTCATTCAGGACATAAATATGCATGTGTATGTGCGTGTGTGCATGCATTTGTGCATGGTGTGTGTGTGTGTGTGTGTTTATATATATATGCATATACATATCAGATTTACATTATGATTTCATCAGTTGAAAAACTTTTAGAAATGTGAAGAAAAAAATGTATTTTTCCTACAGTTTCATAACCTGTAAGTCACTTGCCATTAGCAAACTAACCATGAATCTCTAGAAACCTGGCCACTGAGAGACTCTTCTGATAGTATGTAGGTTTACCTTAGTGGTTATACTCCAAAGAACACTTATGACATTCACTTTGAGGGTCTGTTGGTTTGTCCAACAACTCTAGCTAGGCATTGATTTCTGAAGCGTGCTCCCCGTGAATTTGACTCAATTCAGTGAGAAGCAGGAAGTACTTAGCCCTGTCTTCACCGCAGTCAAGAGGTAAGAGCTGAAGAATACACAGCCTCCAGGATTGTTTGAATGACTCATGAAAAAATATTGCCTGTTCTCTGGTAATAATAAGACCTGGATCAAAAATCTGCTAATCAGTTTGCCTTTTAATTTTAGAATTATTAACATTTTCTGTGTTCTTGAATTAGGACAGGATGTTCTAGGAGGAGACGATGGTAGATTGTGCCTTTTCTAAGCCAATGAGCAGATGTTTACCCTGATGACTCAGAGTAATACTGCAGTTTTCGGCTGGCACAAGTTTGATATGATATATTTCATCTGAGGACATTCTTGATAATACGGTGAGAATAGACTGTAAGGAGAGAAAGGTAAGACCAAGAAGAGCAATTGGGAACTTTGTCAGTTCATAAGCATGACATTAAATTGGAGAGATGATGTGAAAGACATGAAAAAAGATGTCTTCTGAACAGGCAATGAGGGACAGAGGGAAAATTTGAGAATCAAGACTATAATTAGGGAAGAAAATTCAGTCAATTCAGTAATAGTTTATAGGAAATACCAAATAACATTATATATATATATCTATATATATATATATATATATATATATATATATATATATATATATCCCCCCAACTAACATGGAATACATATGTTAAAAAGAACAGCTTACTACTGTATTGAAAGACTGGCATATATGACATGATAATCCATGTTTAGAATGAATAAAGAAACGTCAATAAATCTAAACCATTTTTAAATATTTGCATTATTGATTACATATTTGCTTGTGTTAAATTTTGGATTCTGTAAAACAAAACATTATTTTAATTTGAATTGTAAGAATTTCTGTTTCTACAAGACAGACACATTGATCAATAGAATAGAACTGAAGACCTAGAAGTAAAACCATACACTTAAAGACACTTGATCTTTGACAAAGAAACCAAAAATATACAATGGAAAAAAGAAAACATCTTCAATAAATGGTGCTGTTCTGTCAATTGTTATGTAGAAAAATGAAAATAAACCCATATTTGTCACCTTACACTAAGCTCAAGTCCAACTGGATCAAGGACCTCAACAAAAAAATAGATCCATAAAATCTAATACAAGAGAAAGTGGGAAAGAGCCTTGAATTCATTGCCACAGAGGGAAATTTCCAATACAGGACTCCAATGACTATTGTTAAATGGAATCTCATGAAATTGAAAAGTTTCTACAAGGCAAAGGACATAGTCAATAGAACAAATTGGCAACCTACAGTTTGGGAAAGCCATCTTCACTAACAACACATCTGATAGAAAAATATCTTTATATATTTATTCAAAATATATAAACAACACAAGAAGCTAATAAACAAGAAACCAAACATCCCTATAGAAAAATGGGGTACAGAACTAAACAGAGAATTCACAACAGAGGAATCTTGAATGACTGAGAAGGACTTAAAGAAATATTCAAAGTCCTTAGTGATCAGGGGAATGCAAATTAAAACTACCCTGAGATTCCACCTTACACCAATCAGAACGGCTAAGATTAAAAACTCAGTTGACAGCACATGTTGGTGAGGATGTGGAGAAAGAGGAACACTACTCAATTGCTGGTGGGATGGTAAACTGGTACAATTACTCTGGAAATCAATCTAGAGGTTCCTCAGAAAATTCAAAATAGATCAACCTGAAGACCCACTTATACCACTCTTTGGCATATAACCAAAAGATGCCCCACCCTGCCACAGGGGCATAGGACAGTGAATAGGACAAATCGGCAACATACATAGTGTTCCTCTATATTCATAGCAGCCTTATTTGTAGTAGCTGGAAATAATCCAGAGGTCCCACAACAGAAAAATAGATACAGAAAATGTGGTTCATTTACACAATGGAATATTATTCAGCTATTAAGAACATCATGAGTTTTGCAGGCAAATGGATGGAACTAGAAAATATCCTGAGTGAGTTACCTCAGACCCAAAAGGAAATGCAAGGCATGTACTCACTAATAAGTGAATATTAGAATACACAGGATATAGGATACCAGGATAAAATCCAGAGAACTCAAGAAGGTTAACAAGGCGAAAGGCCTAAGTGAGGATGCCTCAATCCCACTTGGGAGGAAGAAGAAAGCAATCATGGTAGGTAGGGGGAGCGAGAGGGAGGAAGGGACCTAGGTGGGAAAGGGGACAGGAAGGGGAAGAAGAGAACATGATCAGGTATTGGAAAGGAACAGGACTGAAGACCTGAGGGCCAGCAGACGAATGGAAGTGGGCAACCTTGGTAGGTAGAAGAGGGGGGGGACCCTCTAGAATGTACTGGAGACCTGGGAGGTGAGAGATTCTCAGGACTGAAAGGGAGGGACCTTAAATGAAATGCCCTACAGAGAGGAGAGGGAACTTGTAGAACCCACATCCTGTAGAAAGACAGGGCATCAAGTGATAGAATTGGCGTGCCAACCCACGGTCAAAAATTCTGACACAGAATTGTTCCTTTCTGAAAGCACTTCAGGGACAAAAATGGACATGAGCCTGAGGGTGAGGAGGTCCAGTGACAGGCCCACTTTGGGATCCAGCTCAAGGGGAGGCCCCAAAGCCTGATAATATTACTGATACAATGGTGTGCTTAGATGTAGGAGCCTATATCATTACTGTCCTCTGAAAGGCCCAACAAGCAGCTGACAGAGTCAGATGTAGATATTTACACAGAAATAATGGACAGAACCTGGTAACCCTGTGACTGAACTAGAGAAAAGCTGGAAGAGGCTGAGGAGGAATGTGGCCCAATAAGACCAGCAGTCAACTAACCTGGATCCCCGAGATGGCTCAGACACTGAGCCACTTACCAGGCAGTGTACACTAGCTTGTATGAGGCCCCATCACATATACAGCAGAAGACTGTGGGGTCTTGACTCAGTGAGAGATGATGTACCTAACCCTCAAGAGACTTGAGGTCCTAGGGAGTAGGGAGGTCAGGTGATGTGGGTGGGGGGTAGAGACATCCTCTTGGAGACAAGGAGAGGAGATATGGGATGTGAAACAGTCAGAGCATGGACCAGGATGGGGATGAAGCCTGGACTGTAAGAATATATTAAAGAATAATAAAAAGGAAGAATTTCTGTTCCTGTAACATAATAATTATAAAATTATTTTTACATAAATAAAAAACTTCATTTTCTAAAGAAAAACAGCAAAAATGTGCTATATAATTTTCTAAGTATATAAGTAACACTAAAATAGGACACTTTTCTCAAGAAAGTCATATTTATTTAGAGAATGTTACAAGTTTTTAGTACAATGTGGTAGTCAAATGAACACTGGTGCAGTGTAGAGTAGAAAGAGCAAAGAACACTATTTTGGAAATATAGAGAATTTAATAAACTCACTTTCTAGTTCACATTTTTGAATTGGATATGGAACGTTGTCATATACTCCCTTTGAGTACTTAATATATAATAAATGTATGATAATTGGCCCTCTCTTTTGCCAGAACCAGCCCTGTCTTAGTTTTCAAATTTGCTCTAAGTCTTCAAATTCCTATCTTCACAGAGAATAGGCAAATCAGCCCTCACCCTTTGCCAACAATGAACAATCTCATTTTGTATGGTATCCGTTCTTAGATTCTGATGCTTATAAGATCTGACTTTTGGTATACAATAATAATTGGAGCATGTAACGAAGAATGTGGTCTTCACTGTACCAAGCAAGCATGGGCAACTACTGTTTTAATTGTATGTATTCCTTTGGGTTTATATGTCAGCATCCCATACTAATATTGATGGAATTTGGGTGTCAAAAATGGGACTATGCTTGTCATGTAGTTGATAAAGTTCTAAAGCATCATTCAAGAAGTCCTTGTTTCAATCTGTAGTAGCACATAAACTAGACTGACCACATGAATAATGATGGCACTTGGAAGTGGGCAAATGTCAGCAGTTTAAAACATATATGGCCACATAGCACATTTGAGATCAAACAAGCAAAGTAAAATGTGTGTGTGTGTGGGGGGGCATCAGTTCATTGTGTTAAGTGGTAAAGCTTTCATGGGGTGATTAATGCTAGGATCAAATAAAGATAGCTTCCCTAGGCATATATATTTTAATACCTATTCCTAAACTGATGAAATTGTTTGGGAAGGATGAGTAGGTGTGGCATTGTTGTAGAAGGGAGGTTCTGAGGTTTCAAAAGGCAATGTTATTGCCAATTAGCCCTCTCTATGACAGTAGTTTAGTCTTAAAAATGGGAGCTTTTAGTTACTGCTCTAGCACCACGCTTCCCAATATATTGATCATGCTCTGTAAATTTCTGAGACTGAAAGCCCCAATTATAATTTCTTATAACTTGCCTTAGCCATGGTGTCTTATCACAGAAATATAAAAATAATTAAGACAGCTAGTAATAAATAAGGCTGTCATGGTAGAATGTCTATGATTGACATGGATGGATTTTGTCTTCAGGTATCCTTGCTTTGACAAACCATGACTAAGTAAACTTGGGGAGTAAATGCTTTATTTGGTTTATACATTCAGAGTCCTTTTCATAATGGATGGAAAGCAGGACAGGAATGCAAGTAGGATATAAACCTGGAGGCAGGAACTGATGAAGATGCCATGGAAGAATGTTGCTTACTGGTTTGCTTCCCACATCTTGCTCAAGCTGTTCTCTTATAGAATCCAGTACTATCAGTCCAGGGATGGCAACTATACATGATGGGCTGGGCCCTTTCCCATGAACCATTAATTATGAAAACGCCTTACAGTAAAATCACATAGGGACATTTTCCCAGTTGAGGTACCCTCCTTTCCATTGCCTCTAGCTTGTGTCCAGTTGACATCAAACTTTTCAGCACTGAAATATAAAATTATGACGAGAAATTATCACACAAAACTTGTATATTCTTATCTATACTGATTGTATTTTGTCACCTAATAGCCTGCATTACTTTGGGACTCTTTTACACAGAATTCCATTGTGAAATGGAATCTTTGCTTTTGGACCAATACTGAGAATAAATAAACTTCTTTGTAAAGCTCCCACAAAGCTAATATCTTATTCTAAGAGAAACAACTTAAATTTCTCATAAATTGAGGTTTAGCAATGGAAAAAGAACTGATGTTTGTTAAAGAACTGCTTCCAGATGTTACACACAACCACAAATCCTTTACTGACTACAGGGAATTCCCAGGGGATGCTCAAAACATCCTTTACTATTGGACTCAGTATGACTGACACAGTATTGCTCTTTACTTTTGTGCCAAAGACTTTGTTCTCAGCAAGTGGTCACTGAACTCTTTAATGATGGCATCTTAACACACTTTGACTGAAGTCCTCAGCTCATCTTTGATGATCTCGGTCTCAGAACTCATTCCAGGGACTCTTCTCCTTTTTTTTTGGTTTCACTAACGTTAAAGGGCATGGTTTCCAGTGTCTTTCACATATCTTAAGATAAAATACCCAGAACCTCTCTTGAAGATATATATTGTTTGTCTTTGAGTTTAAGAAGATAAAAGAAAACAAAGCTCAAAAGTTTCTCAATAGGGATCTCAATTTCATTCAGCATATGCAAAGTTTCAGTGTATGTCATTCCTATACTGATTCCACGAAAAGGAAAGAAATCTAAAGAGATAAACACAAAATTTAATCATAACTTCCTTGCTAGGACTACTTATTCGTGACTCTGAGTAAAATCATCTCCACAAACTGACACAGCCTGTAACACTGTAAAGACTACATAGTTAGTGAATGCAGATTTTCAATGCCAATGTTAAATATTCGTCTTCCTTTAACAGTTTCTGTAAGAGTCCTTCTCTTTGAACTCCATCAGTCAATTCTACTTTCTTTTACCTCCCCTGTGTTGTTTCAATTCCAGAACTGCTTCTGCTTAATTTTGCTTTTATAACCAATTGTGTAATTAGTCAGCTGATTTGAGACAAGGGTCTGGATATCTCCCAATTATAATAATGTACTGCACAAGAAAGACTCTCCATTCTATTTCTGTGGGACTTTCTGCTTATCTCTTCATCCTAGTACTGCATTTCTGCTAAGAAAACTGAAGAAATTCCTGCTGGCTCCTTCCATGAGATCCTCGGTACCATTGTAAAGTTTCTGCACATCATTTTCAAACATATCAGTATGTTTTCCTAGTGTAACCAGAAGTCCTTTTTTTGTAACATAACTGACGTTTTAAAAAGTTTTCTTTGATTACTTGCAACCAAAGATCCCTAACTATTGTACTGTTACAGACTGGTAAGTATGCTTTGTAATTATGACCTCCACATCCTCAGACCTAGGGGGCATTGGATAAATGTTTATTTAATGAGTGAATGAATTAAATTTATTTTAGTATATGAAGAAAAATGAGATAGCATAATGAGTGTTCAGGCAGAGCTGAAAATGACTCTGTACTGTCCCAATTTCTGTTGGAAATGCTGTGTTTTCTGTCTGCTTTATATTCCTGCTTTGAGTTTCAGTTATAATTTTCTTTGAAGAGAATACTACCATGTTCCTTTGAACTGAAACTCTCCATAAATTTGCAGCCAAATTTAAGTTTTGTATAACAGACTTACCATTCAGTATTCTGTCTGTAATGTATGCTTGGCAAAAACCAAGGAAACTTGGGATTTTACGCTCCTGAATTTTATAAACCAGTAAACATAGAGGTATTGGAATTGTGTTTCTTAGTTCGAAACATTTCATCTTGTACATAAATAAGAAATACCAAATCAGACTGTGGTGTGAGCAACTAGGGGATATAAGCTGCCTCTTCCCCTCCGGAAGTTCTCTTACTAAAGAAGGAGTCTGTAGAACGCAAAGTTAAAGCAGAAATAGCTGTTTACTGGATTCAACGGTCCCAGCTAGTCAGGGTGCTGTCAGTATTCTAACATGTCATCTGTCTAGACTCAATTTTCTAGAAAGGTGAAAAGAATGTCAAAGAACTCAATGGCTCTCAATGTCATCCCCTGTTGATGAAAGCCAGGGTCCAAAGTGATGCTTCCCTTGAAGTAACTTTCATGAGGGAGGGGAACAAATGTTACCTTCATTCCTTATTGAAGGTATAATTTCACTAATTTTTTGCTAATTCCATACATGTATACAATGTATTTTAGCATATTCTCCTCTTACAACTTTCCCTAACTCCAGATTAAGTCTTCTGTTGTCATGTCTTCTGCTTTCCAACTTTGTACCCTTTTAAAAAATGAATAAAATCTAGTGAGTCAAAGGTTTGCTTCTCATATGTTCATGATCATGGGTCCATTCATTGACATGGTGGACCTTCCCAGATGCCACACCCCTAAAATACAAAACAAAACAAAACAAAAGAACAACAAACCAAAACCCCAAAGCAAACAAAACATGACAATATAAAAAAAAACCCACTGACTTTTTTTTCTTTCATTCATTCTTATACTTTATTAGTAGAATTTTGTTTTGTTTTGTGGGTGCAGCGAACTTTATTGATGGTATTCAAGCGAGTAGGGATACACATCTCTTCTATAAGATGTTACATATGTTAAACTCTGTATGTACAGTATTTGGATACCTTAGTTAAGGGACTAAAAATAGAGACTAACTGGTTGAGAACATTAAGAAAATTATAAGGACTTTATTCAGTTGTTTTAGAAATTTCAAACAGACACATCCTGAATAGCACTAAACTTAATTGACTCTTTGTGCTAACCAAGACAGTGAGAGCATGCTGCATCATCATCCCCTGCTTACTATACTTTTAAGTTGATCATTCACAACATTTATTCTTTGAAGGAATGTTCTTTTCACCCCTCCATCTAAAAATCCAGTTGTCTTTATAAGGCTTGTTTTTAGTGTCATTGTCATTAAGGACATTATTTTTTTTTCAATACCATTCCTACCAAGTTCAAGTGCACATCAGGGCATGCCATCCTTCTGTGGTCTGAGAGTTTGCCTTAGCCTTTCTTCACCTCTGAGACCTAATTATAATAGAGCCTGATATGGGGTTAAGAGGCATCCTCAAGTGGAGAAATATTGAATCAGGAGAAATATGTCATACATATGCAAATCTCTCCTTTCAGAAGCCTTGTTCCAAGCCATCTAATAAGGCCTTCACATTTCTTCATGTTATTTTCCCTGCTGCGAGGGGAGGAGGCTGAGGCTGAGGCGTTGTTGCTCTGCCTTCCCACCTGTTTACATTTACTGCATGGCTGCCAAGGGAACTCTGCAGAAAATAATGCTTGTGTGAGCCATTTAGTTGACTACATGTCAAAAAGTAATTTGAATCAAAGAGTCACTAACTTAATTGATGGTGATGGCTCCATCCAAAAACAACCAAAGAAATTGATGTTGTGTAAATTGCTCATATATTGCTCTTGAATTTGTGAGCATATTCTTGTTTGCCTTGACAGGATTCAAATTATCTTTCGGACAGCTCGACACATTACTTAAGATGTGCCTGTATGTGAATTTTAGCTGCTAAAGGGGGCAATAACAACCTTCCTGTGAAATTAATTCCCATGGCTTCAACTTCATCTTGTGATTTCTTTTACTCATTCCCTGCACATACCACTTCTATTCCCTTACAATTTGTGTTTTAACCTCTAAGTCATTTTAGTCACCACGGAAAACAGATATACTGACTTTGCATATCCTGTAGAGATTTGAGGTCCTGAAGAGCAAAGATGATGAATCATAATCCATTTGACAATTTAAACTTCTTTGCATTGATGTACCTCAATGCCACTGAGTCTCAGTTTTGAGTTGTCACTTGGGCCTGTCAGAGGGGTGGGGATGCTGAGCGGTACAGAATAAGTCAATTCTGAATCTAACTTGTACATTCCTAAGATAACTAGAATTTAAACCCTCAACAAGTACCCTAGGAGCCAGTCTTCCAGACTGCTGATAGCATGAACCTTAAGTCTCTTGCCGCAAAAGTACACTCAGGTTATCATTCCTAGGGTGTGTAATGCTCTCAAGAGACTTCTTTTTGGTGGTGCTATGCTAGAATTTTCCAATGGGTACTAACTTCAAGACAAAATACAGTAAAGCGAAGATGGCTTAAGGTAGAGAGTTAAGAAACACAGCATTCTGGTATCGTCAAGAGAATAAAGAGCTCCCCAATACAGTCACAGAACACTGTTCCTGTTCTAGACACTGGTAGATAGAGAAGGCTAGTTTTCATAGCTAATTATTAAGTTACTAAATGGTCAGGAGGAAAGTAGACTGAATAACATTCAATCTGCTTAAGTCTAACCTGATCTCCTCATGAGAGCTGTAGAAATCCATAGAAGATAGATAGAAAATAAGAGTACTATGTGATAGTCAAGACTTCATAATATATTTTAGTTTTCATCATGCCATGTGTAACTGGCACAGTAACAAAAGTTACTGATGCAAAAATTAGGCTGTATTTACTCATCTGCTCGGTCTTGAACCTCGTCTATGCAAATATTAGATTTTTTGCAGCCCCTGCTATCTTTCTGTACTTGTACTTTTCTTGCTGCGACTAATGTTTATTCATAGCACAAAGGGACTTGCTTTAAGGTAGCAGATACAGTAATGATTACTGCTATGCTGGTTGGAAGTACTGCTGTAACTCACACACACACACACACACACACACACACACACGCACACAAATCTATTAGCATGTATTGGACCTGTGAATTGCATTCAGGTGATACGTGCAAAAGATGTCTTCCAGATTATGTCACTGTTGCCCTTCTTATGAAACCACTATAAAGGAACAGCCTTAAAACAAACCATAGGAAGCACTAGATTCTTAGCCCTCATGGTGGCCACACAGAAAATTCACAGATATCCTAACCACCATGACTAGGACAATGACTCTTTTTGGTCCAGGATGCTCCTGTTCCTTGTCTTCCCACCTTTACAGCCAGATAATAGTGTTTGTCCTTATGGATTTTCTTGGCTACACATGCCTCTTACCAAAGTATTCTCTCTTATATGCCTTAAGAAAAAGAGGAGTTTAATTCCTTAGATTAAAATCATCCCCACAGTCCCATAAACTCTTGTTTCCTTTCTCCAGTTCTCTATAATTGACTTCACAGAGACAATATTCCTTGGACTCTTAAAGATATTCCTAATTTCTGGACCAAGCAAAGGGCTTGCTTATAACAGCTCTCTGAATTTATGATGAAGGCATTGACCAGTGAAGGGATTGTTGGTTCCAAAATTTAAGTCATCTTCTTATTCTATTACAGAATGTTTTAAAAAACAAATTTATATAAGCAACTAGAGGAAAATGGTATCAATTTCATAACACACCATATATTTGAAGATATGCTTTTTATGTTTCCTCAAACCAATAGATTATTGAGTGTGGATTGGGAATATAGCAATGGGAATATCAAAAGCTTTTCTTTCCTTTTGAGGAATAGGATATATCAGACCCCTTTGCCTCCGAAGTCTGAGAATCATTCTCTCTATCTGAGCATGATGAGACTGTAAAACCCCTCCCTGCATGAGAAAATGGAGCACAGGTTATACAAACAAACAAACAAGCAAAGATTACAAACAGCATGAGAAGAGACAACCATAATGAAAAAAGAAATAAATAGGGCCCTTCTGAATCATGTATATGTTCTCAGAGGCAACAAATTTAAGAGCAAGGATCATTTGATTTTTTGGTCAGAGCTTCACAAATCATGCTTCAATACCATGTTACTTGATTGTAGATGAGTAAATTCAGAAGTTCTGAAGAGTTTCCAGATGGAATACCCTTTAGCAGAAGAACAGAGGATACTGAACATGGCTGGGGAGTTATCCTTAACATTCAATCAAGAAACGCTTGAACATCCCTCCTCCTTTGATTACTACAGCAGTCTTTGAGCCAGAGAGCAAGAGTAACTTAGTCTCTGAAAGTGTAGGTGTATCCATTGAAACTTTCCTGGTTTCTGTCATCTGTGAATGGGCTGGTATATGCATGCTATTATTAAAACTTTCACTCAAGCATGTATTTTGGAAGCTGAGGAAAGAGGACCATAAGTTAAAGACCAACCTGGTTTATGCAGCAGGGTACTCATACTGACCACAGTTCAGTCTCTAACAGTCGAAGACCCTTTAGAGGACTGTCTCTAATCACTGCATGTTTGTATCTTGTTAACTAGCAATTTGAGATTGAAGAGCAGAGGGAAACTGCACCTGGGGACCAAACATTTCTGGCAACTGATGCACAATCATTTGAATTCTGGCCTTTGGAAATTTGATGACTAAGATCCAGGTTTATCTCATATTGATGAGTTTTTAAGAATCATTAAATTATTTCTATACTTGCAAATACAGCCCTATTTTTTTACTTTTTCTAATCCACTTTCTTCTATTATTTCTCTTTTATGTTTTGAGACACAGATGATCTGTCATTAATTGAGAGTCTTGCCAATTATATTTTGAGTCATGGAACAGACAAAATGAACAGTAAGATGCAAAGGGAAAGGCAATTTCTATTTTTTCCTTCTAAGTACAACTACTTACATACAGAGATTCATATAAGAGAATATGAGAGTAGTATTTTAGAATAAAGATCATTTATTTATACATAACCAAAGGCTAAAGACAACTACTCCGGCAAGTGTTCAGTTCCTTTAGTCAAGAAATTGCTTCATTCAAAAAAAATGTGCACTTTATATGTATAGGCAAAAATATAGGAAAGTTGAAAGAAAGTGAAATGAAAATACATTATTAAAAGATCCCAATCAGCACAGAGAATTGTAAATGCTTTCATCAGATCATTTGTTGGTCAAGTACAGTCAGCTAGCACTGTCTTCCTAGGGTTTCATATATAGCCTGCACTTTGTTCTGCTAATTTATAATTGAACACACAGTCGCTGGATGTAAGCCCAGCAAGTGATTGATTGAGCCTAAAATGACCTTTTAAAATGCTTAATGATTTTCATTTCTGTCTGGATTTATTAAGTTTTGAATTCACTATTACAGCATAAAGGAGCAATGAGATGTAATCTATTTCAAGATCCTAACAGAGATATCAAATGCTACTCGAAGAACCAAAACACACAGAAACCCCTGCAATGTGGATCAAAGCCAGCCTGCTCTTTTCTGAGGAAGGAAGGGAAATAGACCTGGAGGAAAAGAAAGTGATGGGGAGCTGGCAGGAGCAGATAGAGGAAAAACTGTGATCAGGGTGTGTTTTGTGAGAGAAGAATGTATTTTCTGGAGAATCTTACATCTGTAAAGGATCGATGTTCATCTTGGATGCAAAACTAAAACATATTCATCGAACACATTTCATTCTTTATAATCTATTTAAAATTAAAAAGTAATTTAAGTTTCTAAAGGTTTTACGCATATAGAACAAACAACTGCTTAGGGGAATCAGCCTAAGAGGAGTAGCTGTAATGGTATGAGAGAGAGAGAGAGAGAGAGAGAGAGAGAGAGAGAGAGAGAGAGAGAGAGAGAGAGAGAGAGAGAGAGACAGAGAGACAGAGAGAGACAGAGAGAGACAGAGACAGAGAGACAGAGAGAGACAGAGACCAGAGACAGAGACACAGAGAGAGAGACAGAGAGACAGAGAGAGACAGAGAGAAAGAGAATACTAGTGACCCTAACCATACAAGATGATTCCAACACACACACACACACACACACACACACACACACACACACACACACATAAGTTGGTAGAGTCAACTTCAGTGGAATGTGTAGACTTTGTACGCATGTTCCCTTCAATTTTATCAGTTGTACTAAAGATGTTCCTGTTAGTGGAAGAACACAGAGCACAAGCACATAGCGCACATAATTTCTAACTCCTTCTGTTTGCTGTGGTCCCTTAATCTCATTTTCATATTCGTGAATACAACACACTGAATATCCTGAGAGTATTTCTTTCTCTCATTTTTTGTTTTCTTCCTTTCCAACTTCTCGTATATGTGTGAGGAAATGAATGTTTAATGTATTTTTTTTTGCCTGTCTGTGCAGACATGTGCATTTATGTATGCATGTGATGCCAGAGATTTATGTTTAGAATTATCCCTCATCATTTCTTTATCTTAGTCATTGAAGCATGTTACTCATCCAAACACAGCGACCATATACATGAATATCCTTACTAGTTCATTTGGCAATATCCTAGCTCTGTGGATTCTAGAATTACAGGGTAACTGCCACAGCCACTTGGCATTTATGTGTATTGTCGGTATCTGATATCTTGAAAATCTTGTTTTCACAATTTTATGGCAAGCTCTTTCACCCTTGAGGTGTCTACTCGTGCTTTCTTACTTCCTTAACTTTCCTCTCTTCCTTTTCTTTTTTTCTTCTTCATGTTCTCATTCATAGTTTGCCTGCTATGGTGTATCTAAGCATTTCCATGGTTAGATTCAGGCTATTTCTCACTGGAAAGAGTATGATAGAAATTCTACTTCCTTTGACAGACTACATGACTTCACTGTATACCATAACAGACTACATTATTAAATCCTTGCCAAAGTTATCTACTGTCAGAAATATTTCCTCTTGGTAATTAAGAACTATTTTGTAGGCGAATTATTTCAAATTATTAATGTACTAATCCAAGCAAGCTTTGCAGTGATTGTGGAATGAATTTCTACCACTAAGAAATGTACTGTTTTAGTAAAAAAAAACAAAAAACTGCTGAAACCTCTTACTGTTCTTTATGCTGATATTCAAATCATATCTGATTTCTCCATGAACACTCATTTTAATTGACACCTTTTCTTTTTTTATCCATTTCCGTCATTGTTTGAGCAAATATTTACCTTTTGACAACAGAAATTTGATGTTGTTCAGAATCAGTCATTGACAGAATGTTCTGTTTCTTTTGTCAGGATAAGTTGGAAGCCAAAGTATTGGCATTAGGTACTCTCCATCCTTACACACTACAATTGTTAATAGATCATCTCAGTGTACATAGAAGATAGTATGCACATGTATATTAATTAGAATACTTTCACAAGGAGACATATTTCAATAGAACTAATTAGTGTAATAATAAGGGTTTATGCTAGACTTCTCAATTTTGGTAATTGTAATCCTTTCTCCAAAATCTTAAAGTTGGTGCTCATTTTCTTATGTTACTTATGGATATGACTCTTTTCTTCATTTTCCATATGCACTATGAGGACGAAGAAATTTGTCTGAGGTGAAGAGCATGCAGGACTGCTGTAGAAGACTCTGGTTTGGTTATCAGCACCTATATAAGGCTGTTGAAAATAGGCCCTCCATTTCCAGAGGCTGGAACTCCTCTGGTTTTCATAAGAAACTTCACACAAACTTACTCACTCGGGCACGCAGACATACAAATAAAATAAAAATAAATCTTTAAAATAATACTTTCTCCCATGATATTTCAAGTATTTATACCTTTGTAGGTTTATGAGATTTATGCCTCCATTGCTCATTCCTAACCTCACTCCTTGCTCCTCTCTTTCCCCAAATGGATGTTTTTGTTTTATAATTTCTTTTTTTGTTTGTTTTATAATTTCTTAATCACATGTACTCTTCCTCTCTCTGCCTTCAGTCTGTCTACCCTCCTCAAAGTAAAGAAAATTGAGCATAAATAATCCTATAACATTTATTCTATGATAATGAATTGATTCAAAGATAATGAATAAATTTTACGAGACACTTATATGTGTTTGTGTTTGTATGTGACAGATATCTAAATATCTGTCATCTCCGTCTTTCTTCCTCTCTCTCTCTCTGTCTCTCTCAAACACACACACACACACACACAGAAAACACACACACACACACACACATTATATTGAGGTCTTACATACAGGAAATCATTCTGGAACTTAACTAAAGTGATGTGTATTTTAGTATGGAATTGCATTTACCAGAGACACGTGAATTGAGGTGAAAGATCCTCCAAGTTCAGTTTTTGAATTAATTTACACCAAATAGGAGAATAGGTGATACATTTAATAAAGAAGATGTTCCAGACTAAGTTCTTAGCCACTTTTTACATATCTATTTGTTTGATTTCCTACTGTTTATAAGCCAAATCTGTTATAGACACACTCCCAAAAGATTCTACTCTATAATGACAACAATAAAAGGGGGCCATAAATAAATACCTATGTTATTATAAATTTATCTTAAATGTAAATGTTGTACCTAATTTTGCATGTATACTTTGTACATGCTATTGAAATTCATATAGACAATTTATTATAAGCATATGACATCAGTATAGTGACTATATTGATCCATTCTTACAGTTTAGTATTCAATTTAAGCAACTTCTCTATTGCATTTCATATTCCTGAGTCATTGCACTTTATTCTCAGTCAGTGGACTCTACCTTGATAAGCCTATACTGTCTCCATTTACCAGAAAGGTACCATTTCTTGTATATTACATTTATTTTAAATATTATGCATGTTTCATATGATTTAAAGTATTATTTAACTAATGATTAGTTCTCTTGGACTTCAATTCCAAATAATGTAGTGTTTCAGGTTTTAATTTTAATAATATGAACATGCTATTTCTCCTTGCCCAGGGTAATTATATCTTGAGGACAATAGATGCCTTTAGTTGAATTAGATTTGAATTTATCTCTGTTATCCACCAATTCTGTAACCTTAGAAACCCAGTTAACCTATTTATTTGTGTCTTAGGATAAATATTGAGCATTTCAAGTACAGTGACAAATCCTTACATCTTATAAATTATATTTTTGCTGTTCATGGAAATTATTAGACCAGCTGAATGTAAACTTACTTACTAATGGTTTGCTTATTTTCTAGCACTTTCTAGTTCTCTTTAGTTACCTTTCTCTGTGACAGTTCAATAATCCACAGACACATTTCTCTATATCCACCTACATACTACTTATCCTTTTATTAATCTATGCATCAAACTATCTATCTTACTGTCTATCTATCCATTTATTCACTCATTGACCCACGAATGCATTCATTCATATTTGTCTCATATGATTACCAATTCACCTGTAGGCACACTTAACCATCTATTCAGTTTTGTATTTATCTGTTCCTGTACTAATATATCCTTCTCATCCATCCATTCACTGACATATCTATCTGTCCATATATCTCTACATCATCCAAATATCCACATATCCATCCATTCATCCATCCATGTACTGATTCATTTTCTTGTTTAGACATTACATAATTTTGTAATTTAGAACCTATGGTAATTTCTGTAATGATATGAAAGGAGAAAGAAGCTGGGGAGAAATACACAATATAGAACAACAATAACAAAAAATGAAACAAATAAACAATCAAAACCACAAAATGGCCTTAATGTATTAAAAGGCTACATTAAAGAGGGCATGAGTCAGACTGGAGAATATGTTCTACTTATGAATATTCAGAATATACTGGATGGGAAGTTTTTGGACAATGGATGAAAAAATGAAAATCGGCATGAAAGGAGTGGAAGAAATGAGGACATCGAAGGCAGAAACTCTAGAGCAGGGAAAATAAAGGAGACAATCTAGCCAGGGAAAGAAATGCTTCAGTGCACAAGTCCCACCAGTAAAGAGCTGGTCTCCCAGGAATGCTGACACAACTTTTCAGGTCCACAGGAGGAACAAGCTACAGTCAGATACACCAAGACCAACAAGCAGCAGAGATAACCAGATGGTGAAAGGCAAGTAAAAAATCCTTATCAACAGAAACCAAGGCTATTGAGCATCATCAGAACCCAGTTCTCCCACCACAAGTCCTGGATACCCCAACATACCAGAAAATCAAGATTTCGATTTAAAATCCCATCTCATGATTCTGATAGATGACTTCAATAAGAACGTAAATAATTCCCTGAAAGAAATACAGCAGAATACAGGTAAACAGGTAGAAGCCCTTAAACAAGCAACACAAAAATCTCTTAAAGAATTGTAGGAAAACACAACCAAACAGGTGAACGAATTGAACAAAATCATCAAGGATCTATAAACGGAAATAGAAACAATAAAGAAATCACAAAGGGAGACAACTCTGGAGATAGAAAACCTAGGAAAGAGATCAGGAGTCATAGATGCAAGCATCACCAACAGAATACAAGAGATAAAATAGAGAATCTCAGGTGCAGAAGATACCATTGATACAAAAAAGAAACTGCAAAATGCAAAAAGCTCCTAACTCAAAATGTCCAGGAAATCAAGGACACAATGAAAAGACCAAAACCAGGATAATAGGTATAGAAGAGAGCGAAGATTCCCAACTTAAAGTGCTAGTAAGTATCTTCAACAAAATTATTGAAGAAAACTTCCATAACCTAAAGAAAGATATGCCCGTGAACATAGAAGAAGCCTACAGAAATCCAAATACATTAGACCAGAAAAGAAACTCCTCCCATCACATAATAATCAAAACACCAAATGCAAAAAACAAAGAAATAATATTAAAAAATGAAGGGAAAAAGGTCAAGTAACATATGATGGTAGACTTCTCAGAATTATACCAGACTTCTTGCCAGAGAATATAAAAGCCAGAAGACCCTGGGCACATGTCATACAGACCCTAAGAGAACACAATTGCCAGCCCAAGGTACTATAGCCAGCAAAACCCTCAATTGCCACAAATGGAGAAACCAAGATATTCCATAACAAAACCAATTTACACAATATCTTTCCACAAATCCAGCCCTTCAAAGGATAATGAATGGAAAAATCCAACACAAGAAGGGAAAATATATAATAGAAAAAGCAAGAAAGCAATCATCTTTTAAAAAACCAAAAAGAAGATAGCCACATAAACATAATTCTACCTCCAAAAATAAAAATAACAGAAAACAACAATCACTTTTCCTTATTATCTCTTAATATCAATGGTCTCAATTCCCCAATAAAAAGATATAGACTAACAGACTGAATATGTCAACAAGATCCAACATTTTGCTGCATACAGGAAACCCACCTCAAAGACAGACACTATCTCAGAGTAAAAGACTGGAAAACAATTTTGCAAGCAAATGGTCCCAAGAAACAAGCTAGAGTAGCCATTCTATTACGGAATAAATTGACTTTCAACCTAAAGTTATCAAAGAAAAAAATAAGAAAGAACACGTTATACTCATCAAAGGAAAAATCTACCCAGGAGAACTCTCAGTTCTGAACATCTATTCTCCAAAGGTAAGGGCAACCACATTCATAAAATAAATTTTACTAAAGTTCAAAGCACACATTGTACCTCACACAATAATAGTAGGAAACTTCACCCCACTCTGATCAACAGAAAGATAATGGAAACAGAAACTAAACAGAGACATAGTGAAACTAACAGAAGTAATCAACCAAATGGACTTATCAGGTATTTGTAGAACATTTTTTCCTATTATAAAAGAATATACCTTCTTCTTAACCCCTCACAGCACCTTCTCAAAAACTGACAATATAACCAGTCACAAAACAAGCCTCAACAGATACAAGAAGAATGAAATAATCTCATGCATCTGATAAGATCACCACAGACTAAGGCTGGTCTTTAATAAAAACAAAAACATTAGAAAGCCCACATACATGTGGAAGTGGAGCAATACTCTATTCAATGATAACATGGTGGTCAAGGAAGAAATAAAGAAATAAAGACAGAAATTAAAGACTTTTTAGAACTTAATGAAAATGGAGCCACAACATACCCAAACTTATGGAAGACTGAAAGCAATGCTGAGTGGAAAACACATAGCTCTAATTATCTCCAAAAAGAAACTGGAGAGAGCATACACTAGCAGTTTAACATTACATCTGAAAGCTCTAGTACAAAAGGAAGCAAATACACCCAAGAGGAGTAGATGGCAAGAAATAATCAAATTCAGGGCTGAAATCTACCAAGTAGAAACAAAAAGAACTATACAAAGAGTCAACAAAACCAGAAGCTGGCTCATTGAGAAAATCAAGAAGATAGATAAATCCTTAACCAGACTAACCAGAGAGCACAGAGACAATATCCAAATCAACAAAATTTGAAATGAAAAAGGAGGCACAAATACTGATACAGAGGAAATCCAAAAAAATCATCAGATCCTTCTACAAAAGCCTATACTTAACAAAAATGAAAAATTCTGAATGGAATGGACAATTTTATTGACAGATATCAGGTACCAAAGTTAAATCAGGATGAGAGAAATAATCTAAGCAGTTCCATAACCAATTAAAAATAGAAGCAGTCATTAATAGTCTCCCAATCAAACAAAGCCCAGAACCTGATGGGTGTAATGCAGAGTTCTATCATACATTCAATAAGATCTAATACCAATACTCTTCAAATTATTCCACAAAATAGAAGCAGAAGGCACACTACTCAATCAGTTCTATGAAACCACAATTACTCTGATACATAAACCACACAAAAACCCAACAAAGAAAGAGAACTTCAGACCAATTTCCTTATGATCATCAATGCAAAACTTCTCAATAAAATTCTCACAAACCAAATCAAAGAGCACATCAAAATGAGCATCCATCATGATGAGGTAGGCTTCATCCCACAGATACAGGGATGGTTCAATATACAGAAATCCATCAAGTTATAAACTATATAAACAAACTCAAAGAAAAACACCACATGATCATATCATTAGATACTGGCCATACCTAAACATATTAAAAGCAATATATAGCAAACCAGTAGCCAGCATCAAACTAAATGAAGACAAACTTGAAGCAATCCCACTAAAATCAGGGACTAGACAAGGCTGTCTACTTTCTCCCTATCTATTCGATATAGTATTTGAGGTCCTAGCCTTAACAATTAGACAACAAAAGGAGGTCAAAAGGATACAAATTGGAAAGGAATAGGTCAAAATATCCCTCTTTGCAGATGATATGATAGTATACTTAAGTGACCCCAAAAATTCCACCAGAGAACTCCTAAATCTGATAAACAAATTCAGCATAGTAGCTGGATACAAAATTGATTCAAACAAATCAGTGGCCTTCCCCTACTCAAAGGATAAACATGCTGAGAAAGAAATTAGACAAGTAACACCCTTCACAATAGTCACAAAAAATATTAAATACTTTGGTGTGACTATAACCAAGCGAGTGAAAGATCTGTATGACAAGAATGTCAAATCTGTGAAGAAAGAAATTGAAGAAGATCTTAGAAATTAGAAGTAACTCCCATGCTCATGGAGTGTTAGGATTTATATAATAAAAATGGCCTTCTTGCCGAAAGCAATCTACAGATTTAATGCAATCTCCATCAAAATTTCCACTCAGTTCTCCATAGAGTTAGAAAGAGCAGTTTCTAAATTCATCTAGAATTGTAAAAAACCCAGGATAGGGAAAACTATTCTCAACAATAAAAGAACTTCTGGGGGAATTACCATCTGTGACCTCAAGCTGTACTACAGAGCAATTATGATAAGAACTATGTGGTATTGGTACAGTGACAGACAGGTAAATCAGTGGCCTAGAATTGAAGACCCAGAAATGAACCCATATACCTATGGTCACTTGATCTTGGACAAAGTAACTAAGACCATTCAGTGGAAAAAAGACAGTCTTTTCAACAAATGGTGCTGGTTCAGCTTGGTGGTCAGCATGCAGCAGAATGCAAATTGATACATTTTTTTCCCTGTACAAAGCTCAAGTCCAAGTGGATCAAGAATCTCCACATAAAATCAGATACAGTGAAACTAATAGAAAAGAAAGTGGGCAAGAGTCTTGAGCACATGAGCACAGAGCAAAATTTCCTGAATAAGACACCATTGGCTTATACTCTAAGATCAAGAATTGACAAATGTGAGCTCATAAAAATTGCAAATCTAAGGATGATGAACATCTCTTTAGGTGCTTCTCAGCTATTAGATATTCTTCAGGTGAGAACTCTTTGTTTAACCCTGTACCCCATTTTTTAATAGGGTTACTTGCCTCTCTGGAGTTTAACTTCTTGAGTTCTTTGTATATATTAGATATTAGCCCTCTGTCGGATGTAGGGTTAGTAAAGATCATTTCCCAGTTAATTGGTTGCCGCTTTGTCTTTTTGACAGTGTCTTTAGCCTTGCAAAAACTTTGTAATTTAATGAGGTCCCATTTGTCTATTCTTGATCTTAGAGCATAAGCTATTGGAGCTCTATTCAGGAAATTCTCCCCTGTGCCCATATGTTCAAGGTTCTTCCCTAGTTTCCTTTCTATTAGTTTCATTGTGTCTGGTTTTATGTGGAGGTCCTTGATCCACTTGGAATTGAGCTTAGTGCAAGGAGATAAGAATGGGTCAATTTGCATTCTTCTGCATGTTGACCTCCAGTTGAGCCAGCACCATTTGTTGAAAAGGCTATCTTTTTTCCACTGGATGGTTTTAGCTCCTTTGTCAAAGATCAAGTGACCATAGGAGTGTGGATTCATTTCTGGGTCTTCAATTCTGTTCCATTGATCTACATGCCTTAGATGATCATCATCCTTAGTCATTAGGGAAATGCAAATCAAAACAACCCTGAGGTTCCATCTCACACCAGTCAGAATGGCTAAGATCAAAAACACAGGAGACAGCAGTTGTTGGCGAGGATGTGGAGAAAGAGGAACACTCCTCCACTGCTGGTGGAATTGCAAGCTGGTACAACCACTCTGGAAAACAGTCTGGCAGTTCCTCAGAAAACTGGGCATGACACTCCCGGAGGATCTGGCTATACCACTCCTGGGCATATACCCAGAGGCTTTACCTGTATGCAATAAGGACACATGCTCCACTATGTTCATAGCAGCCTTATTTATAATAGCCAGAAGCTGGAAAGAACCCAGATGTCCCTCAACAGAGGAATGGATTCAGAAGATGTGATATATTTACACAATGGAATACTACTCTGCAATTAAAAACAATGAATTCACGAAATTCCTAGGCAAATGGTCAGAACTTGAAAATATCATCCTTAGCGAGATAACCCAATCACAAAAGAACACACATGGCATGCAGTCACTGATAAGGGGATATTAACCCAGAATCTTGGAATACCCTAGACACAATTTGCATATCAATAGATTTCTAAGAAGATGGAAGGAGAGACCCCTGGTTCTGGAAAGACTGGATGTTGGGGAATGCCAGGACAGAGAAATGAGAGGGGCTGAATGGAGAAAAGAGGGAGGGAAGGGGACTTATGGGTCTTTCGGGGAGGGAGGGATCGGGAAAGGGGAAATGATTTGGAATGTAAATAAAAAAAAAACTTAGAAAAGAAAAATAAAATATTGCAAATCTTCTGTAAGGCAAAGGATGCTGTCAATAGGACAAAATGGAAACCAACATATTGGGAAAAGATCTTTACCAAGCCAGCATCCAATAGAGTGCTAACATACAATATATAAAAAGAACTCAAGAAGTTCAGAGTTCAAGACTCCTGAGAACCAAATAACCCTATTAAAAATGTTGTGTAGAGCTAAACAAAGAATTCTCAACTGAGCAACACAGAATGGCTGAAAAATACCTAAAGAAATGTTCAACATCCTTAATCATCAGGGAAATGCAAATCATAACAACCCTGAAATTCCACCTCACACCATTCTGAATGGCTAAGATCAAAAATTCAGGTGATAGCAAATGCTGGCGAGGATGTGGAGAAAGAGAAATACTCCTCCATTGATGGTGAGATTGCAAGCTGGTACAGCCACTCTTGAAATCAATTTGGTGGTTCCTCAGAAAATTGGACATAGTATTAACTGAGGAATCAACTATACCACTCCTGGGCATATACCCAGAAGATTCTCCAACATGTAATAAAGACACATGCTCTAGTATGTTTATAGAAGCCTTATTTTTAATACTCAGAAGCTGGAAACAACCCAGATGTCTCTCAACAGAGGAATGGATACAGAAAATGTGGTACATTCAACCAATGGAGTACTATTCAGCTATTAAAAATAATGAATTCACGAAATTCTTAGGCAAATGCATGGAACTAGAAAATATCATTCTGAGCGAGGTAACCCATTCCGAAAAGAACACACATAGTATGCACTCATTGATAAGTGGGTATGAGCCCAGCAGCTTGGAATACCCAAAACACAATTCACAGACCACTTGAAGTTCAAGAAGAAGGAAGAACAAAGCGTGTCTACTTTGGTCCTTCTTAGAAGGGAGATCAAAATATGCATGGGAGGAAATACAGAGACAAAGTATAGAGCAGCAATTGAAGGAAAGGCCATTTCAAGACTGCCCGACCTGGGGATCTGGCCCATATTCAGTTACCAAATCCAGTCACTATTTTAGACGCCAACAAGTGTTTGCTGTCAGGAACCTGATATAGCTGTGTCCTGAGAGGCTCTTCCAGTTCCTGACAAATACAGAGGTTGATGCTCTCAGCCAACCATTTGACTGAACACAGTGTTCCCAATGGAGGAGCTAGAGAAAGGACTCAAGGCGATGAAGCAATTTTCAGCCCCATAGGAGGAACAATAATATGAACCAACCAGTACCCCCAGTGCTCCCAGGAACTAAGCCACGAACCAAGGAGTACACATAGAGGGACCCATGTTTCCAGCCACACATGTAGCAAAGGATGGCCTTGTCGGACATCAGTGAGAGGAGAGGCCCTTGGTCCTGTGAAGGCTTGATGCCCCAGTGTAGGGGAATGCCAGGACAGGGAAGCAATATTAGGTGTGTTGGTGAGCAGGGGAACGGGAGATGGGATAGGGGGTTTTCAGAGAGGATATGAGGAGAGGGGATAACATTTGAAATGTAAATAAAGAAGAAATTTTAAAAAGAAAAAATACTTCATTATAACTCATTTGTCAGTTATAGGCGTAGATTATTCCCTGGAACTTGCCTTGTTTTGTTTTTTGTCTCTGTCTTGACAGAATCGATTGCTGATAATGGATAAATGATATGCCCAGGACATCACAATATTTGACTTCTTAATTTTTGATGTCCTTAATGATTGAGTGATGCCTGATTCACCATTACATATCCACAGAACATTTCATTTTGACCAAATCTGTGTAATTCTCTCTTGTGCCTCAACATCTGTTCTTCCAAGCAAGATCTTTGTGGTTAACAATACCTTATAATGAGTACTACTTTGACTGTAGCAATAAGTATTTGTTTCTTCAAGATTTTACCCATATACTATCCATTTTAGATCACTTCTGTTAGTACTTCTAGCTTGAACGTCTGCTTTCTTAGACTCACACTTTTTTAATGGCTAAATTGTACTATTTTACACTTCACAGAATATTCATATCTCTCAATATTTATCTATAGTTATATAAATAAATATAGATTTTATAGATATGAATATATATAGAGATATACATATAGATGATAGAGATAGAGATAGAGATGTAAAAATATGTAGGTAGAGAGATATATACACACATACATACATGCATATATACATACGTTCATACATAAATACATGCATACATACATACGTATGGCTAGGAATATATACTAGAATAGTTACATACCTTTAGTGTTGAATCTCATGAAAATCAACTATTTTTACAAGACATTTCTGCAATTTGAAATCAAAACATGAACTATAATCTTAATTCCAGTGCACAGATTAGAGAGCTCTTATTCCAGTTTTCAGTGAAATATGTATATTCTTTTATATTAATAATAACATTATAATTTAAATTTCTTCTTTTTTCTCATACTCGAAGTCTAGCATGTGCATAATTTGGGATACATGTTGACCACCTGAATATATTAACACCATAATAGCATTATGTGACTCATGAAAAAGTTTAAAATTCTTGTAAGCACGGGGAAAGTGACCAACACTTCTAGTCATGCTTTTCCCCTACTTTTTTTTCCGCTTTTCTTTCTTGCTTTTGTTTTTATTTAGTGACAGAATACAAGGAACTGCACTTTTCCTGTTCAGCATGGAAACTACTGAGGCGCTCCTACATTATTCAATCTAACCACTGTGGCTTCCAAGGGGAAAATAAATACCTCTGTGGAGGCTTCACTGGTCTGCATCCCACACACAAGTATGAGGGATTTCTTTGCTCTCAAACTTTCAGCTGGGAGTAGAATCCCCCTGCTGAGCTCAGTTGCTCACTGTAGCACTTAAGATATGATTTGGCATGTGGAGTCTAAGGCATCCCCAAGCCGATCCCTTTCTCTACATGTTTCTTAGGCTTAGGCAACCAGGAGAAACTTGACTATCAGATGCTAACAGATGTGGCTAGGGTAGAGAGCTGACCACCTGCTGATGAATGCCAAAGATAAAATCACTGTCTTCCTAACAGTAGGCCACACATTAACTCTTCTTTCTAGAAGGACAAACTATCTTAATGAGTCATGATATTTCCTTATTAGATTAACAAAATTTTGCTGATGGTTGTTGTTAAAAAAAATGTTTGAAACTGTGTCCTCAAGGCAGGAGCTTCAGGGCATAACAAAGGCTCCATAATTCAGAATCCTAAAGATTTAAAAAGGCAGTGGTGCCGTATGATGGACTTGGAAGTGGGGCAGAAAGATGACATGAAGATGGCCATCTACTTCCTGATGAACTTTAAAGAAAATATAATTTCCTTAATCAAGGATGAGAAGAAATATGTAGGGCTGAAGATCAAACTAAGTATTGAGCTTAGAGTTATGTGCAAGTTTATCCCATAGATAGTATTTGAGAGTTGCATGAACCAAATATTTAAAGAATCTATACAGACACCTTAAAGAACGTAGAATGTTTCCTGAGAATACTCAGTGAAATTTATGGAAAACTGAGTAACAAAAAGGTAAACTTCAGGAAGGACAATATATATAGTTGAAATGAAGAAATAAAGTCATGTAAATTTTTAGAAAAAAAAAAGAAAAATTTCAAGTTGTCCAGTTGGAGCATAGTTAGGTCGAGCTCTTAGGATGGGGACATTGTGAAGGGGTACAGTGCTCAAGGATGTCAGGAGGGTTAGAGATTGTAAGTTACTGCCTTAGACTTGACATCTTCATTTCTGTCTCCTAACCCTAGCCTTAAAATTATCCAGAAGGGTGCACTGTTATTTTCAAACATTCCAGCTCCTTTTTTGAAGATCCATTCACTCAGCCAGTGATCATCTAGTACCCATTCTTGGTACTAGTGCTCAAAGCACTCAGGACTCTCTCCTGCTTTCAGAATAACAAGATCCTGTGGACGAAGTTGCAGTATTCTGTCTATGTCTCTTTCATCAATTTCTTCACGGCCGCTACCTCTTTCCTGGTAGATGGCACACACAGACAGTGGTTTGCTTGATAAAACATTACAGTGCTCAGGCAAAAGCCTTTCATTTCTGTTAAAACATATATTCCTCAACCGCGCACTAAGAGTAGATAAGGAGGCAAAATTCAACGTCTGTGGGCAGCTGTCATGAAGGGGAAGGTGATTCTTTTATTCCCTTTTCTCTAAGCTCAGACAATAGGCAAAGTCTCCAGCCACAGCAGTGTTAAATTTCTAGAGTGGCCACAATACTGAGAGTCACTGCTGACAGTGCTTGCTGCCTCCTTGCTTTGTGGCTTCTATGAGATTCCTTTGTGAGCTCAGTAACAAAGCAGAGAGCCCTGGGTCACCCAGACTGTGTCATCATTCATCCTCACTATTGTGATTCCAAGATGAGAAGGTTCTATGCATTGTCACTATATTCCTTGCAGATTGTTCATTTTGATTGAATTTTATTATGAAAATTTTAGGCAAGCAATAATTCAGAAAAAGGAGAGTACTTCCTACAAAGCAGAGGCCCAGCTGAGTTGATAGGAGAGATGCCTGGTGCAGGACAATGCTCCCAACAGAAGTAAGAGTGGCAAAGATGACTGATAGGCAAAGGTCTCATTGCTGATGATGTTTACATGCCATTCCAAGGTTAATATCAGTGAAGGCAGGAATAGGATAGCCATCTCCAGCTTAGGCAGCAGCTACAGTTCTCTCTCACCTCCAACAAATACGTTACAGTGTCCTCTTGTTGGTAAAATGGTCATGTCCCAGAATAACATGTTTCTGTAACCCCTAGCTTTTGTATGTATTCCACAGGGAAATTGTGCCTCTATTTTCTTTCTTCAGAGAAATAGCAAACAAACACTATTGTGATGAGATATACAACTAATAAGGCTAACAACAACAATGACAGCAAAAGCCACTTATTGAAAAAAGTCTGGTTTGCTTCTATTCTGAGTTCTGCTAATGGGCAGTGTTTCTTAAAGGAATGGCTAAAAGGAGAACAGAAACAAGGAAGGGAGAGGTAAGAGAAAGAGAGAGGAAAGAAGGCAGGAAGAAGGGAAAGAAGGAGGGAAGAGGAATACACAGAAGTAGCAAGTAACCTACTAACTGAGATGTCACTTCTGCTTTAACAGACACAGTGTTCTCTCCTTCTATATAAGTTTCTACCAACACAGGGCATGTTACTGCCACAGCCTCAGAGCACGCACAGTATTCGAAGAACAGTGAATAGCTCAGGAGAAAAAAAATGCCGATTTGTTTTGTTTTTGTTTGTTTGTTTGGTTTGGTTTCCTTCTATGTTCTTTACATATTTATTTCTCTGTGCCCCTAAACACCATGTCTAGGAATACTACAAAGAAGATTTTTTCATGATAGACATCCAGGAAAATTGAAGGCAGCAGTTAAATTGAGAATAAGGGGCAAATGATCTTACTTTCTGTACAAGTATACCCCATTGAAGATTTAAATACAGCTTCTCATCTGGTATGTTATCTTCTTCTTTAGAGGTCAGTTTTTGATATATTTGAACTTACAATATATACTATGCTGAGACTCCCTACAGTTGCTAGCTAGTATGATCTCTCCAGCAGCTGTATCTTGTTCAGCTGTAATACAGTAGGATAGCCAGGGTCAGGACAATGCAACAAAGAACTAAGGGGCATCACTCCCCTTGCTCTGTCATTGTGAGGTCCACATTGCTGACACCACACTGCATTCTGAATAGTGCAACAGATTAGCTCCTCTACTTTTCTAGAAATTTCTCATTTCAAGATTTGCATCAGTGGTAGCATGGGACATGCTGCAATCTTCTGAAAATGTCTTTCTTTTAAAAAACAGAACTGTCTTTTGTAAATTAATTCAGTTATTGTGTAATTTCGATCTTGTGAATTTGGTTTTTTTTCTTCTTTTTTTATTGAATATATTCTTCATTTACATTTCAAATGTTATACCCCTTCCTGATTTCCCCCCTCCCCGAAAACCCCCAACCTGTCCTCCTACCTCCTGTCTCCAAGAATATGCTCCTCCACCCAACCCACTCCCATGACCCCCACTCGATTTCCCCACACTGGGGCCTCTATTGACCCTTCACAGGATCAAGGACCTCTCCTCCCACTGATGCCTGACAATGCATTCCTCTGCCAATCTTTTGGCTGGAACCACATGTACCCCTTGGTTGATGACAGTCCCTGGGAGCACTGGGGCATCTGGTTGGACGATATTGTTGTTCTTCCCCCCCCAGCTCCTCCAGGTTTCCCTAAAACTCCTCCATAGTGAACCCCATGCTCAGACCAATGGTTGGCTGCTAGTACTCGCCTCTGTATCTGTAAGACTCTGGCAGGGCCCCTCCAAAAGATAATCATAAATGGCTCCTTTCGGTACACACTGCTTATCATCCATAGTAGTTTAGGGGTTTGGTAACTGTTTGTAGGATGAATCCCCAGGTAGGACAGTCTCTGGGTGGCCTTTCCTTCAGTCTCTGCTCCACTCTTTGTCTCCATAGTTGTTCCTGCAATTATTTTGTTCCCTTTCTCAGAGGAACCAAATCACCCCCACTTTGATCTACCTTCTTTGTGATCTTCCTGCGGTCTGTGAATTGTAACATGTTTATTTTGAGCTTTTGGCCTAATATTCACTTATCAGTGAGTGCATACTATGAGTGTTCTTTTGTGATTGGGTTACTTCACTCGGGATGAGACTTTCTAGTTCCATCCATTTGCCTAAGAATTTCATGAATTCATTATTTTTAATAGCCGACTAGTACTCCATTGTGTAAACATACCACATTTTCTGTATCCATTCCTCTGTTGAATAACATCTGGGTTCTTTCCAGCTTCTGGCTATTATAAATAAGGCTGCTATGAACATAGTGGAGCATATGTCCTTATTGCATGTTGGAGCATCTTCTGGGTATATGCCCAGGAGTGGTATAGCTGGATCCTCAGGTAGTACTATGTCCAGTTTTCTGAGGAACCGCCATACTGATTTCCTGAGCAGTTTTACTAGCTTGCAATCCCACCAGCAATGGAGAAGTGTTATTCTTTCTCCACATCCTCTTCAGCATCTACTGTCCCCTCAGCTTTTCAATTTAACCATTCTGACTGGTATGAGGTGGAATCACAGGGTTCTTTTGATTTCTATTTCCCTAATAACTAAGGATACTGATCATTTCTTTAGGTTCTTCAGAGCCATTCGAATTTCTTCAATTGAAGGTTCCCTGTTTAGCTCTGTACCCCATTCTTTAATAGGGTTATTTGACACTCTGGAGTCTAACTTCTCTGTGGGAAAAAAAAAAGAAAGAAAGCGCCGGGGCCTGGCATGGGCGGGTACAGGGGCACACGCCAGGCCAGTCCTGCAGTGCGCAAGCCTCGCTCTAGGGCCAAGGCAGCATACATATGTAAAGGAGCAGGTGGCCACACCTATGGCAGGTCCCGCACATGGCACGCGGGCAAGGAGAGATCCCGAATCTCTCTGCGTGTTACCTGTGCTCAGACTGTCTGCGTGACTGGATCCCAGAGTCTCAGATGGCATACCAGCTAGCTCCGCATGGCGAGTTTAATAAGAGGCGGCCCATAGCTTTGATGTTTTATTATTAAGAAAATAGAAAGAGAAAAGAGATAGAAAGATAAAGAAAGAAGAGAAAATAGATAAGAAAAGCAATGACCACGTGGAAAGGGGAGAAGACAGAGAGAAAGACTAAGAAGAGGGCCTGGAGAGAACAGGTGGAGAGAGAACGAGCACGCGCTGAAGGGTGTTATTTATAGTGAGTTGGGCGGTCAGGTAACCAGGAGGCGGGGACAGTGTGGCTGCAGGCAGGTGACTGCCTAGGCGGAGTTAGGCTAGAACCTGGGGCGTGGCCACACATCTCATTAAGGTCCCACACTTCTCGAGTTCTTTGTATACACTGGATATTAGCCCTCTATCAGATGTAGGATTGGTAAAGATCTTTTCCCAATCTGTTGGTTGCCGTTTTGTCCTATTGACAGTGTCCTTTGCCTTACAGAGCTTTGCAGTTTTATGAGGTGCCATTTGTTGATTCTTGTTCTTAGAGCATAAACCATTGGTGTTCTATTCAGGAAATTTTCCCCTGTGTCCATGTATGTGTTCAAGGTTCTTCCCCACTTTCTCCTCTATAAAATTCAGTATATATGGTTTTATGTGTACGTCCTTGATCCACTTGGACTTGAGTTTTGTACAAGGAGATAACAATGGGTCTATTTGCATCTTTCTGCAAGCTAACCTCCAGTTTATCCAATACCATTTGTTAAAAATGCTGTCTTTTTCCACTGGATGTTTTTAGCTCCTTTGTCAAATATCAAGTGACCATAGGTATGTGGGTTCATATCTGGGTCTTCAATTCTATTTCATGGATTCCTGCCTGTCTCCATACCAATACCAAACAGTTTTCATCAGTATTGCTCTGTAGTAGAGCTTGAGGTCAGGGATGGTGATTCCTGCAGTAGATCTTTTGTTTTGTAGAATAATTTTTGCTATCCTGGGTTATTTCTTATTCCAAATGAATTTGCAGATTTCTCTTTCTAGTTCTATGAAGAATTGATTCGTAATTTTGATGGTGATTGCATTGAATCTGTAGATTGCTTTTGGCAAGGTGGCCATTTTTACTATATTAATCCTTCCAATCCATGAGCATGAGAGATCCATCCATCTTCTGAGATCTTCTATGATTTCTTTCTTCAGATGCATGAAGTTCTTGTCATACAGATCTTTCACTTGCTTGGTTAGAGTCACACCAAGGTATGTAATATTATTTGTGACTATTGTAAAAGGTATCATTTCCCTAATTTCTTTCTCAGCTTGTTTATCCTTTGAGTAGAGGAAGGCTACTGATTTGTTTGAGTTATTTTTACATCCAGTCACTTTGCTGAAGTTGTTTATCAGCGTTAGGAGTTCTCTGGTGGAATTTTTTTGGGTCCCTTAAGTGTATGATCATATCTTCTGCAAATAGTGATACTTTGACTTCTTCCCTTCCAATCTATATTGAATAGATTGGGAGAGAGTGGGAAGCCTTGTCTGGTCCCCGATTTTAGTGGGATTGCTTCAAGTTTCTTTCCATTTAGTTTGATGTTAGCTACTGGTTTACTGTATATTGCTTTCACTATGTTTAGTATGGGCCCTGAATTCTGATCTTTCCAAGACTTTTATCATGAAGGGATGCTGAATTTTGTCAAAAGCTATTTCAGCATCTAATGAAATGACCATGTGGTTTCTTTCTTTGAGTTTGTTAATGTAGTGGATTACATTGATGGATTTCTGTATATTGAACCATCTCTACAGTCCTGGGATGAAGCCTACTTGATTGTGGTGAATTATTGTTTTGATGAATTCTTGGATTCGGTTGACCAGACTTTTATTGAGGATTTTTGCATCAATGTTCATAAGGGAAATAGGTCTGAAGTTCTCTTTCCTTGTTTGGTCTTAGTTTGGTTTAGATATAAGGGTTATTGTGTCTTCATAGAATGAATTGGGTAATGTTCCTTGAGCTTCTATTTTGTGGAATAATGTGAAGAGTATTGGTATTAGCTCTTCTCTGTAGATCTGATAGAATTCCCCACTAAACCCATCTGATCCTGGACTTTTTTTGTTGGAAGGCTATTAATAACTGCCTCTATTTCCTCAGGACTTACAGGAATATTTAGATGGTTTATCTGATCCTGTTTTAACATTGACACCTGGTATATATCTAGAAAATTGTCCATTTCGTCCAGATTTTCCAATTTTGTTGAGTATAAGCTCTTGAAGTAGGATCTGATTATTTTTGAATTTCCACAGTTTTTGTTGTTATGTCTCCCTTTTCATTTCTGATTTTATTAATTTGGGTAGTGACTCTGTGCCCTCTGGTTAGTCTGGCTAATGGTTTTCTATCTTGTTGATTTTCTCAAAGTAACAGCTCCTGGTGTTTTTGATTTTTTTGTATGCTTCTTTTTGTTTCTATTTGGTTGATTTTGCCCCTGAGTTTAATTACTTCTTGCCATCTACTCCTCTTGGGTGCATTTACTTCTTTTTATTCTAGACCTTTCAGGTGTGTGGTCAAGCTGCTATTGTAAGCCCTCTCCAATTTCTTTTTAGAGGGACTCAGAGCTATGAGTTTTCCTCTTAGCACTCCTTTCAATGTGACCCATAAGTTTTGGTATTATGTGTCCTCATTTTCAATAAATTCTACAAAATCTTTAATTTCTTTCTTCCTTTCTTTCTTTCTTTCTTCCTTTCTTCCTTTCTTCCTTTCTTCCTTCCTTCCTTCCTTTCTTTCTTTCTTTCTTTCTTTCTTTCTTTCTTTCTTCCTTCCTTCCTTCCTTCCTTCCTTCCTTTCTTTCTTTCTTTCTTTCTTTCTTTCTTTCTTTCTTTCTTTCTTTCTTTCTTTCTTTCTTTAGTGTATTTGCTTCTTTGATTATTATGTGATGGGAGAAGTTTCTGCTCTGGTCCAGTTTGTTTGGAGTTCTGTAGGCTTCTTGTACGTTCATGGGCATCTCTTTCTTTAGGTTAGGGAAGTTTTTTTCTATAATTGTGTTGAAGATATTTACTGGCCTTTTAAGTTGCAAATCCTTGCTCTCTTCTATACCTATGATCCTTAGGTTTGATCTTCTCATTGTGTTCTGGATTTCCTGGATGTTTTGGGTTGCAGGTTTTTTGCATTTCGCATTTTCTTTGACTATTGAGTCAATGTTTTCTATGGTATCTTAAGAACCTGAGATTCTTTCTTTATCTGTTTTATTCTGTTGTTGATGGTTGCATCTATGACTCCTGAATTCTTTCCAAGGTTTTCTATCTTCAGAAATGTCTCACTTTGTGATTTCTTTAATTTTTCTACTTCCATTTTTAGATCCTGGATAGCTTTGTTCAGTTCCTTCACTTGTTTGTGTTTTCCTGAAATTCTTTAAGGAATTTTTTGTGTTTCCTCTTTAAGGGTTTCTACTTGTTGACCTATGTTCTCCTGTGTTTCTTTAAGGGATTCTTGTGTTTCCTCCTTAAGGGCTTCTACCTGTTGACCCATATTCTCTTGTATTTCTTTAAGGGAGTTATTTATGTTCTTCTTGAAGTCTTCTATAAACATCATGAGATGTGATTTTAAATCCAGTTCTTGTTTTTCCAGTATGTTAGGATATCCAGGATTTGCTCTTGTAGGAGAACTGGGTTCTGATGATGCCATGTTGCCTTGGTTTCTGTTGGTTTTGATCTTGCATTTGCCTTTTGCCATCTAGTTTTCTCTGGTGTTAGTTGGTCTTGCTGTCTCTGATTTTGGCTTATCTATCTTGTAAGCTTGTATATATGTACTCCTGGGATTCCTGTTCTCTCTGTGCACACAGGTATGTAGGTTTGTCTGGGAGACCAGCTCTCCCGTGCTCCTAGGCCTCTCTGCACTCCAAATTACCTAAGTGTGGCTAGTTCTCTAGAAAGTATCAGGAGATAGTTCTTCCCTGTGGCAGACCTTGTGAGATTCTGCCACAGCAGAAAGAGCAAATGCCTTGTGTGCAGCTGGTTCTCTTGGAAGTATCAGGAGAGGTATCTTCACTGCTGCAGACCTGGCAAGATTCTGCCACAGCAGAAAGGGCAAATGCCCTGAGTGGCTGGTTCTCTAGGAAGTGTCAGGAGATGGAATCTTCACCCTAAGCAGAGCCGGCAAGGTTCGACTGTCCTGAGTGGCTGGTTCGCAACTGCCCTGAGTGACTGGTTCTCTAGGAAATATCAGGAGATGGAATCTTCACAGCACCACAGATGGCAAGGTTCTGCCCCAGCAGAAGGGCAGGCGGTGGTGGCAACGATCTTGTGAATTTGTAAAGATTTGTTTTGTGTCCAGAATCTGGTTCATTTTTGTAAAGTTTCACTGTAATATTAATTGTATTTTTGATATTTTAGTGGATTATTCTGTAAATATTCATTAAATCTGTTTGATACATGATGTCAATTACTTTTAATGCTTCTCAAACTTTTATCCAAATGGCCTCTCCTTTTTAAAGTGAAGTGTTGAATTCATATACTATCTGTATCTATCTTTCTATCTATCTATCTATCTATCTATCTATCTATCTATCTATCTATCTATCTATCTATCTATCTATCTATCTATCCATCTATCTATCTATCATCTATGGTTACCCATGGCTTGGTGCATATATAATAAGGATAATAGTTTATTCTTGGTTAACTGTTCCATGGTTAGAATAAATTCTCCTTTATGACTTTTGATTAGTTTTATTTTGAAGTTTGTTCTTTCAGATATTAAAATAGCAAAGTTTGGTTGCTTCTTGGTCCCATTTGACTGGGTTCTTTTCTCCATCCTTTTGCTGAAATGCTGTAGCTATTTTTAAAGGTATGATGTATGGCTAGCAGATAAATGAATTGTGCTTCATGTTTCACTCAATATGCTTGTGTTTCTTGATTAACTGAGGATATTGATATCTATATTTTTTTTTGAAATGTGTGGGTAAATTGTGGTCATTGTTTTCTTCATTTTTGCAGTGCTGTTTGTAATTTACATGGTATATTTTGTTTTAAAGATCTTGTATTCTCATTTCTTTCAACAGTCTCTCTGATATGCTAATTCTCTTTTCATTCCAAAATAATGCATTTTGTATTCTACTTAGCTTTGGTTGGTAGGCTTAAAATAGGCTGTTTATATCTTGGAAAGTTATTCTTTCTCCTTTAACTTACAGTTAAATGAATAGTTGTGCTGGGTATAGTAGTCTATATTGGCCATCATAGTCTTTTAGGTTTTCAAATGCATTGCTTCAGTCAATTCAATTTTCAAACATACCATTGAGAAATTAGTTGTTTTTCTAATAGATTTTCATTTATATGTGAATTAAATATTTCTCTTCCACTTTCAGTAAACTTTCTCTCTTTCATATACTTGGTTTTTAAAATATTCTATGTTAGAAAAAGATACTTTCCTGGTGTTGTCTACTTGATGTTCTGTGTCTCCATGGGTGTGCCTTTCCCTAGTTTGTAGACATTTCTTTGCTCTTATTGTGTTCTTAAAGTTTACAATTCTACTTTCAATCAACTTAGGAATATTTTAATTCCTACCAATATATCTGTATAAATTTCTTCAATTTTATCAGAGATGTTTTCCATGTAAATCTTTAGTTTTATCAGAAAATGATTTACTTCTACTTTCAATCAATTTAGGAATATTTTTATGCCTACCATCTTATTATCTGTATAATTTTTCATGAAATAGTTTTAACGTGTTTTTCTATATATTTCTTGAGTTTTATCAGAAATATTTTCCTTGTAGATTTTCAATTTTATCAGAAAAAGTTTATAATTCCACTTCCAATCAATTTAGGAATATTTTTATGCCTACCATTTTATCTGTATAATTTTTCCATGAAATAATCAATCTTAACATGTTTTTCTATATATTTCTTCAATTTTATCAGAGATATTTTCCATGTATATTTACACAATGGAATACTACTCAGCAATTAAAAACAACGAATTCATGAAATTCTTAGGTAAATGGGGAACAGGGGGAGGGAAACGGGCTTATGGGACTTTTGGGGAGGAGGGAACCGGGAAAGGGGAAATCATTTGGAATGTAAATAAAGAATATAGAAAATAAAAATTAAAAAAAAAGGATCCCTTAGAATTTTTCTCCCTTATCTATGACTACAATTCAAATGTTTGAGTTTTCCATGGTTTCTCAAAATTCCTTATTTTACTTTCCTGTTTGTTTAATTTTATATTCCTTTCTTTTTTGGCCTAGATCCTCCATTTGATTTTTGAATTTTTAAATTCTATATCCTTCTGGATGCATTTGCCTTGCAAGGTTTCCTTTCAGTTTTCTAGTTATCAGGTTTTCAAGCCTTCACTTCAGCTTGAGGACTGTTCACTGTTTCTGTCTTCTTGCTCAGTTCTATTCTCAATTCCTGGATTGTTTCCATCATTTCAATCAGCCTTACATTTATGTTTTTTGGTCATTACTTAGGTACTTTTATCCTTAGGCTCTCATTCCTTAATTTCATTGAGCTGCTTTATTTGTGACTTTATCTCACTATTGTTCTTTTAATAATCAGGCAAAATAGCAGTAAGACAAAAAATATGACAAAAGAAAGCAATATAGGACAAAGAGAATAAAAATATCTGCTGAATTCCTTTTATGTTGACCATCTATTGATGAACATGGGCCTTCCATTAAATGTGCTTAATAGGAACCAGTGATACTCCACTGAAATATTTTTACTTTTTTCTTTGCAAGCAGATACGATTTGCAGAGAACTTGTTGTTTAGGGACAGAACCTCTGTCCACATTCTCTTCTCAACACTGCAATTCCATTTGGCTTGATTAAAGTCAGAGCAGGTCCTATGAGCTGCTGCCACAGCTTTTGTGAGTTTATATGTACATCAGTACAGTTGTGTCTGGAAGACAGTTTTTCCTTGGAACCATTGATCCTTTCAAGCACTGACAATATTTTCCCAACCTTTTCTACCTAGATCCCTGAACCTAGAGATTTGATGAAGGCTTTCCATTTAAGACTGAGTGTTACAAAATCTCACTCTGTGTAGTTTTTCTAGTTTGGGGAATCTGTGTTAGTTCCCAACTACTACAAACAGAATCATACTTCTCTCATGATGGTTAATGAGTTCATTATGTAAAAATTATGATTATTTTGTTTTAGTAAAAGTCTAACTGATGATTGACTTTTTTGATGTATTCATTTTTTTATAAACCTCAAAATTCATATATCCATCTGATTATTTTTTATTAGGTATAAACTTCATTTACATTTCAAATGTTGTCCTCTTTCCTGGTTCCTCCTCCCCAGAAAGTCTCATAAACCATCTCCCCTTCCACCTTTTCCCCAATCAACGCTCTCTTGCTTCCCTGTCCCAGCATTCCTCCACACTGCAGCATGGAGCCTTTCCAGGACCAAGGGCCTCTCCTCCCTTTGATGTCCAACAAGACCATCCTCTGCTGCCATTTTCAGCTATGGTTAATGCCATGTGTACTCTCTGGTTGATGGTTTTGTCCCTGGGAGCTCTGGGAGTACTGGGTGGCTCATATTGTTGTTCCTCCTATGATGCTGTAAACCCCTTCAGCTCCTTGGATCTGTTCTCTAACTCCCCCATTGGGGACCCTGTGCTCAGTTCAATGGCTGGCTGAGAGTGTCCCCCTCTGCATTTGTCATGCACTAGCAGAGCCTCCCATGTGACAGCTATATCCGGCTCTGGTCAACAAGTACTTGTGGGCATCAATAAAAGTGTCTGGATTTTGTAACTAAATACGGGATGGATCCCTGTTTTGGGTAGTCTCTGAATGGTCTTTCTCTCAGACTCTGCTCCATACTTTGTCTCCTTATTTCCTCCCATGAGTATTTTGCTCCCTCTTCTAAGAATGTCTAAAGAATCCACACTTTGGTCTTGCTTCTTCCTGAGTATCATGTGGTCTGTGAATTATATCTTGGGTATTCTGAGTGTTCTTCTTTCTCCACATCCTAGCCAGCATATGCTGTCATCTGATTTTTTGATTTAGCCATTTTGATTGGTATGAGGTGGTGGTGGTTGTTTTGATTTGCATTTCCCTGATAACTAAGGATTTGAACATTTCTTTAGGTGCTTTTTGACCATTCAATATTTCTCGATAGAAAATTCTCTGTTTAACACTGTACCCAATTTTTTAATAGGACTATTTGATTTTCTAGAGTTTACCTTCTTGAGTTCTTTGTATATATTGGATATTAGCCTGCAACTGGATGTAGAATTGGTAAAGATCTTTTTCCAATTTGTTGGTTGCTGTTTTGTCCTATTGACAGTGCCCTTTGCCTTACAGAAGCATTGCAATTTTATGGGGTCACGTTTTTAGATTGTCGATCTTAGAGCATAAGATTTGATGTTCTGTTCAGGAAATTTTCCCCTGTGTCAATGTGTTCGAGGTCTTCCCCAGTTTCTCTTCTATTGGTTTCAGTGTATTTGGATTTATGTGCAGGTCCCTGATCCACTAGGAATGAGCTTTGTACAAGGAGTTAAGAATCAATCAATTTGCATTCTTCTACATATTAACTGCCAGCTCCATTTTTTGAACATTCTGTCTTTTTCCCCACTGAAATATTTTAGTTCCTTTGTTAAAGATCAAGTGACCATAGGTATGTGGGTTCATTTCTGGGTTTTCAATTCTGTTTCATTGATCTACCTGCTTCTCTCTGTACCATTACCACACAGTTTTTATCACTATTGCTCTGTAATACAGCTTGAGGTCATGGTTGGTGATTCTCCAAGTTTTTTTTTTATTATTATTATTTATTTTTCTTTTTATTTTTGAGAATAGTTTTTGCTATCTCGGGCTTTTTTGTTATTCCAAATGAATTTGCAAATTGCTCTTTTTTATTCTGTGAAGAATTGAACTGGAATTTTGATGGGGATTGCATTGATTCTGTGAATTGTGTTCAGCAAGATATGCATATTCTTAAATTTGGTTTGCCAGTATTTTATTGAGAATTATCATATCTGTGTTCATAAGAGATATTGGTCTATAATTTTACTTCCTTCTTGGTTCTTTGTGTGGTTTAGATAATAGGGCAGCTGTGGCCTTATAAAGAGAATTAAATTCTTTCATTCTTTCAGTTTGTATTTTGTGGAATAATTTGAACAGTATCAGCACTCGTTGAAGGTCTAGTGGAATTGTGAGGTGAACCCATCTTTTCCTTTGCTAGTTTGTTTGGGAGAATTTTATTAAAACTTCTATTCCATTACGGGTTGTGGGTGTGTTTGAATTGCATTTTTGGTCTTGATTTAACTTGGCAAAGGCATATATGTTAATAAATTCACCCATTTCTTTTAGCCATTTCAGCATGGTAATAAAATTTTCTGTTCATTTCTGTTTCTTTGTTGTTGGTTGTGACATCCCCCCTTTTCATCTCTAATTTTATTAACTTGAATCTTTTTTATTTGTCTTTTAGTTAATTTGGCTAAGGATTTATCAATCACATTGACTTTTTCTTAAGAACCAACTCTTTCTTTCATTGATTTGTTGTACTGTTTTGCTTGTTGGTTTCTATTTTGTTGATTTAGTCCTTAGTTTGATTGTGTCTTGCCACCTAGTCTTTTGAAAGTTTTATTTGTGTGTTGTTCTAGAGCTTGCAAGTATGCCATTGAGTTGCTAATATATCCCTCCATTTTTTTTAAAAAATGTATCCTTTTAGTGTTATTAACTTGCCTCTTTATGCTGCCTTCCTTGTGTCCCATTGGTTTAGGTATTACACTGGCCAGTTTATGTGTGAACTTGACACAAACTAGAGTCATAATAGAAAAGGGAACTTCAGTTGAAAAAAATACCTCAATGAGATCCAGCTATAGGGCATTATCTCTATTAATGCTGGGTATGGGAGGGACCAGCCCATTGTGGATAGGGCTATCCCTGGGCTGGTGATCTAGGGTTTTATAAGAAGGCATGATGAGCAAACCAAGGGAAGCAACCCAGTAAGCAGCACCTTTCCACCTTTCCATGACCCGTGCTTCAACTCCTGACTTCAGATTCAATCTCTGCTTGAGTTTCTATCCTGAGTTCCTATAATAATGTACTGAGGTGTAGACCTGTCAGCCAAATAAACCCATTCTTCTCCAACTGATTTTTTGGTCATGGTATTTTGTCACAGCAATAGAAACCCTAAAACAGGTATGTTGTGTTTTCATAGCCATTAAAATCTAAAACATATTAATTTTCGTCTTGATTTCTGAACTGGCTCATTTTTCATGCATTAATGTGTTATTCAGTTTCCATAGTTTTCTAAAATTTCTGTTGATGATTTTCAGCTTCAATTCATGGTGATCAGATAGGATAACAGGTTATGGTTCCAATTTCCTTATATCTCTTGGGACATGTTTTATGACTCAGTATGTAGTCAATTTTAGAGAAAGTCCCATGATAGTCTAGGAAGAAGGTATATTCTTCTATATTTAGGTGAAATTTTCTGTAAATATCTGCTAGAGCCATTTAATTTGGAATGTTATTTAATTCTTCTATTTAGTTTCTTGTATGTATGACTTGTTTACTGGTCAAAGTTAGGTATTCAATCTACCAACTATAACCATGTAAGGCTCAATGTGTGATTTTAGCTTTAATACAGTTTCTTTATGAATATTTCTGCTTCTCTGTTTGGTGCATAAATGTTTAGAATTATATAAAGACCAAGGCAGAATCTTTCTTTGACGTGTATCTCTTCTAATTTGTTTTGCTTTAAGGTCTATTTTTGAAATTTTAAATAGCTGTACTAGCATGCTTCTTGGGTCTATTTGCTTAGAGGAAGATTTTCCGTTCTTAATCTCATGGTAATATTTATTCTTGATGCTTTGTGGTATATGCTTTTGATGCCACATTAAGAAAGCTTTTCTTAACTGTATATCTTAAGGGTTTCCTCTAATTTTAAGGAGTTTTATGATTCAATGATTTACATTTAATTTTATAATCCATTTTCACTTATTTTATATTTTCTGAGGTTGACACCATCTTCATCTTTCAAATTTTCCAATGAGTGTTCAACTTTTCCAGTACAATTTCAATAAAATTTCTCTTCAAAGTGCTTGTATATTTTGACACACGTACATATTGGTCATGAATATGTCTCTCTATGTGTATTTCTCTATTCTCCATGAACTTTGAACTTGCTTCTCAATCAGTATCATAAGATCTTTTATGTATCAACTGTAATTAGTTCAATTTAAAAGATTAAACTGTTTTAATTTAGTGAATCAATTTTGTAAGGTACTTAATATAAATATTGACAGAAAATAAAGACCAGAACAAGTTATTTATTATTCTGTTTTTGAAATTTCAATGTTATATGTGTTTTACAGTAAGTGATGTTAATTATAACATTTGAAAGGGCACAGCTAACTCCACACAAAATGCAAGACTCTCTAATGTATCTATTAGATTGCTAAAAAACAGGCTGGTAAGGCTATTGCAGAAGTCAGTTTAAATCTGCAGTGTTTTTAAGATGTGACTACAATAACCTGCCTAGCTCAGAGTTGGAGAGGCTGGAAGCTTTCATTCTCTCATTTAATGGTGGGAGAAAAAACAAAGGCATCAGATGTAGGAAGAGGATATGCTAATGGAGGAGGGGGAAAAGAAAAAAAGAAGAGAAAAGAAAAGAAAACAAAACAAAACACAGGCACACAGCAACACAATGAAGAGTTGCTCGGATTGACTGGCCCAATCATTTTCATCTTCTCCACATTGAAATGGGACTATAAATAGAAATAAATAACAAAAGAAATAGACCATACATCCCGAAGTCTACTTTTTGGTATAAACAGGTATCTGATGAGCTAGGATGGGGACAGTACATTAAGAGCTTTTATTAAAAAAAAAAAAAAAACAAAAAAACCTCCAACCTGTGCCTACAGCTAAAAGGACCCTTTTTGGAATGGGGTTTCTGTTGTACCTCTGTTATAGAAAACACCTAAAAGCCAAGTCATCCTTAGCCTGGAAGTCTATCATGACTTTTAGCATTCTAGGATCCCAAACATACAACATTAAAAGGTACACTAAAATCAAGCATGGCTGTGCTGCAAAAAAGTTTAAAATTGATGATTGTACAATATTCGTTCATAGTTGAAATTCTGTCCTAGACCAAGCTTGTGTCTGCCACATTGACATTCTTGCAATCAAGCAAATATAATAGCATCAGTCTGATATCTGACTTTAGGGTCTCAGTGTACCCTAATCTGATGTTTAAAGTTTCATACATGTGAATCAAACCTATTGTTAGATATATTATTTGTTTAATACAATGATTTTTAAATTCAACTGGCATATGCATTATTAATATTTGATAGTTGTAAAAATCTCAAATGTGATGTAAAACTGGAAGTTAGAATAGTAAAATTGGTATGATATGTGGAAAAAGAATGTGGACTTTTGAGATTTCGTCCACATGTTTGAGTGTGTGCATGTGTGTGTGTGTGTGTGTGTGTGTGTGTGTGTGTATGTGTATATGTGTGTATGTGTGTGTGTGTGTGTGTGTATGTGTGTTTGTCTTTGCCTTCCTAAAAAAGTTTTAGGACACACCTCTTTATCATGGTAAAAATGTTTCTTGTGTTTGACAGAAATTCTATAAAACCATAGTATCGATTTGTTAAAAATAGAGTTCTTTGCTTAGCTTTCTGGTCTGGGAACAGAGCATATTTCCTAATTTATTTAGATCTTTGATTCATTTCATTGACATTCTTCAGCCTTTTGTTTATTCATTAACTGCATATCTTTTGGACCCATACCTGGTGATAGTAATTAATTTATGTTTATTCTTATTCATGTGCTGTGGGTAGTAAACACAGCACATACCCTTCACAAATACGGCAACATGAGCTACATGTGTGTAATTGCTCACAAATTTCAAAAGAAGATATTAGATATTTTACAATTCGAATTACAGTGGGTCCAGCCAGAAATTGTACATGTACACTCTGTAAAAACACAAAGCTTTACATTACTGGGGCATCCCCTCAGATACCTTATTCTATTAAGTGGTTAATTAATTTTTAGTATGCCTCTGTTTTAGCTTATGTAAGAATATGACTGATTTTATTATGTTTTTCTTTATTCTACAATATTGATAAACTGTCTGGGATTTTTGTTTTTTGTTTTTTTATTTTTTGTTTGTTTTATTTTTTTCAGTTTTAAAATTTTGATAACATTCTCATTTAGAAGTGTGGATGCCTTTTCTTTCACACATTTTATTTTTATGAGTTCTTATATTGGCCCATTGTCTTGCCTAGACTTTTTTATTTTTTATTTAACTTATTAATTTATTCACTGTACAATCTGATTATTACCGCTCCACCCAGTACACCATTAAACAGATCCTCCTTCCATTCCACCCTCTACTTCTCCTTTTCAAAGGAGATCAAAGTGTTTGTTTATGTACCAATATTATGCAGTTTTTAATCATTATTGCTTTATAGTAGATTGAGGTCAAGGCTGGTGATTCCTTCCTAGTTTTTTATAGTTCAAGATTGCTTTTGCTATCCTAGGTTTTTGTTTTTCCATATGAAATTAGAACTGCTTTTTCAAGGTCTATGAAAATTGTGTTGGAATTTTGATGGGGATTGCACTGAATCTGTAGATTGCTTTTGGTAAGATCGTTATTTCCACTGTTAATCCTACTGTTCCATGAACATGGGAGATCGTTCCATTTTCTTTTCTTTTTTTTTTTTGGTTTTTCGAGACAGGGTTTCTCTGTGTAGCCCTGGCTGTCCTGGAACTCACTTTGTAGACCAGGCTGGCCTCGAACTCAGAAATCCTCCTGCCTCTGCCTCCCAAGTGCTGGGATTAAAGGCGTGCGCCACCACCGCCCGGCTCGTTCCATTTTCTAATATCAACCTCAATTCCTTTCTTTAGAGACTTGAACTTATCTATCTATCTATCTATCTATCTATCTATCAATATTTTATTGGATATTTTCTTTATTTACATTTAGAATGTTATCTCCTTTCCTGGTTTCCCCCCTCCTCCTGGAAACCCCTTATCCCATATCGCCTGCCCCTGTTTCTATGAGTGTGTTCTTCCACCCACCCGCTCACTCCCACTTCCATGCCCTTTTTTTCCCCTACACTGGGGCATCTATCCAGTCTTCATAAGGCTAAAGAACTCTCCTCCCATTGATGCCTGACAAGGCCATCCTCTGCTACTTATGCAGCTGGAATCATATGTTGAGGAATAGCAAAAGGTGCCATCCTTTCCTTGTACCTTCATTTAAGAGGATATCTACTAGTATTCATTTTGATGTATCACCTCAACCCCATGGAACTTGGTATATAGTCTATTCCTTTCCATTACTACATTTCCATGTAAATGTTATGATGAATGTATATTGAATTTTGTCACATGATATCTTTGTGCTCGAATGTTGTTACTGGTTAGCATGCAAATATGACAGACTAAGCGTCAGTGTTTTGATGATTGAAACAGCACTGCCAACATGGAGCAAAATCTTCTGAGATGTGGCAAGCAACTCCTCTACAATGTTCTATATGCATATTTCTATTTACATCATAGTTCAGTGGAGATATTGCTCTGTTCTCCTCCTTTAATCTAAGATCTCTACCTGCTTTTGGAATTTTATTTTGGCTTTATAACATAACTTAGTAAACTTTATCTCTACTTTGATTTGCTGGAAGATATAAGGTATAACTTACACTTATCATTCTTACATATTTCGTGGAACCCACGAATAGCAAAATAATTATTTGGAGGAAGTTTTAAAATTATGAATTCCTTTTTCTTTATAGATAGAAGGTTACTCCAATTAAATACTTCACAGCATATAAGATTTTTATCATTGCTCTTTTCAAAAAAAAAAAAGTACATGTAAGATTTATCCGCACTTAAGTACTCACAAATTTTGATGGCATTTTTCTGCAAATTCAAATTAATGCTGTTCTATTCCACTTTTTCCTTATAGCCTCTTCCTTGACCTAAAAGTGGTTTAATTTCCTTCTGTTTGGAAATATTCTATCTTACTTAGCATTTGTATTGCTGTGAAGAGACACCATAATCACAGCAACTCTTATGGAAAAATATTTAATTGGCGCTGGCTTATGGTTCACAGCTTAGTACACTGAAATTATGGTAGGAACATGGCAACGGGAAGGCTGACACAGTACTGGACAGGTAGTTGAATCAAGGGCTATACTGCAACTCTAAAGCTATCCTGGACTACAAGAGACCCTATAACAGGAAAAAATGTGAAGTCATAGAAAGAAAGAAATTTCAAGAACAATGAATCAGTTACACCTATGCATTTTTCTTAACATGTATTTTCTTCATTCCACAATGCTTGGGATTTATTCTTTGTACTCTTCTAATAGGTTCCTGTACATATTTATTAGGCTATGTCTGCTGACAATTAATAATTTTGGGTTTCAGAACCATGTGAATATTTTACATTTACTTTAACTCTTCATGTCCAGCCTAGTTGCAGCCAAGAGCTACATACAAAATAAAATCATCTGAGGCAGGAGTCTCACTTGAGGGATTGCACCATGCAGATTGGCCTGTAACAGCATTATAAGAGATTGT